>JAACNH010000507.1:97601-150101 GCA_019447015.1 Hymenochirus boettgeri | reverse complement strand
AAAAAAAATTAACCATCCAATAATGTAGGGACCCCCCCAAACCTAAACTTTACTTACCCACCTTTGTTTCCTCTGTCTCTCTGCTGAATGGCAGCCCTATTAGTGATTGGCTGACTCTCAGCCAATTACAGATATGGCTGCTGGTCCAGCCCCTTTTGTTACTTCCGATCACGGAAGTAACAGAGGAGGCTGAGACCGACGGAACTAAGGTAGGCAAGTACATTTCTGTACAGGGTTTAAACTTTTAAAGCTGGCGTTTAGGGAGGTACTCAGCCTATATTACAACTGCGACACTTCCATTTAAAGGAATAGTTTACAGAGAAAGTGAACTATTTCTTCATTGCTTTAATTGAAGAATGGGGGTAAAGGTAAGTGCATTGTGCACAATTTAAAGGGAAACTGTGGTCACCAAACAAGTTGATTTTAAATGAACGGCCAGGTTCCTACCTTTAAAATGAGCCATCAACCACCTTTCTATATGCTGCATAGCCCAAGATATGAAGAACTCATTGATCAAAAAGTTAGGGAGGGGTTGGTTCTGAATCTGCGTTCACAATACTATTCCCTCCTTCTAATCTGTGGTTGGCACATGATCAGTGCAGGAGAAAGCAGAAGAAAGCAGGACAAGATTGAGTTACTGTGACTTAAGGAGGCGTGGGAGAGGCCAGAGGGGGTTTCAAGGGGCCCACAAGGAGGAGGAGACAAAGGGAAGAGGGACTGTCACATTGTTACAGATCAGGAAGCAGGAAGTACAGGGGATCTGGTGATGCTGATACCATATCACACATAAAATATTTAAATATCTTCAAAACTCTGTAAAAGAAAATTAAATTAAATTGCAAAAATAAACAGGAAAGCAATTCCTGTCAATTTACCTAAAGTCCTTTTTGGACCACAGATACCCTTTAAATTTCAGCAGCTTCCCTCCTGTTAGAAAAATTGAAGGGGAAAAAAGGGCTTTATCTCCCATTCTTCAATTAAAGCAATAAAGGAATAGTTCACTTTCCCAGTGAACAAGCATAAATTTCAGAAAATTTGCAAATAACTCAGAAATGTTTTCACATATTGGGTAGCTAGAAGATACTCACACATTTCTCTGATATGTATCGAATTTTGGGTCCCTTATGCAGACATCCCACCCTGGCAACACTACAATGCACCATAGTTGCACATGATTCCGTGTGCGTTTCCAGCTAGTTGTCACACATTTGTGCATATGATTTTGATGTTTTCCGTTATTAAAACGCATGCGATTGCGAAAATAAAATGGTGATCGCATGTGGAAATCACAGTAATTTTTGTGTTCCTGCAATTTCAATTTTATTTAAAATTGCATGCGCAATCGCAAGGGAAATTGCGTGCACAAACGTGTGAAAATCTTGTTAGTGTGGCCTAACCCTTACTTTTATTTTTCTAAGCCATTGGCAAAGCTTACCTTTCCCACTTTACTTCCTGCTCACCTGTAATCTCTTCTTCAATCCGCTCCTCCTGTGAGACTTGTTGGAGGCGAATCCCATTCGGTCAGATAGTCAGGATTGCCCTGCTAGCTGTATATTACACTTACAGTAAAATGTGAACTGGAATTGGGACTGGATTAGCAGAATTCCGCTTCTATGTATATAATGCAATGCTGTTTAAAGGGCTAACACTATAGCAAATGAATATTTGTGACATTAAGCAGCAGTCCTCTATCAATGTGGTAAATGGTAAATATTTGGAAATTTTCCTGTGAACTTTCTTGTACACTTTAAATAAAGTGTTTTTCTTTACCATGTGTCTTTTTTTGCAAGCATAAACTTTATGTGAGTGTGGCATTTGAATTGTGTTTTGAGCTCTAATTATAGCAACCTGCTTGGAGATCAAATCACACCCCAGATGAGATTTGTGGCAGATTTCTGCACATCTGGAATAATGCCATTGTTCTTTTTTAAAGGGCATGTCCACCATTAAAACTGGTGACTTTTCAGCAAGCTGAACTGCTATTTTTCTCAGTTTATTATATGCATTTATAACCACATATTTAATGATAAGTTCTCTTCCTTTCTAGCAAAGGTATCTGCCTCCTTCCTCTGCCCAATGAGCTTTTTATAAGCTTGAGCGTGTGTAGAAGAGGCAACAGGGGAAACAACAGTCAGTTAATCATAGGTTGTGATGTCAGCAGTCACAGACTTGACTGTATGAGGGAGAAGTCAGCTTACTCTGCCAGAATGGAGACAATAATTATAATTAAATATCTGGTTTAATCAGGAAGGAATTCCCCCCCCCCTTTTTTTCTTTTAGGAGTTTTTGGCCTGACTGAGAGTTTGTGGCAATAGTGGCCGCGGCCAACTGATCATGCAATCGCATATGGAACCGCACGATGGGGCGTGATTTACCAACAGGCCTGATCAAATGTACGACAGAGCTCGTTCACAGCCGCCCACACCATACAATATTTTCGGTTGGTTGGAAATATTATATGGTGTGTATCCAGCCTTACTCATATTACACTTCTTCAATGTACATACCTTGTAATTAGAGATGTCTGAACTTCGCAAAATCCGGTCCGCTCGAGGAAAAAATTCAAAAACCCGCGAGCGGACCCATTAAAATGAAAAATATCCTCGAAAATACGGAAATCTCGTAATTTCGAAAATTTTCTAAAATACGTATTTACGAAAATCCTTCCGCATATTTCTTGTATTTTCGAAAATTTTCGAAAATACGAGAAATCCGTGGTTCGGAAGTTCGGAAGGCGGAAAATCCGGAAAAATCCGCGTCGGATCCGAGTTCGGATCCGCGAACCGGCCATCCCTACCTGTAATATATATTTCTGTTAGTTAAGCTTCTCTACCTTTTTACCTTGCGGTTGGTGTTATTTCTCAGTGGCGGAGCAGAACCTGTGTGCTGTACAGTCTCTTCACTAATATATTTTACTTTCGTTGCTTGCTATTGACTGCATTTTGTATATTGTGCTACTTGTTAAGAAATCGGTAGTGATATCGCGAATGCCCGACATACAGTAGTTAGAGATTTCATTAACTATGCTTTGTAGCAGAACCCCCAGAGTATAGTATTGATGGATCATGGATGGACAATTCATTTTCCCAGTTGGCCACATTAGAAGCTGGGACTGTTGAGGAGGAAATCATTTAAGAGAAGCACCTGTGGGTATTAAATATTTTTTGTTCCATTCATCAGTTTAAATTAACCAATAGATCACCTCTTTATTTTTTAAATAAAATAATATTAAAATAAACCATTAACCAGCCAGAGCCAATCGGTTAATATTTGTCATTTCAGATTTATTGTTGTTCCCTTTCAGGCTGGTTAGGGCCAAATGTGGTGTGGTTTAAATGGAACAGTCCTAAAACTCTCAAACAGAAGTTTGTATCGGGGCAGGATTGGACACTGCCTGGGTGTATTAGACTTGTAGGTAGCAGGTGTCCAAATTCCCCATTTCAATAAGATGGCCCAGGGCAGCTCTGGAAATTTAAAGGGCATGTCCACCCCCAAAACTATAATTTAACCCACTACTGGCCCCACTCTGTAGTGTAATAAAATCCTTACCTTACATCCCAGCTCCAAATGGCTGCCCTGCTATGTACCAAAAACTGGCCACCAGGAGCCTGAAAGTGTCCATATAGGACTCTGCCTCCTGTCTCTCCTCTGGGAGAATTTTGCTATGCGCAGTTCAGCCCTCCCCCCCTCCCTCTCCCTCCACCTAGTGTGTAACCCCTTTTCTGTAGTGTAGGGCTCCTCCAGCCTCCATATTACTTTTAGCAGAAACTCCCCCGATCTCTATTACCTTACCTCTTTCCCCTGACGTTCTGTGTAGCCGGAAGACGCTGGGAGGCAACCAATCATGGACCCGGCTGCCGGCCCGGCCCCCTGCTTGCAGTTTAATGCAAGCAGAGGGCCGGGACAGTACGTCGGAGGAGAGAGGTAAGGTAAGTAATGATCGGGGGAGATTCTGCTAAAAGTAATATATCGGTTGGGGCTGGGGGAGGGAGCCCTACAGTACACCAAAAATTATAAAAAGGGGTGGACATGCCCTTTAAATAATTAAGTGGCCAGTTTTCCAAATAAACATTAATTTGTCTGCAAACCCTGATTTATGTTTTTGATGGGTTACCAGCTATGCGACATCACAATGCCCATCATACCACGGACAGTTGATTGATGATGTTTATTTCAAATCACAATTTGTTGTATGTTTTAAAAATAAAGAAATGGATAATTAAAACAAACAAATGGAAATGAACATCCTACATTCCAACCATCTGCAAAAGTGACACAACTAGAACATTTATTTCTATGATCGGTCAACATGAAGATACATTGAAGACTATAGGAGGACAACCCTACTATATCATACTGTTATCAGCAGGTTAATCTAGGCCTCATTTACGGCCTCGATGGGCCGGCAATGCTGCATGTGCCTGGAAAAATCGTAATAGCATCGGAAACCTTGAAAAGTTCTTTAAGTTTACGTTCCAGTTCAATAATTTCAACCCTCTCCGCTTTATCTTTTGTGATATCATAATCTTTGTTTTCCTTGATCGTTGCTCCTGAAAGAGTCGGGTTTCCTCTTACGTCTACACAGCAATAAGCACTCCACACATGGCTGGGCACAGTGACACGGCCATTTTCAATCCCAGTGTTTCCCGGAACCACGCCGGTCACTACATACATTTTGTCACATTTCTCTGCAGTGACAACCATGAAGTCATCACGAGAAGACCACAGCTGATGTAAGGTTGTTGTCATGGGCACAACATTGGTCAGAGTAAAAGTCGCCTCTCCTCCAATTTCATTGAAGTGGTGTCTGTAAGGATTCAGGAAAGCTCTCTTAAACTTGCTGTTTTCGTAATCCTTGAATGTAGCCTGGCTGAAGCCCAAACGGTTTTCAACACTGTTCTTGCTATTTGCCATGTTAACCATTTTATGTTTCTGGATGAGCTTTTTTACTTCATCTTCAAATTTCATGTTCTTGTCCATTTGCCTGTAAACCAACTAATTCAGAAAATATTAATGTGGTTAATACAAAGAATTATCAGGGTTATTCAATAAAAGTTCTTAATGTTTAAAATGGTGCTAATTTTGCCCCAACCAATCAGATGTTAGCTTTCAAATGTTAAATAAGAACTGATTGGTTGGGGCAAAATTAGCACAATTTTAAACGATAAGAATATTATTAAATCTCCCTGTATGTGTAATTCAATTTGTTTCCCTGCGATCTGTCCTAAATACACCATTTCTATCCCCAAACACACAAACACAAATTCATACTGCCAGGATTGTACAAAGAGATATTTATCTTATTTTTTATTTCTTCCCAAATACAATTATGGCTGCTTATTATTTCTACTGGGTAAGCTGAACAAAACAACCTCATTCACACTAGGAAATGTTTTGGTGCCATGTCAAGCGTTGACATGGCACCAAAAGGTTTGCTGGTAGGAGTGAACTGTACCATTCACATATACGAGCTGCGATATAGTGCTTTGTGTGCTACACATTGTTTGCAGCAGTTTGCTGCAATAACGCATAGCGGTGCCACTGAAATCAATGGACACCACACCGCCATGTAATAATGCAGGGGAACATCACACAAGATTTCAGTGCGATCTTCCCATAGCAGTAGGAAGCCTTGTAGTGTGAACAAGCCCTAAAGTCTCATACACACATGCAATTACGGGGACCAACCCGCAATGCACGACTTAATGGCAGCTTTAGCCGACAAAGACGCCCATACATAGAACGATCATAGATCACAGTCCCTGTAATTGCATGTGTGTATGAGTCTTAAGGCACTTAGGGGGAGATGCAATAGTTACCTCCGAGCTCCTCTTCCTGCCGAGTTCTCGCGATGCATTACTCACTTAGCGTGAGTTACTGCATTGTTGGAACGAGGCAGGTAAGGAGCGCGGAGGTAAGGGCACCATTGAAATCATGTTCATTTTTGAGCTAAAAAGTAGTGCAAAAACTACAGAGTAAAGGACCTGAACTGCTTGGATGTTACTTCTGGGTTTGCATTATTTCTGTTGTTATACTTTCCTAAAGTTGCAATTGCTCGATCTGGTCCTGCTCCCACCCTGCTCCCTGAACTGGAGGGCTAATTAACACTGGCTAATGAGATGGAGGACTGACTCACACTGGCTAATGAGCTGGAGGGATCAGGGCCACTTCTACCATTAGGCAGAGTGAGACATTTGTCTCAGGCGGCACCCCTGCCCTGAAGAAGAAAGGCGGCAGACAGGCAGTGGTGGAAAAAACATGTTTTCCCTTGATCGGTCAAGAAAAAAAGAGATTTTCCTTAGAAACAGATATGATGTTGTTAAAATCATTTTATATTTTTAGGTTAGCTTTAATTACTTTGTTAGGAAAAGGTGAGACTAGTTGGGTTAGTTAGGGCCCTGCTGAAAGAATCACCTCTTTAACACAGCGGTTTCGCAGCACGCCTGGAAATAATCAAGGGCGGCCTTCAAAAGTTTGGCTCAGGCAGCAGAAGCCCTAGAAGTGCCCCTGGGAGGGATGACTAACACTGGCTAATGAACTGGAGGCAGGACTAACACTGGCTAATGAACTGGAGGACTGAATAACACTGGCTAATGAACTGGAGGACTAACAATGGTTAATTAGCTGGAGGGCTGAGTCTGACTAACACTGGCTAATGAACCGGAGGACTAACACTGGCTAATGAACTGGAGGACTAACATTGGTTAATGAACTGGAGGACTGACTAACTGGCTAATGAACTGGAGGACTGAATAACACTGGCTAATGAGCTGGAGGACTGACTAACACTGGCTAATGAGCTGGAGGGATGACTAACAATGGCTAATGAACTGGAGGCAGGACTAACACTGGCCAATGAACTGGAAGACTGACTAACACTGGCTAATGAACTGGAGGACTAACAATGGATAATTAGCTGGAGGGCTGAGTCTGACTAACACTGGCTAATGAACCGGAGGACTAACACTGGCTAATGAACTGGAGGATTACACTGGTTAATGAACTGGAGGACTGACTAACTGGCTAATGAACTGGAGGACTGACTAACACTGGCTAATGAGCTGGAGGGATGACTAACAATGGCTAATGAACTGGAGGCAGGACTAACACTGGCCAATGAACTGGAAGACTGACTAACACTGGCTAATGAACCAGAGGACTAACACTGGCTAATGAACTGGAGGACTACACTGGTTAATGAACTGGAGGACTGACTAACTGGCTAATGAACTGGAGGACTGACTAACACTGGCTAATGAGCTGGAGGGATGACTAACACTGGCTAATGAACTGGAGGCAGGACTAACACTGGCCAATGAACTGGAGTACTGACTAACACTGGCTAATGAACTGGAGGACTAACACTGGCTAATGAACTGGAGCACTGACTAACACTGGCTAATGAACTGGAGGACTAACAATGGTTAATTAGCTGAAGGGCTGAGTCTGACTAACACTGGCTAATGAGCTGGAGGGAAGATTAACAGTGGACAGAGCATTTGACCCATCCAAAAGCCAATTAGTAGAAATTATAGGGTAACTGTGGTCTCAAATACTTCCAAACTAGTAAGGATTATATAAAAAGCCTTCCATCACACCTTCAAAATAAAACCTAAATCACATCTCTAGGTAAAGTTTGTGAGAAGTTATTGCTGTAAAGGTTCAGCAATGTAACTTCCTGGTTGAACTCTAATAGGCTCCCCTTCCCAACTGTCAATTTTTTCCTCAGGAACTTCCTGATTTCCCTAGCAATAAGTCTTAACTGAGCATGCTTTTCCCCCCGGGGGAAAAGGGCCGGCAGAAGTCAGGTGATGTCACTCAACCTACTGGAAGCAGGAAGTTTGAACATTCACCCCAATATAATTTCTCACAGGCTCCATACAGAGTTGTGATTGTTGGCTCAGTGTAAAGGATATACTGCTGGCTTTCATTTAACCCTAACTTGTTTTGAGACTACAGTTGCCCTTTAAGCCAATCAGTAGAAATTACAGTTAGGGGCATTATAAGGAAGTAGTGCATTCTGGGATGAAGAAGGACCATAACAGAAGCTGAAATGGCAGCTCACTTATGACACCAGAACAGCAAAGGGTATGAAATCAATTGATTTTTCGAAATGAATATGTAGAAATAATATTTAGGTATGCATAATATAAACCAATTAAAAAAATTACATTTCCACTGAACTTTCCCTTTTCACAATTCAAATAAAAGAAATAAATGCATTGCTAGTAAAATAATTAATTCAAACAATCTAAATTCATATTCCCCAAAATAATTAATATTTTCCAACAATAAATAATTGATTTTTACTGATTATCTGCTTATTATTGTGATTTGAGTTGTATAATTTATTATAATGATATATAACATATGAACAGGAAGTGGACGCCACACAGAGGGTACTGCGAACACAGAGTGTTTATTCAAACCGACATGTTTCGACCCACAGCTGGGTCTTTATCAAGTGTATACACTTGATAAAGACCCGGCTGTGCAGTCTTGCTGCAGTCTTGCTGCAACCTAGTGGCCTAATCAGGCCGACCGTGCTTTCCTCCCACTCCTAGTGACTCAATCCCTCTACAAAATGGAGCTGCCTCTCTCTTCCCCTTCTCCCCCTCCCTCTCTTTACTGTGCATCTGCGTCACTAGGTGTAGTAGGACCGGACTGGGGCCAGGCAGTATCCTTTTGAATAAGAGCAGGGCCGTGAACGCGTTGCCTACTCAGTGACATCACTGAGAGCGACAACACCTAGCAGTGTTCTCGCGCTGCCACGCTCTGTGATGTCACATCTATGAGCCAGACTTAATGCTGTGGAAACCCAAGCGGCCCAAATTTTACCGTGGGAACCGGTTTGGGGGGGCAAATGCCCACCGGCCCAGTCCGCCCCTGATAACTACACTAACTATAGACATATTACGAGCTCAGGAGTGAGGACCAAGCAGTTCAGGCCCTCTCTCTGGGCAATTTAATTGGCATAATTGCACACGCAAGTGGACATTAATGCGTGGCAATGCACACACGATTACACGGTCATGTGTGTTGTAGTGTGGCCTCAGCCTAAGTTACAATCAGGGCTATGTACCGAGAGCCGTTATCAGCTATTTGTGTCTTAAAGTCACGTTAACCAATGTACCAAGCGTTACCGTGACCTTAAAACATAACTAACGGCACTTACGAAGTTACACAAAATTTGTGTCACATAACTGACGCAACAAATGTACTGAGCCATTAACAGCTCTTTAAGATGTAATTTCTAACGCCAGCAGATAGCTAGTGTTCAGGGGTGTAACTAGAAATCAGTGGGCCCCCCAGCAAAATTTTGGATGGGCCCCCCCACACCACCTAACCACAACTCCCTCCTCCCCCTGACACGACCACCTTGGTTATAATTACCATAAAAACAACCATATACGAAGTAGTAAAAAAAAAAAAAAAAACAGTGAAAAAGGCTGTATCTATCTGTGTCTATTTATCTATGTAATGTGTCTGTATCTATCTATGTACCAGTATATCTCTCTCTCTCTATCTGTGTCTGTCTATCTCTTTATCTATCCATCTATCTATCTCTATCTGTATCTCTCTATCAGTGTCTATCTATCTGTCTGTCTGTCTGTATCTATCTATCTATGGGGCATATTTATAAAAGAGCGAAAAGTAGCGAAATGTTTTCGCATTTGCTTTTCGCATGGGTTTTCGCCAAAAAGACAGTTAACGCTATTTATAAAGGTAGCATTAACGAATGGCGAAACCGTTTCCGCGAGCTATCGCTAAACCCTTTTCGCCTTACTTCGCAATGGTAATTTTAGCGAAAAAGGAGCAAAAAGGAATAACGCGATTTATAAAAGAGCGAAAGGTGTTTTTTGCGTTAAAAAGAGCGAAAGATTAGCGCGACCCTGAAGGTGGTGAAAAGTCATTGTTTGAGCGAAAAGGCATTCTAATGGGTAATATGCCTTGAAAAAGCGAACGCGCATTAGAAGGGCGATCGCGCATTAGAGTGTAATATGCCTTGGAAAAGCGACATTAGAAAGGCGATCGCGCATTAGAATGTAATATGCCTTGGAAAAGCGAACGCGCATTAGAAAGGCGAACGCGCATTAGAAAGGCGAATGTGCAGTGCTAAAGAAAATTGTATTCCAATTGAGAAATTCTAAGAAGATTGACTAAATAAGACATGGCTGACTTCTTGGTAAATGTGAGGTGGCCATTTTGAACGTGACATTTTCTAGTGGGCTTTTCTGGTTTCGAATGGTTTTCACAATGCAGTCTTCTGAGATGCGTTAAGTTTTCGCTGCAATACTTTTCGCTCTTTATTGCGCCTGTTCGCCTTTTTCAGCCGCGAAGTGTGTTTTTTTCGCTTTTTTATAAATAAGGCGAAACGAAGCCCCAAATGGCGCTATTTTCACTGCGATGTGCTGCGCTAATTATTTGGCAAAAAAGACAATCCTTTATAAATATGCCCCTATGTGTCTGTCTGTCTGTCTGTCTATCTATCAATCTATCTATCACAAACTATCTATTTATTGATAGACAGAGATACCTGGTCATTGCAATCTGCAAAGCCTCTGCACAAATTCAATAAATATCAATTGCTGAAATTCAATCAAATAAAACAAAGTCCCATTGCACACTTAAATATTAAATATATAAGGGATAATGCGCCCCTTACATTGTAATATAAGGCTATTATGCCACCGAGGAGTTCCCTAACCATATAAAATCACGAGGCCGTAGGCCGAGTGCTTTTATACAGGTCAGGGAACTCCAAGGTGGCATAATAGGCGTATATTACGCTGTAAGTTGTGAATTATTTCTTATAATACACAAGTTTTTATTTCAAATAAGTACAGTGATAATAGCTGGTGAAAAGAATTTTTTTTTTTTTTCAAAGTTTGTTTAGTTTTTCAATTGCATGTTGCATGTAATGTTTTTTCTTTTTTATACATAACACTAAAAAAACATTGTTAAACATTTTAACTATTATTTAAAATCTTTATCTTACATATATGTTTAAACATTCATTGTTCAAATGTTAATAGTAATTTAGTCAGAATCAGGTGTTTGTTTTAGGTTTATTCCACTTGTTTTTGTTTTATAGGCTTTATGTTAATTTTGGTTTATTCCGTTTTGTTCGCGCCTCGAAAGTGACATGGGTTAATAACAGGTAACTTGACTGGTGGATATAACCGGGAAAGTGACATGGGTTAATAACAGGTAACGTGACTGGTGGATATAACTGGGATATAGGTACCCTAGGCTAATTTAGTATAATATCTCAGGTATAAGTAGCACATGGTCAGTATTAACATCCCTTGGATATATGAAGTGGACTATGGGTTATAACAGGTAATGTCCTGGTGATATAAACCGGAAGTGACTTGTTAATAACAAGAACCGTGACTGGTTTATATTAACCGGGAATGTGACATGGTTTATAACCGGTACGTGCTGGAGGGTTTATACCAGAATCGTGACATGGTGAATACCAGGTCATGTGACTGTTTGGATATAACCGGGAACGTGACCTGGGTTTAACAGGATATGTGACTGGTGATATATCCGGGAAAGTGACAGTTTAAGGTAAATGTACTAACTAGGAATGACTGTACACGTGTACTGGTGGATATAACGGGAAAGTGACATGGATTAATACCTGGTAACGTGACTGAGGGTTATGAACCGTAATGTGACACGGTTAATACAGTTAATGGACTGGTGATATACTGGGAAGTGACACTGGGTTAATAACAGGTAAGTGACTGTGTGATATAAACCGGAAACGTGACATTGGGTTAATAACAGTTAAGTGACTGGTGGTTATAACCGAAAGGGACATGGTTATAAACAGGTATACGTGACTGGATCGTCTTATTAGTACGCCGGCTGACAGTTAATAAGTAATGTTTAAACTATACCAGGTCGTACGACTGTGGAACCGGTGACCGCGCACTTCGGTTTAAAAAGGCCCTCAGCGTGCTGCGGTATCTTGCACCCCCGAGGGGCGTGGTGCAACGCTGACAGCAACCTAGAGTGATTTAAACAGGTAATGTGACGGTGGATATACCGGAAGACATGGTTAATAACAGGTAATGTGAACTGCTGGATAAACCGGGTCGAAGGGACATGGGTTTATAACAGGTAACGGTGACGGGATATACTGGGAAAGTGACATGGATTAATAACAGGTAACGTGACGGAGGGTTATAACCGGATAGTGACACGGGTTATAACAGTAATTGTACTGGTGGATTACGGGAAGTGACATGTGTTAATAACAGGTAAGTTGACTGGTGGATAAACCGGGAAAGTGACAGTGTACGGTGATAGTTATACCGATTGCTGGTAACAGTTGACTGGAGTGTATAACCGAATAAGTGACTGGGTTAATACAGGTAACTGTACTGGTGATAACCAGGGTTTTGTAAACGGAATATGGGATATACCGGAATGCATGGGTTAAAACAGTAACGTGACGGGATGGTTATTAACCGGAAGAGTGACTGGGTTAATAACAGGTAACGTGCGGGTGGTTCACTGGAGAAGTGACATGGTTTAAATAACGTACATGTGACTGGTGGATTAACGGGAAATGTTACCGATGGTTAATAACAGTTAATGTGGATGTGGATATACCGGGAAAGTGACAGGGGTATAACAGGTAACGTACGTGGATCGGAAGGACGTGATAGAAAGTGACGGAAGTGGTTTATAACGAATATGACACGTTAACTGGTAGTGAGGGATTAACTGGGAAAGTGACATAGGGTTAATACCAGGTAACTGTACGGATATAATGGCAAGTGACACGGGTTAATAACAGGTAACGTGACTGGGGATATAACTGGGAAGGGGACACAGGTTAATAACAGTAACGGAATGGTGGATTAACTGGGAAAGTGACGGGTTATAACCGGTAACCATGACTGTTGGATATAACTGGGAAAGTGGACATGGGTTATAACAGTTACGTGACTGGGGATATACTGGGAAGTGACATGGGTTAATAACAGGTAACTGACTGGTGGATATAACTGGGAAGTGACATGGGTTAATAACAGGTAACATGACTGTGGGATATAACTGGAAGTGACACGGGTTAATAACAGGTAACGGTAAGGGTGGATAAACTGGAAGTGACACGGGTTAATAACAGGTACCGTGAATTGGTGGTATAACTTGGAAAGTGACAACGGGTTAATAACAGGTAACGTGACTGGGTGGATATAACTGGGAAAGTGACAGGGTTATAACAGGCAACGGATTGGTGGATATAACTGGGAAAGTGACATAGGTTTACCGTAACGTGACTGTGGATATAACTGGGAAAGTGCACGGGTTAATAACAGGGGAACGGACGGGATTAACCGGGAAAGTGACATGGTTATAACAGGTACATGACTCGTGGAATAAACTGGGAAAGTGACATGGGTTAATAACAGGTAACCGTGACTGGTGGATATAACTGGGAAAGTGACATGGGTTAATAACAGGTAATGTGAATGGTGGATATAACTGGGAAAGTGACGGGTTAATAACAGGTAACGTGACTAGTGGATATAACTGGGAAAGTGACATGGGTAAAACAGGTAACAGTGACTGGAGGGATATAACCGGGGAAAGTGACTGGGTTAATACAGTACATGACGCGTTATAAACTGGGACTTGACAGGGTTAAACAGGTACGTATGGTGATATAACTGGGAGTGACATGGGTTAATAACAGGTACATACTGTGTGATATAACTGGGAAATTGACATGGGTAATAACGTAACATGACTGGTGGATATAACTGGGAAGTGACATGGGTTAATAACAGGTAACATGACTGGTGGATATAACTGGGACAAGTGACATGGGTTAATAACAGGTAACGTTGACTGTGATATAACTGGAAAGTGACATGGTTATAACAGGAACGTGACTGGTGATATAACTGGGAAAGTGACATGGGTTAATAACAGGTAACGTGACGTGGGATATAACTGGGAAAGTGACATGGGTTAATAACAGGTACATGACTGGTGGATATAACTGGGAAAGTGACAATGTTAATAACAGGTACGTACTGGTGATATAACGGAAAGTGACATGGGTTATAACGGTAACGTTGATGGTGGATATAACTGGGAAAGTGACATGGGTTAATAACAGGTAACATGACTGGGGATATACTAACTGGAAGTGACATGGGTTTAATAACAGGTAACATACCGTGGATATACCGGGAAAGTGACATGGGTTAATACAGGTAACATGACTCGTGTGATATAACCGGAAAGTGACATGGTTAATAACAGGTAACATGACTGTGGATATAACCGGGAAAGTGACATGGTTTAATAACCGGTAACCTTGACTCGGGATATAACTGGGAAA
Organism: Hymenochirus boettgeri; assembly: GCA_019447015.1. Taxonomy (NCBI): domain Eukaryota; kingdom Metazoa; phylum Chordata; class Amphibia; order Anura; family Pipidae; genus Hymenochirus; species Hymenochirus boettgeri. The sequence goes on along the minus strand of JAACNH010000507.1, from coordinate 135,727 downwards.
GTGACATTGGTTTAACAAGGTAACGTGTACTGGTGGATATACCGGAAAGTGACATGGGTTAATAACAGGTAAACTGACTGGAGGGATATAACCGGGAAAGTGCACATGGGTTAATAACAGGTAACATACTGGTGGATATAACTGGGAAAGTGACATGGGTTAATAACAGTAACGTACTGGTGGAATATAACTGGGAAGTGACATGGGTTAATAACAGGTAACATGACTGGATGGAGATTACCGGAAAGTACATGGGTTAACAACAGGTAACTGACTGGTGATATAACTGGAAGTGACAGGGTTTATAACGTAACGTGACTGGGGATATAACCGGGAAAGTGAACGGGTTAATAACAGGTAACATGACTGGTGGATATAACTGGGAAAGTGCATGGGTTATAATACGGTAACATGACTGGTGGATATAACCGGAAAGTGACATGGGTTAATAACAGGTACATGACTGGATGGATATAACCGAAAGTACATGGGTTATAACAGGTTAACATGACTGTGTGGTATAACCGGAAAGTGACATGGGTTAATACAAGGTAACATGACTGGTGGATATAACCGGGAAGTGACATGGGTTAATAACAGGTCATGACTGGGGATATAACCGGGAAAGGACATGGGTTAATAACAGGTAACATGACGGTGGATATAACCGGGAAAGTGACATGGGTTAAAAACAGATAACATGAACTGTGAATCTAACCGGGAAAGTGACATGGTGTTAATAACATGGTAACATGACTGGTGGATATAACCGGGAAAGTGACATGGGTTAATAACAGGTAACGTGACTGGGGATATATCCGGAAAGGACATGGGTTAATAACTGGTACATGACTGGTGGGATATAACCTGGAAAGTGACATGGGTTAATAACAGGTAACATGACTGGTGAATAACCGGGAAAGTGACATGGGTTAATAACGGTACATGACTGGTGGATATATACCGGGAAAGTGACATGGGTTAATAACAGGGTAACGTGAATGGGGGATATAACCGGGAAAGTGACATGGGTTAATATAACTAGGTAACGTCGACTGAGGGATATAACCGGTAAAGTGACAATGGGTTTAATAACAAGGTAACGTGATTGTGGATATAACCGGGAAAGTGCATGGGTTATTACAGTAAATTGGTGGATATAACCAGAAAGTGACATGGGTTAATACAGGTAACGTGACTGGAGGATATACCACCAGGGACAGTGACATGGGTTGAATACAGGTATCAGAAATTCCCAGTGTGCCTGTACTATATCTTACAATTCCCATTCCTGTACCAGTATCAGAATTCCCTATTTGCTGTATCTGACCTTAAAGGCTGTCCCACCCCTAAAACTATAATCCCACCCACTACTGCCCCCCTCTGTAGTGTAATAAAATCCTTACCTCACATCCCAGCTCTAAATGGTTCTCCTGAATCCCCCCCAAAAGTAAAAAAAAGTTCCACGAGGATAGTAGAGTCCATATAGGACTCTGACTCCTGTCTCTCCTCCGGAGAAGTTTGGCATGCGTATGCAGCCATTCATCCCCCTCCCTCTCACCCGCTTTGGACTCCCCCCCATCGTAATACCCTTTCTTTATATTATAGTCCATGTTCCCCCAGCCCCATCCATAATCTTATATTCTCAGAAAGTCCCCGATCATTAATTGCCTTACCGCTCTCCTTCTTACCCCCGTACCTGTCTTACCGTTCTGAGCACCGGCAGCTGTCCGTGATTGGCTGCCTCTCAGACCAATCACATGCGATCGAACTGCGTCCGATCCCCGCCCCCTGCTTGCAGTTCGTGCAAGTAGAGGGCTTGGGCAGTGACGGCGAATGATAGGTAAGGTAGTAATTATCGTGGGACTACTTTCTGGACTGCCTTTTAAAGTTCTGCCAGGGAATTTAATAAAGTGTCTTATCGTTTTAAATGGTGCTAATTTTGCCCCAACAATCAAACTTATGTAACATTTGAAAGCTAACATCTGATTGGTTGGGCAAAATTAGCACCATTTTAAACTTTTATGATAACCCCCCTGTTTGCATACCATATCAAATGTTTTGTTTTGCTGTATAAATCAAAAATCACATTTTTCTTTGTTTTCTTATATTCCCTTTTCATACCAGCATCATGAAATCCAGTTTGTCTTTACATAAATAAAATATGTTTTTTATAACATGTCAGAGGACACGTGGACATCCCTTTAGACCTCGGAAAGGGTTTTCTGTGAGAACGGTAAGCTATGAACTGTCTTCCATGGACGTTGTTATGGCAGGTTCATTGGTCAGTTTAATAAAAAGCTGGATGAGTTTCTACAAACAAGGAATGTTACAAGTTACTGGGATTGATACATAAATAGATTGGGAAAGGTTTGTCACTGTGAGAACGGTAAGGCTATGGAACTGTCTTCCAGTGGACTTGTTTGGCAGGTTCATTGGTCAGTTTAATAAAAATCTGATGAGTTTCTACAAACAAGGAATTTTACAAGTTACTGGTAATTGATACATAAAGTAGAGTTGGGAAGGGTTTGTCACTGTGAGAACGGTAAGCTATGGAACTGTCTTCCAGTGGACGTTGTTATGGCAGGTTCATTGGTCATTAATAAAAAGCTGGATGAGTTTCTACAAAACAAGGATATTTACAAGTTACGGTATTGATAACATAAAGTTAGAGTTTGGGAAAGGGTTTGTTCACTGTGAGAACGTAAAGCGATGGAACTGTCTTCCAGTGGACGTTGTTTGGGCAGGTTCATTGGTCAGTTTAATAAAAAGATGGATGAGTTTCTACAAACAAGGAATTTTACAGTTTACTGATTGATACTAACCGTAGAGTTGGGAAGGGTTTGTCACTCGTGAGAACGGTAAAGCTATGGAACTGTCTTCCAGTGGACGTTGTTATGGCAGTTCATTGGTCAGTTTAATAAAAAGCTGGATGTAGTTTTCTACAAACAAGGAGTTACAGTTACTGGTTTTGATACATAAAGTAGAGTTGGGAAAGGGTTTTGTCACTGTGAGAACGGTAAAGCTATGGACTGTCTTCCAGTGGACGTGTTATGTGAGTTTCATTGGTCAGTTTAATAAAAAGCTGGATGATTTTCTACAAACAAGGAATGTTACAAGTTACTGGGATTGACTACATAAAGTAGAGTTTGGGAAAGGGTTTTCACTGTGAGAACGTGTAAGCTATGGAACTGTCTTCCTTGGACGTTGTTATGGCAGGTTCATTGGTCAGTTTAATAAAAAGCTGGATGAGTTTCTACAACAAAATGTTACAAGTTACTGGTATTGATACATAAAGTGAGTTGGTGGAAAGGGTTTGTCACTGTGAGAACGTAAAGCTATGGACCTGTCTTCCAGTGGACGTTGTTATGCAGTTCATTGGTCAGTTTAATAAAAGCTGGATGAGTTTCTACAAACAAGGAATGTTACAGTTACTGGTATTGAACATAAAGAAGTTGGGAAAGGGTTTTCACTGTGAGAACGGTAAAAGCTATGGAACTTGTCTTCCAGTGGACGTTGTATGGCAGGTTACATTGGTGTATTTTAATAAAAAGCTGATGAGTTTCTACAAACAGAATGTTACAAGTTACTGGTATTGATACATAGTAGAGTTGGAAAGGGTTTTCACTGTGGAACGTAAAGCTATGGAACTGTCGTCCAGTGGAGTTGTAATGGCAGGTTCATTGGTCAGTTTAATAAAAAGCTGGATAGTTTCTAACAACAAGGAATGTTACAAGTACTGGTATTGATATAAAGTAGAGTTTGGGAATTGTTGTCACTGGTGAAAACGGTAACTATGGAACTGTCTTCCAGTGGACGTTATAATGGCAGGTTCATTGGTCGTTTAATAAAAAGCTGGATAGTTTCTACAAATAAAGGAATGTTACAAGTTACTGGTATTATACATAAAGTAGAGTTAAAGGTTTTCACTGTAGAACGGTAAAGCTATGGAACTGTCTTCCAGTGGACGTTGTTTGGCAGTTTCATTGGTCAGTTTAATAAAAGCTGGATGAGTTTCTACAACGACAGAATGTTACAAGTTACTGTATTGATACATAAAGTAGAGTTGGGAAAGGGTTTTGTGTCATCGTGCGAAACGGTAAAGCTATGGACTGTCTTCCAGTGGACGTTTTATGGCAGGTTCATTGGTAGTTTAATAAAAAGCTGGATGAGTTTCTACAACAAGGAATGTTTCAAGTTCTGGATTGATACATAAACTAGAGTTGGGAAAGGGTTTGTCCTTGTGAGAATTGGTAAAGCTATGGAACTGTTCTTCCAGTGCGACGTTTTATGGCAGGTTCATTGGTCAGTTAATAAAAAGCTGGATGAGTTTCTACAAACAGGAATGTTACAAGTTTACTGGATTGATACATAAAGTAGAGTTGGGAAAGGGTTTTCACTGTGAGAACGGTAAAGCTATGGAACTGTCTCCAGTGGACGTTGTAATGGCAGGTTCATTGGCAGTTTAATAAAAAGCTGGATGAGTTTCACAAACAAGGAATGTACAAGTTACGGTATTGATACATAAAGTAGAGTTGAAGGTTTGTCACTGTGAGAACGGTAAAGCTTGGAACTGTCTTCCAGTGGACGTTATAATGGCAGGTTCATTGGTCAGTTTAATAAAAAGCTGGATGAGTTTCTACAAATAAGGAATGTTACAAGTTTACTGGTATTGATACATAAAGTAGAGTTGAAAGGGTTTTCACTGTGAGAACGGTAAAGCTATGGAATGTCTTCCAGTGGACGTGTTATGGCAGGTTCATTGTCAGTTAAATAAAAGCTGGATGTTTCTCAAACAAGGAATGTTACAAGTTACTGGTATTGATACATAAAGTAGAGTTGGGAAGGGTTTGTCACTGTGGAGAACGTAAAGCTATGGACTGTCCTCCAGGGAACTTTGTTTATGGCAGGTTCATTGGTCAGTATTATAAAAAGCTGGATGAGTTTCTCACAACAAGGAATGTTACAAGTTACTGGGATTGATACATAAAGTAGAGTTGGGAAGGGTTTGTCACTGTGAAGAATGGTAAGCTATGGAACTGTCTTCCAGTGGACGTTGTATGGCAGTTTCATGGGCAGTTTAATAAAAAGCTGGATGAGTTTCTACACAAAGAGAGGAATGTTGCAAGTTACTGGTATTGATACATAAAGTAGGTTGGGAAGGGTTTTCACTGCTGAGAACGGTAAGCTATGGAACTGTCTTCCAGTGGACGTTGTAATGACAGGCTCATTGGTCAGTTTTAATAAAAAGCTGGATGGTTTACAAACAAGGAATGTTACAAGTTACTGGTATTGATACATAAATTAGATGTTGGAAAGGGTTTGTCACTGTGAAACGAAAGCTATGGAACTGTCTTCCATGGACGTATAATGGCAGGTTCATTGTCATTTAATAAAAACCTGGATGATTTCTACAAATAGGAATGTTACAAGTTACTGGTATTGATCATAAAGTAGAGTTGGGAAAGGGTTTTCACTGTGAGAACGGCTAAAGCTATGGAACTGTCTTCCGTGGACGTTGTTATGGCAGGTTCATTGGTCAGTTTAATAAAAAGCTGGATGGGTTTCTACAAACGAATGTTACAAGTTACTGGATTGATACATAAAGTAGAGTTGGGAAAGGGTTTTTCACTGTGAGAACGGTAAAGCTATGGAACGGTCTTCCAGTGGACGTTGTTATGGCAGGTTCATTGGTCAGTTTAATAAAAAGCTGATGAGTTTCTACAAACAAGGAATGTTACAAGTTACTACTGGGATTGATACATAAAGTAGAGTTTGGGAAAGGGTTTTTTTCACTGGGAACGGTAAAGCTATGGACCTGTCTTCCAGTTGGACGTTGTTTATGGCAGGTTCATTGGTCATTTAAATAAAAAGCTGGATGAGTTTCTACACAAACAAGGAATGTTACAAGTTACTGGTATTGATATCCATAACAGTAGAGTTTGGGAAAGGGTTTTGTCACTGTGAGAACGGTAAAGCTATAGAACTGTCTCGCGTGGACGTTTTATGGGCAGGTTTCATTGGTCAGTTTAATAAAAAGCTGGATGAGTTTCTCTACACGGGAATGTACAAGTTACTGGGATTGATACATAAAGTAGAGTTGATCCAGGGAAATTTCGTTGCCACTTGGAGTCAGAAAGGAATTTTTTTCCCCTTATAATTTGGTGGGTTTTTTTTTTGCCTTCCTCGGGATCAACAGTTAGGCAGAAATGCGGTACTGATGGATGGATGTCTTTATTCAACCTCAAATACTATACATACTATACCATACCATACTAATACTATAAACGGACCGTTACCGTATGGTACTGTATCATGAATTTCCAGTATTATAAAATTCCCAATTTGCTGTACCCAGTATCATGAAGTTCCAGTTTTTCAGTATCATAAAGGGGCATGTCCCCCCCCAAGCTACAATTTAACCCCATGCTGACCCCCACCTTACGTATAGTCATCTCCGATATATCTATATCCTATCTAGAGATTAGAAATTATTCTCTGGCAGAAAGAAAGTGAAAGTGCACTCTGTCCCAACAGGTGGGTGCAGATACTAAAACAAATAACCACATATAGACGGCAAATGATGAACCGAGTGGGTTGCACTCCAAATGAAAAGCTCACGGAATTCAATAAACGGTTCTTATCGTTTAAAATGGGTGCTAATTTGTGCCCCAACCAATCAATGTTATGAACATTGAAAGCTAATCTCTGATTGGTGATGGGGCAAAACTAGAACCATTTTAACGAGAAGACTTTTATTGAAGACCTGTTTATTAAAGACCACCACCTATTCACATACGTTTTGGGGGTTACATGCCCCCTTCTTCAGAGTGAGGTTAGTCCACATGGAATAAATAGCCCGGCCCCCATCTGAAGTCCAACCCCAAAAGTGGGAGGGTCCAGTTGCGGCCAGGAAAATTGTAAATGCTAATACATATACAAAGAAGTGCTAATAATATATAATCGTAATTTAAGCTAGGCACACCAGTCTTGATCTCAACTGATTTATGTGACATTTTCGTGACCAACAGGCTCTTCTTCAGACAATATTTCTGATAATACAAAGTGCCGGACACTAGGTGGCCATCTTACATAGTTGATTGTTCATTACCTATATATAGCACCTGGACACTTGTTTTATCAGAAAATGATGAAAGAAGGAGCCTGTTGGTTCCGAAACAACAATTAGAGATGGACTAGAACTCGCAACGAGTTCGAGCCGAACTATTCGAATTCGAATGATTCGGACTTCTCGACCTATCCCCTACCTGGATTTTAGATAAATCTCGAATGTCGACCCGTTCAATACGCAGTAAAATTGAATCCACGAGTAAAGGGTGCCCTTAATAACCTATACGCGCGAGCATCGAGTCCGCAATGAAAAAGAAGGTCCATGGTATCTTAGCGAGCGCGAACATCGAATCCGTGAGTAAAGAGTCCATTAAAACCTTATAACGCGAGCATCGAATCCGCGAGGACAAATGTCCATGGTATCTAGCCGCGAACGCAAATATCGTTTCCACGAGTAAGTGTCCTTTAAAACCTATACGCTCGACATCGAATCCGATAGGAAAATGCCCATGTATTTGGCGCGAACATCGATTCCACGAGTACTAGTGTCCATTAAAACATTACGCGCATCGATCCGCATCGTAAAATGTCCATGGTATCTGGCGCGAACATCGAATCCGTGGGTAAAGAGTCCATTAAAACCTATACAGCAGCATCGAATCCGCGAGGTAAATGTCCTTGGTATCTAGGCGGCGAAACGCGAACAGGACATATCTAAAGGAAGGGAAGACGAAAGACGAGGAGAGACAAAGGAAAGAAGGAGGAAAAGGAACGTGGGGGAGCGACATACAAGCTCTATCTCAACAAAGAGGGAGTGCAAAACCCAAAGAGACATATAAATAGGGGCCAGGAAACAGAGAACGGGGGCAGCGAACGAGGAAAAGGGTCCGGCGGAGACGCAGAGCAAGAGAAAAAGATTAGAGGAGGTCGTTAGGGGGGGTGCCGAAGGGAACAGAGCTCACCTAACAGAAGAGGAAGAAAAAGGGGGAGAAAGGGAAGGAGAGAAGAAACGCGGGCCAGGGAGAAGGGTCCATGAACCTAAGAGACAGAAAGAGAAGAGAGAGAGGGGGGGTACAGGGAAACAAAGAAAGGACTCGAAAAGAGCGCGAAGGAGAGTAAAAGGGATGGGTTGCTCGGAAGGGCAGGGAGTTGGAAAGGGCGAAACAAGAAAGACAAGGGGCCCAGTCCCACACCCAGGGACAGGAAGGGAGCCATGGGATAGGGCAGGGGGGAGGGCATGCAGAACGGGGATACAACGTCTCATAGCTATATCGCGCACGCCCCTTGACGGGAACGGGGGGCCGTGTTCGAACTTTCAAACGATTCAGATAGCTCGAACGGGGAACAAAAAGCATTAAAGCAAGACGGGGTGGGCCGACGTCAAATGATAATGGGGTTTACGGAGACTGCTGCGCAGGCGGTGAGGGCACACCCGCGGCATTGATACTCCGCCTCGAGTCAAACCCACCCTCCCAAACTAAATGAGGGTGTGTACCATCTGTCGGTGGGTAGCCACGTACGGGTTTATATAGGGTGTTGGAGGGTTCGAGCTTAGATACCTAGGTGCGGGGTATCAGGTGGAGTGGTGTGTGGGTGGTGCCGGTGTGTCGAGAGAGTCATGGAAGAAGAATATATTGGTTCTGACAGGGGGAGGGGAAGGCATGTTGGAAGAGGTGGCGGATGGAATAGTCTCAAATTGAAGTTGGTCAAGACTGCCAGAGCTGGTCCCTTTGCTTTCGGCTTTGTGCGAAACAAGTCCCCTGGAGGGGATGCGGGCGTCGGGGAGGGCGAACATTGGGTAACTACACGTGGTGGAGAGGCTGGGTGGGGGGATGAGCCGTGCAAAATGGTGATCCGACGGAATATGGACAGCTATCCCGGGCAAGGTTTTCTCCTGGGGCCCAGGTGACCCGGCAGAACCTGGATGGGTGGCTTAGTCTGGTCCCAACCACCACTGGAAACCGTGGGGGGGGGTGACTGGGGTGTGTGCTGCTCCGATTCGTGTCGGGCAGTCGAATGTTGTCTGGCGTCTTGTTGAGGGGCACGCAACAGGCCCGGTTCTCGAAAAACGGTGCGCCGGGAGAGGTGAAGACTGAGCGGAAGGTGACAGAGTTTTCAGCGGGGAGGCGGAGGGCAGCTGGCAGGGGTGGTGTCTAAATCCCCCCAAGGTTCTGGGGTTAACCGAAGGAAAGAAGTGGAGGGGGGAAACAGAGGACGCGAAACTTGCGTGCGGAGCCAATTGGGAGTGGGGTTAACACGAGGGCCGTAAAGCCGCGCCGACATGTAGGCAAGGGAGAGGAGAGGAGACAAAGCTAGGGGGCAAGAGTGGCCCCGGTGGTCCTAGTCGAGTGAAGTATAAGGCAGAAGAGCCAAATGGGCGCCACGCAAGTCGGGAGCTGCAAGAACCACAACCCCCCCCCCCCTGCACCGCGCGAGCAGCCGGAGAGACCTCGCCGGGAAGAAACAAACAGTAGCGCCGGTACAAGGGAGGACGACTGGGAGAGGAGCCAAAAACGACGGACTCCGAAAGAGCGCAAAGATCTACGAAGGTACCCCCTCAATGGACAAGCCAGTTACGTCAGACCTCTATTACCCCAAAATAGAAAGGGAGAGACAACACCGCAGAAGGCTGACTAAGAAGTAATTCTCTCTGATAAAGCCGTGGTGGAGCGAGAAGAGAGAAACCACAAAAAGAAGAGGAGGGAAGAAGGAAGCAGTCAGAACCACTCATTTAGCGGCTACAAAGGAACGAAAGGGCCGTCACACACAGTAGGACAAGCAAACCCACAATAACAGGTGTTGGAGAGAAGGGGGAAAGACACTCTCGAGACAGGAGTCAAAGACGTAGATCACGCAGTAAGGGAACGGGTGTCGGGGAAGATGGAAGGAGAAAGTGAGGGATAGGAGGGAGGGCGGGAAGAAAGAGAAGACAGGAAAGGTGAGGGAGGGGGAGGGTGTGGGAGGAGGGAGGGAGAGGGGATAGGGGGTGGAGGGGGCACGGGGGAGGGAAAAAAGGGTAGGGGGGGGGGTGGAAGGGAGGGATGGAGGAGAGGGATGGGGAGGGGTAGAGGGAGGGAGGAGGGGGGGGAGAGGGTAGTGAGAGGAGGGGGCGTAGGGGTGGGCGGAGACGGATGGAGGTAATCGTTGGGGTCGGTGGGGGGGAGAGGGGAGGGGGAACGGGAGGGGAGGCGAGGAATGGGTGACGGGGATCGGTAATAAGGAGGGGGTGGGGGAATGGGTTCATACTAATGGAAAATGACTGGGACAAATGGGAGACAGGGGCGATAGAGGTAATCGCGGGAGAGGATCCGAATAAAATAGCGAGAAACTGTAGCAGGTGATCATAGGACGGGCTATGAGGGGCAGGGGGTAGATGGGGGGACCGGGGTGGGTGCTGAAGTACAAAATGGGGAGAGAAATCTAGAAACAATAGGATGGTGCGAAGAAAATGAAGGAGGAGAAGTGGGCCGTGGGATCGGGGCGAAGACTGGGGGTCTAGGGAGGTGGGGGGGCGGGGGCAGAACTGGGCGGGGGGGGTATGGTAGAGGATGGGAGGCCACCAAGGGTGCTGACGGGGAAGGGGGCGTGCGAGTGAATTCACGGTCGCTTGGGAGGGCCGACATGAGGCTACAAGGGGGGGTCCGTGTGGCGGGATGAAGTGGAGCGAGATGGGTTAGCGGGGAGGGGCGTGGTACGGGGGAAGTTTCGGGGGTGGGTGGGTGGGGACAAGCGCGGTGGTAGGGGGGGGGGCGGTAATGGTACGGGGCGGAAAGGGGGAGCGAGAAGGGAACCGAGCAAAGGGACAACCATAGCGAGAAGGGACGGGGATCGAAAGCTGAAAGGGAGCTGAAGGACGGCTGTCGAAGAGGGACCCCAGATCAGAAGGGGAGAGGATCGAATGGCCATGGAGCGATAGGTTGTTTGCGGGAGCGAGAAGGGTGGTCGTGTAAGCGAAGAAGGCTACAGGTATCTAGGAATGTGACATCGTATATGTACGTTTACCCATTCGGTATCTATGAACGGTTACAAAATCGTCATCGATGACGTTACAATCTACGATGAACGGGACAGCGTGCTATGAACTTACATCGTATCGAGGGAACGTTAATATAGTCTAGCTCGTAGCGATAAACGTTACAACACATCGTATCTATGACGTTACAAATCTTAATCTATGAACCGTTACCTCGTATCTATGAACGTTACATTACAATCGTATCTCGAACGTTACACTCGTATCTATGAACGTTACGAAATCGTATCTATGAACGTTACAATCGTATCTAGCTCGGCTAGTCTCGGCTGTTTTACTTCGCCACCTTGAAGGAGGCGAAGTCACAGAAGTACTAACCCTCCGGCGGCGGGGATGGGCAGGCAACCCGAGGCGGGTGGTCGCACCCGCCCCGGGAGGGAGACACGCCCACCGCCCACACCCCCCGCGGCGGCTGCGGCGACCACCGCGCGCCGCCGCCACCACTCCCAGCAGCCCCTCCAAACCCGTTCCCCGTGCGCGGGCAATCTTGGAACGGAGGCTAGAGGGCTGCCGGGAAGGGGCCGCAAGCAGGTGGTCGCGACCACCCGCCGCGCACCCCCCTTCCCGGCAACCCCTCCAAGCCCCCCGCCCGCCGCTCCCGGGGAGTGGACGGGAGGGAGACGCGGGGGGGAGTGGTAGGCTCCCTCCAGCGGGGCCGAGAAGGGCCTTTGGGGCTTAGGGGGTCCGCAGCCCGAACCGGACCCCCTCCAAGGCTTATAAGGAGCCTTGCGGAACGACAAGTGCCTTTGCGGGGGTCCCGCAGTGAAACCGGGGACCCCCCAGTGCGCTTCTTAAAAGAGCCCTTGGGCGACGTCTTCTTTCTTACAGTCCCGGGCGACACCATGCTCGCGAATGGCCGCGACCACGAATGGACCACTGGGCCGCCAGATGAGTATGCCTGGCATCGGGACATGAGTGGGGGTGGTGTCGCCAGCCCGAAGCGTCGCGTCGGATCAAGCGGCGGGCAACATCGGCCTCGTTGGAGGTCGCAGGAGCCGAAGGGGGGGTACCCCTGGCGGCCGGCAGGGGTACCTCCGGGGGTCGGCGTGGCCTCGGCGGAAGCTGGTGGGTGTCGCCGGGACTGGAAGAACGAAGTAGAAGGACGTCGCCCAAGGGATTTTTAAGAGCCGCACTGGGGGGTCCCGGTTTTCAGCTGCGGGACCACCGCCAAGGCATTGTCAGTGCCGCAAGGGCCTTCTAAGGCCGGGGAGGGGGGTCCCGGTTCGGGCTTGGGGACCCCCTAAGCCCAAAAGGCCCTTCTCCGGGGCCCACGCTGGGAGGGAGCCTCCACCCCCCCAGCGGGCTCCTCCGTCCCCACCCGGGAGCTGGCCGGGGGGGGGGCTTGGAGGGGTTGCGGGGAGGGGGTGCGCGGGGTGTGGTCGCGACCACTGCTGCGGCCTGACCGGCAGCCCCCTTTAGCTTTCCCGTTCCGAGATGCCGCGAACGGGGAAAGGGTTGGGAGGGGCTGCTGGGAAGGATTGCTGGAAGTGGTGGCGGCGGCGCGGACGGAGTGGGTCGCAGCTGCCGCGCGGGGGGTGTGGGTCGGGGTGGGCGTATGCCCCGCCCCCTAGGAGCTGCGTCCCGGGAAGAAGGGATTTTAAGTCCCTTCGCGGCGATACTATATAGTATCGACCGCGGAAGGGGCCTTTTAAAATTACCGCAGCACATCGCGGCCGCGAAGGTATCGCGGAATAGCGCGCCGTTATAAAATACGGCGATAGCGCTATTTTCGCGGCCGCGATGTGCGGCGGTAATTTTTTTGACGCTAACATCGTTTCCTTGATAAATATTGGCCCTTAATCTGCCATAGGAGATTGCCATGTTATACCAGGACACTGACGATAATGTGCAATGGAGAAATTTGTTAATTATCATGTAATGTGCTATATGGAGAAAACTATGGGCTTTAAGAGTCACACTGCAGAGCCAGGGGCGAGATAAGAGGTACGAGAGTTATAATGTAGTGTTCGCGGGTACTGGAGTTTATTAATGTAGTGTTTGGTTGGTGGTACTGATAGTTATAATGTAGTGTATAAGGGTACTGATAGTTTAATTGCAGTGTTAGGGGGGTACTGATAGTTATAATGCAGTGGTAGGGGTACTGATAGTTACAATTGCAGTGTTAGGGGTTCTGCTAGTTTAATGTAGGTTCGGGGTACTGAAGTTAAATGTAGTGTTAGGGGTACTGATAGTATAATGTAGTGTTAGGGGTACTGAGAGTTAAAATTGTAGTGTTAGGGGTAATGAAGTTAAAGGTAGTGTTAGGGGTACTGATAGTTATAATGTAGTGTTAGGGATACTGATAGTATATGTAGTGTTAGGGGTACTGATAGTTATAATGAGTGTTAGGGGGTATGATAGTTAAAGGCAGTGTAGGGGTACTGATAGTTATTAATGCAGTGTTAGGGGTATGATAGTTATAATGTAGTGTTAGGGGTACTGATGTATGAAATGTAGGTGTAGGGGTACTGATAGTTATTAAGTGTGTTAGGGGTACTGATAGTTATAATCAGTGTGAGGGGTATGATAGTTATAATGTAGTGTTAGGGGGTACTGATAATTATAATGCATGTTAGGCGGTACTGGATGAGTATAATGCAGTGTTAGGGGTACTGATAGTTATAATGCAGAGTGTGTTCGGGGTACTGATAGTTAGAAGGCAGTGTAGGGGTATGATAGTTTAATGTAGTGTTCGGGGTACGTAGTTTAATGTAGTGTTGGGGTACTGTAGTATAAAGTAGTGTTGGGGTACGGATAGTTTTATGTAGTGTGAGGGGTACTGATAGTATAATGCAGTGTTGGGGTACTGATAGTATAATGTTAGTGTTAGGGGTATGATAGTTATAATGCTAGTGTTAGGGGTACTGATAGTATAAGCAGGTTAGGGTTACTGATAGTTATAAATGTAGCTTGTTGGGTACTGATAGTTATAATGCAGTGTTAGTTAGGGGTACTGATAGTTATAATGCAGTGTTAGGGGTTACTGATAGTATAATGCAGTGTAGGGGTACTGATAGGTTATAATGCCGTGTTAGGGGATACTGATTAGTTATAATGCAGTGTTAGGGGTACGTTATGATAGGTATAATGTAGTGTTAGGGGGTACTGATAGGTATATGTAGTGTTAGGGGTATGATAGTTATAAGTAGAGGTGTTAGGGTACTGATAGGTTTAATGTGTGTTAGGGGTACTGATAGTTATAATGCAGTGTAAGGGGTTACTGATAAGTGATAATGGTAGTTTAGGGCGTATGATAGTAGAATGCAGTGTAAGGGGGTACTGATAGTATAATGCAGGTTAGGGGGTACTGATAGTATAATGCAGTTGTTAGGAGGTACGGATAGTATAATGCAGCAGTGTTTTTAGGGGTAACTGATAGTTATAATGCAGTGTTAGGGGTACTGATATTTATATGCAGTGTTAGGGGTACTGTAGGTATAAGGTAGTGTTAGGGGTACTGAAGTGATAATGTAAGTGTATAGGGTGACTGATGGTATAATGTAGTTGTTAGGGGTACTGATAGTTATAATGTTAGTGTTAGGGGTACTGATAGTTATAATGCAGAGTGTTAGGGGTACTTGATAGTTATAATGCAGTGTTAGGGGTTACTGATCGTTTTAAGGTAGGTTAGGGGTACTGATAGTTATAATGCAGTGTAGGGGTAATGATAGTTATAAGGCCAGTGTTAGGGAATAGTTATTAATGTAGTGTTAGGGGTACGATAGTTATAATCAGGGTTAGGGGTACTGATAGTTATAATGTAGGGTTAGGGGTACTGATAGTATATGCAGTGTTAGGGTAATGATAAGTTATAATGCTGTTAGGGGTACTGATAGTTATAATGCAGTGTTAGGGTACGGATAGTTATAATGCAGTGTTAGGGGTACTGATAGTTTTAAGGTAGTGTTAGGGGGACTGATAGTTATGAATGTAGTGGTAGGGGGTACTGATAGTATAAATGTAGGGTTAGGGGTTACTGATAGTTTTAAAGGTAGTGTTAGGGGTACTGATAGTTCTAATGCAGTGTTAGGGTACTGATAGTTATAATGTAGTGTAGGGGTTACTGATAGTTATAATGCAGGTTAGGGTTTACTGATAGTATAATGCAGTGTTAGGGGTTACTGATCGTTTATAGTAGGGTTAGCGGGTACTGATAGTTAGAATTGCAGTGTTAGGGGCTACTGAAGGTTATAATGCCAGTGTTAGGGGACGAATAGTTATTAATGCAGTGTTAGTGTTACTGATAGGTTATAAGGCAGTGTTAGGGGTATGATAGTTATTAATGCAGTGTAGGGGTACTGATTAGGTATAATGTAGTGTTGGGGTACTGATAGTGATAATGTGAGTGTTAGGGGTACTGATAGTGATTATGTAGGTTAGGGGTACTGATTAGTTATAGTAGGTAGGGGTTACTGATAGTTATAATGTGCAGTTGTAAGGTGGTACTGATAAAGTTTTTGTGCTAATTAGTGTTAGGGGTAATGATAGTTATCATGCAGGTGTAAGGGGGTACTGTAGTTAAATGCAGGTTAGGGTGGTACTGGAGTATATGCAGGGTTAGGGGTACTTGTAGTTATAATGCAGTGTTAGGGGGAATGCTAGTTATAATGCCGTGTTAGGGTTAAGGATAGTTATAAGGAAGTGTGAGGGGTACTGATAGTATTAAGGTAGTGTTAGGGGTGACTGTAGTGATAAGTAGTGTAGGGTACTGATAGGTATCATGTAGTGTTAGGTGGTCGATAGTTATAATGAGTGTTCTGGGTACTGATGTTATAAAAATGCAGTGGTAGGGTAATGGATATTATTAATGCAGTGTTAGGGGTTATGAATTTTAATGTAGTAGAGTTTAGGTTAGGGGTTTAATGATAGTTATAATGCAGTGTTAGGGGTACTGATAGTTATTAATGCAGTGTAGGGGTACTGATAGTTATAATGAGTTTGGTCGGGGTAATGATAGTTTTAAGGTAGTGTTAGGGGGTAATGATAGTTATAAGTAGTGTTAGGGGTAACTGATAGTTATTAATGTAGGGTAGGGGTACTTGAGAGTATAATGCAGTGTTAGGGGGACTGATAGTTATAATTGCAGGTTGTTTTAGGGGTTACGGATAGTTAAATGCAGTGTTAGGGTTACTGATGTTTAATGTAGTGTTAGGGGTACTGAGAGTTATAATGTAGTGTTAGGGGGGTACGGATGATAGTTATAATGTAGAGGTTAGGCGGACTGATAGTTATAATGCAGAGTGTTAGGGGTCTGCTAGTATAAGTAGTGTCATACATTTGTGGTTATGTCTTAGGTCACTGGCAGCCTCGTTACCTAGTCGGTGGGCAAAATCCTGTGTAATTAAATAGGTTAGGGTGACTTAAAAGGTTGAGTGTTCGCATTGCGGCGGTCCCCAGAAACGAACCGCACAAAGCTATTAAATTTCTGTGAAAGGTGTAACAAAACGTTATTATTTGGTATGTACTTCCGCAGCGCAATCCCATGTTTACTGAGAGATGCGATTAACAAATCGGTTAGTTAGTTGCACACGCTACGTACGTTTTCTCTGTAAAGTTAGCCTGTTAGTGTAGTTCATGGCCCCCAAAAGTATGTGAGTAGTCTTCCAACACAGGAGGGCGCTGAATGGATATAATTTGAGTAGATTTAGCAATCTTGTTGAATATTATGGCTTATATAGCGCCACATTTCCATATTGCTAATACATTCTTAGGGAATTTATGTAGAACTTTTGGCCCCATACAAGTTACATTTCTGCTCCTCTACCACCCACCCCACCCCTAAAGCATAGCCATCTGCGGCCCCAATAAAGTACGCAGAGAAAAAAAAAAAGATAGGGCCTGATAGAAATATATGTTTCAGACAGGCAGAGAAAGTCACATGTCATGGACAGCCAGGTCTGCTGCTCTGACCTTGCCGTCTTCAGGAAATAGAGGTGTGTAGAGGAGTCGTAAAGATCCCTCTCCAGGTGAGCACAGCCGTCCCACTGCGCCAAAGTGAGTCTTGCCAGACAACAGTTACCTATACCCTCCACCACCAGCCAAACCAATCATCAACCAGTTCTCCAATCAAACGCAACAAGCCAGTCCACCACTAACCAATTTTCAACCAGTTATCCAACAACACACCACCCGCCCAGCACCAACTAACTAATCTACAACAGATCTCCATCCAAGCCACCAGCCCAATCCACCAACACAACAAAACTTCCCAGGACAGTTCTCCAACCAAACCCCAGCCAGTCCACCAACTACCAGTCCAGTGCACCAGCCAAAATTCTTACTCAATTTTACCAGCCAATTAGCCTCCAATTAAATTTACCTACACAATTTGTGATAAATGGCCGCTGGTACTGTGTATATAACATTGGCAATAAATTTGTGCCATGTCCCTGCTGGTGTACGAAGACCTGGACCTATGGAATGGGGAGGTGGGGGTTGAGTGTCACTTACCTACCTGGGTGGAGAATCTATGCATTGTAGGAAGGGTTGTGGTTACCTGGGGGTTTCTGCTGTGCCCTTTATATTATGTGCATTGCCCCTACACAGGGCACTTTTTTTATGATAGTGGGAGGGGAACAGTGATGTAATAGTTGGGAACATTCTAGAGGGGAACCCCGAGAAGATTGAAGATGCTAATATACAAGTCGTCCCTTAACCATCTCAAATTCAAATACGCTGCATCCAATCATAGTGTGTTGTGGTTATCCTGGTTATCTTAGTAATATCGTTTATGTTGGAGGTGAAAACTCATGAAGGAAACGGCAACAAGAGGTTGCAGAGGAGGCCGGTGAATATTTTACAGACGAGCCTGACCCCGAGTCAACAGGAGTCAACAGACTCTCCATACATTCATTGTCTCTAAAAAGGCTCTGAATTGCACTAAAGTGAATCATAGGCAGCAGGTGCCAAATCACCAATCAGTGTAGATTGCTCCTGATTCCAACATATACAGAAATACATACTACTCATAAAAATGTAGTGGCTGTATGGCTACTCAGAAGTGTGCTGGTTTGCAGAAAGCCACATAACGCAAGAAAATCACGTTAAAAGGCTTTACACAGCTGTGTGTGACGTTTGCAGAAAGCCACATAACGCAAAGAAAAAATCACGTAATAAGGCTATTACACACGTTGTGTGTGACGTTTGCAGAAAGCAACCATAACGCAAAGAAAGAAAAATCACGTAATAAGGCTATTACCACAGTTGTGTGTGACGTTTGCAGAAAGCCACATAACGCAAAGAAAATCACGTAATGGCTTATCACAGCTTGTGGTGACGTTTGCAAAAGCCACATAACGCAAGAAATCATCGTAATAAGGCTTATTACACAGTTTGTGTGTGACGTTTGCAGAAAGCCACATAACGCAAAGAAAATCACTAATAGAGCTTATTACCAGCTTGTGTGAGACGTTGCAGAGAAAGGTAAATAACGCATAGAAAAAGCGCACACAATAGCGCAGATGCATCTATCCTGGTGATCAGGTTTCCGGGTTATTCTTAGTTAATATCGTTAGTGTTGGAGGTGAAACTATGAGGGAAACGGGCAAGAGGTTGCAGAGGAGGCCGGTGAATATTTTACAGAGAGCCTGAACCCCGAGTCAACAGGAAGTCAACAGACTCTCAATACATTCATTGTCTCTAAAAATGGGTCTGAAATTTTGCACTAAAGATGAAATCATAGGCAGTCAGGTGACCAAATCACCATCAGATGTAGATTTGCTCCTGATTCCAAAAGAAATACGAGAAAATACATACTACTTCATAACATGTAGTGCCTGTAATGGTACCAGAAGTGTGCTGTTTGCAGAAAGAAAGCCACATAACGCAAAGAAAAATCACGTAATAAGGTTATTACACAGCTTGTGTGTGACGTTGACAAGAAACCACATAACGCAAAGAAAATCACGTAATAAGGCTTAGTACACAGCTTGTGGTGACGTTTGCAGAAAGCCACATAACGCAAAGAAATCACGTAATAAGGCTTATTCACAGCTTGTGTGTGACGTTTGCAGAAAAGACAAACGCATAGAAAAAAATGCGCCACAATAGCGCAGATGCATTCTTTAACAGGCATTTCAAAACGACAGCAGGTGGCAAATTTGATGCATTCGATTTCAGCAATAATCATCGGAACGCATGCAATTCGCATAAATGTGGTGATCGCATGTGTTCAAAATAAGATTGCAGTGGACATTACATGTGATGCACATGCAAGTCTTCTCACACTAACAGATAGCAAAGCACGATCGTAAGCATGTAAAAATGGCACAGTCCTAAAGTCCATACAGACATACGTCAATATGGACAAAATCTATCTAAGCCTAAGACTGCATTGTACTTTGCGTAGATCTATGAAGGCAGAAAAGGACCAGTGTGCGAAAGCAGTCACCGATCGCTGTGATGATGATTCAATATGGGGATCGTGCTGGGTTAATGGGAGCATTTGAACCTGGGTTCATCAATAGGGAGAAAGTGGTTTGAAGGGTTAGGAATTGTCCCTTTAATTTATTAAGGCCATTCAATCGTTTAAAAAAAATGTTTTTGGGTAAATTTGCCTGCCAACCCTTGTATGTCAGCGGCCTTTAACTACAGTCTATTTAAACCATTCTATCAGTGGCCAATCACAATCGTATAAATGGTGAACTATGAACCTGCTATGCGTGTGCGCCTACAGAATCAAAATGGGGATCTTACCCCTATCTAGGTCATTGGGCCTAGCGTAAATGTTAGAAACTCACAATTTGTATAGCACTGTGGGCCTTACACAGTATAATGATGGACATTACTCTTTCTATGTCTGGGCCCATACACAGTTAAATGATGGACTATTAATTTTTCGTGCCCTGTGGCACTTACAAGTAAAATGATGGCATATTCACTCTTCTGTGCCCTGTGGCCTTACACAGTATAAATGATGGACTATTAACTCTTTCGGTGCCCTGTGGCCTTACACAGTATAAATGATGGACTATTACACGTTCTGTGGCCTTGGCCCTTACACAGTATAAATGATGGAATATTAACTCTTTCTTCTTCCTGTGGCCTTAACAGTATAAATGAGGACTATATTAACTCTTCTGTGCCCTGGGCCCTTACACAGGCATATAAGAAGGACTATTAACTCTTTCTGTGCCCTGTGGCCTCACCAGGATAAATGATGGACTATTAACTCTTTCTGTGCCCTGCGGCCCTCACAGATTAAATGTTGACTATTAACTCTTACTGTTGCCCATGTGGCCCTTACACGTATAAATGATGGACTATTAACTCTTCTGTGCCTGTGGCCCTCACAGTATAAGATGGACTATTAACCTTTCTGCCGCCCTGTGGCCTCCACAGTATAAAATGATGGACATTAACTCTTTCTGCCCTGTGGCCCTCCACAGTATAAAATGGATGGACTATTAACTCTTCTGTGCCCTGTGGGCCTTACAAAGTATAAATGATGGACTATTAACTCTTTCTGTGCCCTGTGGCCTCTTACACCAGTATAAATGGTGGACTACTAATCTTTCTGTGCCCTGTGGCCCTACACAGTATAAATGATGGACTATTACTCTTATGTCTCCTGTGCCCTTACACGTATAAATGATGGACTATTAACTCTTTCTGTGCCTGTGGCCCTTACCAGTGATAAATGATGGTACTATTAACTCTTTCTGTCCCTGTGGCCCTACACAGTTAAATGATGGACTATAACTCTTTTTGCCCCTGTGGCCCTCGCACAGGATAAATGGTACTATTAACTCTTTACTGTGCCCTGTGGGCCCTTACACAGTATAAATGATGGACTATTAATCTTTCTTTGCCCTGTGGCCCTCCACAGTATAAATGAGGGACTATTAACTCTTTCTGTGCCGTGGCCTTCAACAGTATAAATGGTGGACTATTAACTCTTTCTGTGCCCTGTGGCCCTCACACGTATAAGATTGGACTATTAAACTTTCTGTGCCCTGTGGCCCACACAGATAAATGATGGACTATAATCTTTCTGTGCCCTGGGCCCTACACAAGTATAAATGATGGACTATTAACTCATTCTGTGCCCTGTGGCCCTACACAGTATAAAGATGGACATTAAACCTTCTGTGCCCTGGGCCTACACAGTATAAATGTGGACTATTAACTCTTTCGTGCCCCTGTGCGCCCTTACACAGTTATAATGTGGACTATTAACACTTCTGTCCCTGTGGCCCTTACACAGTATAAATGAGGACTTTATTAACTCTTTCTGTGCCTGGGCCCTTTACACAGTGATAATGATGGACTATAACTCTTTTCTGTGCCCGTGGCCCTTACACAGTTAAAATGATGGACTATTAAACTCTTTTGTGCCCTGTGGGCCCTTCACAGCAGTATAAATGATTGGATATAACTCTTTCTGGCCTGTGGACCTACACAGTATAAATGATGGACTATTAACTCTTTCGTGCCCTGTGGCCCTACACAGTATAAATGATGGACTATAACTCTTCTGTGCCTGTGGCCCTCACACAGTATAAAGGATGGACTATTAAACTCTTCTGTGCACCTGTGGCCCTTCACACAGTATAAAGATGGACTATTAACTCTTTCTGTGGCCCTGTGGCCCTTACACAGTAAAATGATGGACTATTAACTATGTCTTGTGTCCCATGTGGCCCTTACACAGATAAATGATGGACTATTAACTCTTTTTGGGCCCCGGTGGACCTTACACAGATACAGTATAAATGAGTGGACAAGATTAACTTTATTCTATTTGTCCTGTGGCCCTTACACAGTATAAAATGAAATGGGACTATTATAACTCTTTTGTGGCCCTGTGGCCCTTACACAGTAAATGATGGACTAGTTAATCTTTCTGTGCCTGTGGCCTTACACAGTATAAATGATGGAACTATTAACTCTTTTCGCTGTGCCCTGTGGCCCTTACACAGTATAAATGATGGACTATTAACTCTTTCTGTGCTTCCTGTGGCCCTCTACACACGTATAAATGATGGACTATTAATACTTTTTGTGCCCTGTGGCCCTTACACGTGTAAAGTGATGGACTATTACTCTTTCTGTGCCCTGTGGCCCTTACACAGTATAAAATGATGGACTATTAATCTTTTCTGTGCCCGTGGCCCTTACACAGTATAAAATGATGGACTATTTAACTCTTTCTGTGCCCTGTGGCCCTTACACAGTATAAATGAGGACTATTAACTCTTTTGTGCCCTGTGGCCCTCACCAGTATAATAAAGGATGACTATTAACTTTCTGTGCCCTGTGGCCCTCCCACAGTATAAATGATGGACTATTAACTCTTTCTGTCCCTGTGGCCTTACACAGTATAAATGATGACTATTAACCGTTTTGTGGCCTGTGGCCCTTACACAGTTATAAATGATGGGACTATTAACTCTTTTTGTGCCCTGTGGCCCTTACACAGTTAAATGATGGACTATTAACCTCTTTTGTGTCCTGTGGCCCTTACACAGTATAAATGATGGACTATTAACTCTTTTTGTGCCTGTGGCCTTACACAGATAAATGATGGATATAACTCTTTCTGTGCCCTGGGCCCTTACACAGAATAAATGATGGACTATTAACTCTTTCTGTGCCCTGTGGCCCTCCTTACAACAGTTATAATAATGATGGACTATTAACTCCTTCTGTGCCCTGTGGCCCTACACAGTATAAATGATGAATTAAACTCTTTGTGCCCTGTGGCCCTCACACGTATAAATGATGGACTATAACTCTTTCTGCCCTGTGCCCTACACACGTATAAATGATGGACTATTAACTCTGTTCTGTGCCCTGTGGCCCTTACACAGTATAAATGATGGACTATTAACTCTTTTTGGCCCTGTGGCCCCTTACACAGTATAAATGATGGACTATTAACTCTTTTTGTGCCCGTGGCCCTACAACAGTATAAATGATGGACTATTACTCTTTCTGTGCCTGTGGCCCTTACACAGTATAAATGATGGACTATTAACTCTTGTGCCCTGTGGCCCTCACACAGTATAAATGATGGACTATTAACTCTTTCTGTGCCCTGGGCCCTTACCAGTATAAATGATGGACTATTAACTTTTCTGTGCCCTGTGGCCTACACGTATAAATGATGACTATTAACTTTCTGTGCCCTGTGGCCCTTACACAGTATAAATGATGGACTATTAACTCTTCTGTGCCCTGTGGCCCTACACAGTAACGTGATGGACTATTAACTTCTGTGCCTGTGGCCCTCACACAGTATAAATGATGGACTATTAACTCTTTCTGTGCCCTGTGGCCCTTACACAGTATAAATGATGGACTATTAACTCTTTCTGTGCCCTGTGGCCCTCACACAGTATACGTGATGGACTATTAACTCTTTCTGTGCCCTGTGGCCCTCACACAGTATAAATGATGGCCTGCTACTCTTACACAAACCTACATACATATATATATAATATTGTATAAATGCCTTTAGTGATGATACTAACACTCTCAGCTACTTAATAAAGTCTCTTTATTACCTGACCAGACAGTCCATATGGGGAAGTCACACTGTGTGACACTGACAGTTCCCCGACTTCCTGCTCTCTCTCTCCCTCACTCACCTCTACCTCATGGTTTCCAGCCATCTTGGTCCCGCCTCCCTAGCCCTGTCTGATTGGCTGCAGTCATAACCTGACCAGCCCCTTTCCTGGTCAGTCAATCACCTTATCCTGAGGCCTTCTGCACAACTACAGACCACCTGGGGGAGCTGCTATGTAGGAGAGGTAAGTTGGGAAACCCAGGCCAGGCCCAGACTATGACTGAATGTCCATTAGGGGGATGGTTGGGTTAAGGGAAATCCAATCAGAAAGTAGCGCCCAATGTACCACTGCGCACCATCAATCGTAACCTTGACAATGAAAAGCTGTGCTCTGCTGTGTCTTCCTATTGGCTGAGTCCTGGACTAGGTGAAGGGGTGGGGCAGACTAGACCCGGTTATCATTACTTATCAGTTCAGAACCCAGGAATGGGGACCCTGGACACTTTAATGGGAGGAAGGAGGATTAAAATGAGTTAGTTCCCCTTTAGAATAGGATCTACAGAAAATTCCCCACAGTGTCCAATCCTTTTACAATTAATAAATATCAACGAGGGTAAAATTAATAAAAGTGATTGAATCATTTGAAAATATCCCAAAGATGGTCGGACTCAGGGCTTAGCACAGACGGGAAAATAAAAAGGGGATTTAACGATATTAAAGGGGATTGCAAACAAAATGTAAATCAGATCTAGTTTCTTTTCCAGGTGCTCTCGGGAGAAAGGCAACCAACCCAGGATAGGCCTACCAGGAGGTTCCACCAGCAGCCAACCACAGGGGGAAAGAATTTCCAAAAAGGAGAGGCCCAAACGTTGGGACCAGCGAAGTAATGAGGGTTACGAGCAGGTCGGAAGCAGTGATTGGGTAAGAAAGCCTTGGAGACCATTAGAGGTAGGTGACATTGTGTGTTCCAGGTACCAAGCGTTTTGATCATAGTCCAGATGCGCTGTCATGGGCTAAATAGGACATATTCTTTAAACAAAAACGTGGTCTTAATTGCCCCTTAGGGCTCGTTCACACTACATCAGTTTGTATCCGTTTTTCAAACGCAGTAAAACTCCATAGGATTCCACAATATCGCTCACACTTACTGCATTATATTAGGTTCCGTTTCAGTCCGTCTTAAAAACGCACGCATGCGTTTGCATTTGTTCCTGTGATTTCATTGGTCCTGCCCAATGGCGTGGTCAAAAGCGCAACAGATGCAAACGGTCAGCGATGGATAATAACACACACGCAAACGGTCAGCGATGGATAATAACGCACACGCAAACGGTCAGCGATGGAAACAAAAACGTTCTGAAATGTCACACATCGCACTGCGTTTTTGTCCGTTCCTAGTGGGAACGAGCCTTTGTACCTCTTGCAATGCCAGCTTTAAAAGAAATTGGTTAGGAATTCAATGGCACCAAAGCCAAAGGTTTTGCCCAGGGTCCCAACAAACCTTAATTCCCCCCGTGTTCAACCCAACATATTATTGTACAGGGACTATTTAATCATTCATTAGAAAACAAACAGGAACCTCTGGCCCAGTAAAGACAAGGGGAACTATTTATACCTATTTATTGAACTTCTGATCCAATAAAGATTCTGTTTTAATCCTTTACTCGGCACAAAATTTCTGTTTACGTTCCGAACTTTGTTCTAAATTTAACATTGAACTGGTTTTCCCACTTGCCAGTCTTTCGCCTTCGCTTCTAATCCTTCCTATTCACATTCTGATCATACTCTGCCGCACCCTCGCAAAGTGTAACCATGTGAAAATGAAACAGGTGACATGGACTATCCATAGACTCACATCATGTAGAAGACCCCCATGTGAAAATGAAATTTACAGGGGAATCAGTTCTCCTGCCGTTAGGATGGAGGATCTGGTACAGGGGAGGGAGAGTTCAGTTCTACGCAGTTAGGGGGATGGATAGGAATAGATTCGTAACAGGGGAATCAGTTCTACTTCAGTTAGGGATGGAGATTTGTACAGGGGAATCAGTTCTACTGCAGTTAGGGATGGAGGATCTGGTTAAGGGGGATGGAATCAGTTCTACTTGCAGTTAGGGATGGAGGATCTGGTTACAAGGGGACTCAGTTTTTACTTGCAGTGAGGGATGGAGGACTGGCTACAGGGGAAACAGTTACACTGCAGTTAGGGGAGGGAGGATCGGGACAGGGGGGAATCCGTTCAATGCAGTTAGGGGTGGAGGCTCTGGTACAGGGCGAATCAGTTCTACTACAGCTTAGGGATGGAGGATCTGGTACAGGGGAATCAGTTCCACTGCAGTTAGGGGATATGGAGGATTCTGGTACCGGGGGGACATCAAGTTCTACTGCAGTGTAGGATGGAGGTGGATAGTGGTACAGGGGAATCAGTTCACTGCAGTTAGGATGGAGGATTGGTAGTACAGGGGAATGTTTTCAGTTTTGTCTACTTGCAGTTAGGGATATGGAGGATTATGGTTACAGGGGGAATACGTTCTACTGCAGTTAGGGATGGAGGATCTGGAACAGGGTGAATCAGTTCGACTGCAGTTAGGGATGGAGGTCTGGTACAGGAATCAGTTACAATGACGTTAGGGATAGGGAGGATCTGGTACAGGAATCAGTCCACTTCAAGTAGGGATGGAGGATCTGGTTACAGGGAATAAGTTCTACTGCAGTTAGGGATGGAGGATCTGGTACAGGGGAGATCAGTCTACTGCAGTTAGGGCATGGAGGATCTGAGTACAGGGGAATCAGTTCCGACTGCAGGTTAGGGATGGAGGATCTGGTAGGTACGGGGGAATCAGTTCCACTGCAGTTAGGGAGGGAGTGATCTGGTACAGGGGAATCAGCTTCTACTGCAGTTAGGGATGGAGGATTATTGGGTAACAGGGAATCAGTTTACTGCGTTAGGGACGGCGGATCTGGTACAGGGGGCAGGGAGAATCAGTTCTAACTGAACCAGTTAGGGATTTTGAAAGGATCTGGTACAGGTGAATCATGTCTACTGCCACATTAGGGATGGAGGAGTCTGTGTACAGGGGAATCAGTTCTACTTGCAGTTAGGGATGGAGGATCTGGTACAGGAGCGCAAATCAGTTCTAACTGCAGTTTAGGAGGGAGGGGATCTGGTTACAGTGGGGAATCAGTTCTACTGCAGGTAGGATGGAAGGATGGTTACAGGGGGATCAGTTTCGTGTACTGCAAGTTAGGATGGAGGAATCTGGTACAGGGGGAATCAGTTCTACTGCGTTAGAGATGGCGGGATTCGGTACAGGGGAATCAGGTATGCTGCCAAGTATTTAAGGGAGGAGGATTCTTGGTAACAGGGGGGGAATCAGTTTACATGCAGTTAGGGATGGAGGATCTGGTACAGGGGGAGGAATAAGTTCTAACTTGCAGTTAGGGATTGGAGGATCTGGTACAGGGGATCAGTTCTACTGCAGTTAGAGAGAGGACTAAGTACAGGGGAATTCCAGTTCATGAATTGAGGGAGGAGGAACTCTGGGTAAAGGGGACGGGACAGGTCGTTGCTCAATGCAGTTAGGGATGGCGGATCGGTAAGGGGATCAGTTCTACTGCAGTTAGGGATGGAGGGATGTCTGGTACGAGGGAAAGTCAGTTCTTACTGCAGGGTGGGATGGAGGATCTGGGTACAGGGGAGGGCATCAGTTCCTACGACCAGTTGGGATGGAGGATCTCGGTACAGGGGGAATCACGTTAACTGCAGTTAGGGAATGGAAAGGATGTAGATTACATAGATCGTCAGGGGAAACAGCAACAAGCATTAACGCGATCTAGTTAGAATGATTTTGTTGTTTTTTTCGTGGATTAAAATCTGGTACAGAGGAATACCACTTCTTACTGCCGTTAGAGATGCCGATTCAAGTACAGGAGATTCATTCTACTGCAGTTAGGGATGGAGGATGTCTGAGTACAGAGGGAATCAGTTTACTGCTCTGTTCGGGATGGAGGATCTGTTACAGGAGGAATCAGTTCTACGGCAGGTTAGGGAGGAGGATCTGGTATGTGTACAGGGGGAATCAGTTCTACTGCAGTTAGGGATGGAGGATCTATGGTACAGGGGAAGCAGTTCTACTGCAGTAGGGATGGAGGCATCTGGTACAGGGAATCATTGTACGCAGTTAGGGATGGAGGCGTCTGGTACAGGGGCAGAGTTCTACTGCAGTTAGGGATGGAGGATCTGGTACAGGGGGAATCAGTTACTGCAGTTTAGGGATGAGGATCTGGTACAGGGGAAATACAGTCTACTGCAGTAGGAATGGAGGATATGGACAGGGGGTGGATCAGTTCGACTGCGTTAGGGATGGAGGATATGGTACAGGGGAATCAGGTTTACTGCAGTTAGGGATGGAGATCGGCGTACAGCGGGAATCAGTTCTACTGCAGTTAGGGATGGAGGATCTGGTTACAGCGGGAATCAGTTCTACTGCAGTTCTGCAGGGGCTGTTCTTAGCTGCTAACGTTAAGTTTTACTCACCCTGTGTAGTGTTAATGCCTGGGGGGGGTTGTTGACAGGGTATGATATAATTGACCTATGAGGTTGAGGAGATTTTAAAAGTTTTTAATGTGGCAACATTTTGGGGGTGGGTGCTCTGTGTGAGGTACGGTGCCGCATTAAAAACCCTTGTCAGTTTACACCTACTTCCGTGGAAATGTGGGGCCTCAATTGACAAATAAACTAGCCCACCCCTCTCACAGTATGCGGGACCATCACGAGGGTGTTTGATTGGCAGACAATAAAAAATCAATAAGTGTATGTGTAGAGACGGGTTTCGGGCCACACAGGACCTGATCTGAGGCATTCCTGTTAGTGCATACTGGAATGACACAAAGAGACAAAAATATTTGAGGTAGTGTGTGGTGGTTCTTAACTATTTAAGATATTTGGCACAAACTGACCGTGCAGGGGTTCACTATAAACATTGTTGTACCCACAAAATGCTGGTATTGGCCGTTGAGAAAATTTTGTTTCGTTGATTTCGCTTACCTCCGTGCGACCGTCCCTTTAGTCTATAAACAATTATCTATATTGAACACTAACTGAAAAAAACCAACAAGTTATTCAATAAAGTTCTTATGCGGTATAATGGTGTGCATTTTGATTGTTCCAAGACCAATCAGATGATTTTATTTCACACATTTGTCAAGCTAAAATTGATTAGTGGTTCAGCGCAAACAGTACACCGTTTTTAAGATAAGAGATAGGACTGTTCAGGTGTTGCACCATCTGATACTAGCTTTTCTAAACATCCACCGGGGAGTGATTTACCTATTTACCACAATTGGTGCCTGAAACTTTTTTCAGGCTTATTAGTGCTAATTTTTGCTACACTAATTTTCGCACTTTAATGAAACATTTGCCTTTCGATATAGTAACTTTTTCAAGAACAACGGTGCAAAGGTCTGGGATGCAAAAAAAACACGATTCTAAATATGATTATAAATATGTCCCATTTAGACCCCAATGAACTTTTATTGGTAGAAATAAACCGTTAAAAAATGCAAAAATCTCGATCGTATAACAGTAATATCCTCCCTGGGTACTTACTAGTATTGGAGAAGACACTTCCAATGTTACCGACAACTTCCATGGACCACTTGGCAGGTTAAAAAATGGCCACTTATGCGGTTTTTGACGCTCAGACTGGCGAATTGGAAGGGCTAAAACATTCACGTCAATAAAACAGTGTTTCGCCGATTTTATACATACAAATCGAAAAGGAACAGTAATGAATCCGTTCGCCACTGGTTATTGCGCTGCATTTGATAAATAGGGAAAAGTCTCAAATTGGAAGAAAAGGCGGCGATAACGGGAATGGCGAAAAATTGTAAGAGAACTTTTATAAATATTCCCCTAAAGATTTGTTTTAAAAATAATATTTTTCTCTAATTAATGACGACGAAATAACATGTGCTTACTGATTCAATAAAAGTTCTTATCGTTAAAAAATTGTGCTAATTTGCCACACCAATCAGAGGTAAGCTTTCAAAGTTAAATAAGATCTGAGTGTTGCGGGCAACATAGCACCATTTAAAAACGATAAGAACGTTTTTGGAATTCCTGTACCCGTTCTTTAAAATGGTAGTACCTGGGCAAGGATTGTAGGATTGATTATTACTACCAGGTACTAATAGTGTTTTGTGGAGGAGGCACAACAGATTATTTTCTTTTCCAGGTTTAGTGTTCCTGGGCCATTCTGTGTATAATATGAGTGCTGAAGGCACCCGGAAGCCTGCCAGAAGGCAGTCGTTTATATAATGCTTCTTCTCCTCAAAATTTCACGTACATTAGTTTTCCTTTAAATCATCCGTATTAATGACTGTAAAAAATAACTTGTTAAAAACATTTCCTGGGAGAAAAAACAAGACCTTAGTAGAATCTAAAATGGCACCCTCTCGGACGCAACAGAGTTAATGGATATGAGATCAACAATTAAAGGGATATATATAATGTCCTAGTTATTTATTTTAGAAAATCGATCCCCCCCCCAGATTCTTCCATTAAAGATTGCATTGCTCCTTACATATAAACTACAAATCCCAACAATACTTTAAAATTTACTTATAAAAAGGGCTCATGTAATCCAGAGCCACAAATTTCCGGGGGGAAATCGGCTGTTCAGTGTTTAATACTGGGATTTGCACCTTATGTGTAAATCCCAAGGAAATGGATTTTCGCCAGGCCACTTGTTATTAATTTTGGAGTTTAAAAGTGATTGCAAATCTTGTTTATTTTAAACTTGCGCTAACGCTTTCAGGTAAAGTTAGCACCAATTTTTAACTATGGTTTCGCACAGCACAGTGGGGAAACTCAGTCCCAAGAAAAGATTACCTCGGTTGTTCCACCACCTACAAATCCTTGTTAATGGAATTTGCTCAGTGTAGATAATAATCAACTGATGAGATGAACTGCAGCTGAACGCTGAACACATTAACAAGCGGTAGAATAAAGTCCAATTAAAAACCAAAAAATTATACTGTGTATAGAGCTGAAAAAAACACGGGTACATCGGCTCCATCAATACATAGATCCATGATCCCCACACCTATCATGCCTTGTTCCGATAACGGTGACCACAATATAGGACTGCATCTATTTCTAGGAGCTTTTGTTGAAGAAGGTCGTGTAAGCTGTGTTTGCACCCCCAGTAGACGCTGCCTGAACAAGACCACACAAAGGGATAGCGTAGGTAAAGGGATGCGATTTAGGCCGGACAAAGAATCCATATCCTTGGATTATTCTTTTCCCGCAAGCCAGATTAAAGAGGGGACCACGTTCATAATTGTACTACTCTCCAGATGTTCCCTTCTTGCCAATTCACTCTAGCTAACTTTGAAGTCAGAATAAGAGCGGGACCAGCGCCTGGTGTGACTGTTATATGATATTTAAAAGGGTGGGAAAGAATAAGACAGAATGTGGTTCCATCGCAGCAGTGGATATGAAGAAACTCTTTGTTTAGGTGCGTGTGGTACTGAGAGGGTTTTTTTTAGGTTTTTAGGTGCGAATGAAAGATAACATCTCGTTGTGTATTAGAAAAAAGCGTCAGGCACGAGACACCCACTTTCCCATTTGCGATTACATTCATAAGCATTAATGTCACTAAATGGGAAGTCAGCAGCAAGATGGGATGATCCTGAACCGAAGTCCAAGTTGGGGCTGGGCGTAAGGGTCTGTCCGGCCAGCATTACGACGTCGGGCCCCCAAAACCTCAGAATGGACCGGATCATTGGTTCCGCAGCAGTTGACTAGAGCAGGGAAACCACAATAAGATCTCTACTACCTGAACTTAGTAAGGAGGTGTTACTTAGATTTTACAGAGGGTCTTGTGATCTGTGCCAAGCATTTGAATTATTAGATAAAAATAATCATCTGGTGTTGTCCTATTTCAATACAATCATGGCGAAAAAAGGATGCACAGCTCCCACACGATAATCTTCGCTTTTATACATATAGAGTTTGTTATCAAGAATACCGGCGAGACTTCCCAATTACCGACAACTTCCAAGACACCAGGCACGGCCCATGTGACCAGAGTTAAGTTGCACATTTTATAAATCTCAGGTATTTAGCTGTGATTGGTTAAGTTGCAACACATTAATTGCAAATATGGTCCCAGCCAACGCACGTCAATAGGATCTGAGTCCATGCAAAACCCCATGAGGTACTAGGCTCATGAGTGAGTCTATGGAGTATTCCATGTCACCTGTTTCTTTTCACATGGGGGTCTTCTCTACATGATGTGGGTCTATGGATATTCCATGTCACCTGTTTCATTTTCACATGGGGGTCTTTACATGATGTGGTCTATGGATATCCATTGTCACCTGTTTCATTTTCACATGGGGGTCGTTCTACATGATGTGGTCTATGGATATTCCATGTCACCTGTTCATTTTCACATGGGGGTCTTCTAAATGATGTGAGTCTATGGATATTCCAGGTCACCTGTTTCATTTTCACTGGGGGTCTTCTACATGATTGTGAGTCTATGGATAGTCCATGTCACCTGTTTCATTTTCACATGGGGGCTTCTACATGATTGTGAGTCTATGGAGTATTCATGTCACCTGTGTCATTTTCACATGGGGGTCTTCTACATGATGTGCGTCTATGGATATTCCATGTCACCTGTTTCATTTTCACATGGGGGTCTTCTACATGATGTGAGTCTAGGATATTCCATGTCACCTGTTTCATTTTCACATGGGTCATTGACTACATGATGTGAGCCTATGATAGTCCATGTCACCTTGTTTCATTTTCACATGGGGGTCTTCTACATGATGTGAGTCTATGGATAGTCCATCACGTTTCATTTTCACATGGGGGTCTTCTACATGATGTGGTATATGGATATTCCTGTCACCTGTTTCATTTTCACATGGGGTTCTTCTACATGATGTTCGGTCTATGGATATTCCATGTCACTGTTTCATTTTCACATGGGGGTCTTCTACATGTGGGTCTATGGATATTCCATGTCACCTGTTTCATTTTCACATGGGGTCTTCTACATGATGTGGGGTTATGGATATTCCAGTCACTGCTTTATTTTCACATAGGAGTCTTTACATGATTGAGTTATTGGATAGCCATGTCACCGTGTTTCATTTTCACATGGGTTTCTACATGATGTGGGTATCTAGGATATTCCATGTCACCTGTTTCTTTTCACATGGGGGTCTTCTACATGATGTGGTCTATGGATTCCATGTCACCTGTTTTCTTTTCACATGGGGTCCTTACATGATGTGAGTCTATGGATATCCATGTCACCTGTTTCTATTTTCACATGGGGGTCTTCTACATGATGTGGCCTATGGATGCCAGTCACCTGTTCATTTTCACATGGGGGTCTTCTACATGATGTGGTCTATGGATATCCTGTCACCTGTTTCATTTTCACATGGGGGTCTTCTACATGATGTGGTCTATGGATATTCCATGTCACCCTGTTTCATTTCACATGGGGTCTTCTACATGAGAGTCTATGGATATCCATGTCACCTGTTCATTTTCACATGGGGGTCTTCTACATGATGTGAGTCTAGGATAGTCCATGTCACCTGTTTCTGTTTTTCACATGGGGGTCTTCTACATGATGTGGTCTATGGATATCCATGTCACCTGTTTCATTTTCACATGGGGTCTTCTAATGAGTGAGTCTATGGATAGTCCATGTCACCTGTTTCATTTTCACATGGGGGTCTTCTACATGATTGAGGCTCTATGGATATTCCATGTCACCTGTTTCATTTTCACATGGGGGTCTTCTACATGATGTGGGCTATGGATATCCATGTCACCTGTTTCATTTTCACATGGGGTCTCTACATGATGTGAGTCTAGGATAGTCCATGTCACCTGTTTCATTTTCACATGGGGTCTTCTACATGATGTGGTCTATGGATATTCCATGTCCACCTGTTTCATTTTCACATGGGGGTCTTCTACATGATGTGGTCTTGGATTTCCATGTCACCTGTTTCATTTTCCATGGGGGTCTTCTACATGATGTGAGTCTATGGATATTCCATGTCACCTGTTTCATTTTCACAGGGGTCTTCTACAGATGTGGTCTATGGTATTCCTGTCACTGCTTTCATTTTCACATGGGGTCTTTACATGATGTGAGTCTATGGATAGTCCATGTCACCTGTTTCTTTTTCACATGGGGGTCTTCTACATGATGTGTGAGCCTATGATATCTCCATGTCACCTGTTTCATTTTCACATGGGGGTCTTCTATCATGATGTGGTCTATGGATATTCCATGTCACCTGTTTCATTTTCACATGGGGTCTCTACATGATGTGAGTCTATGGATATTCCATGTCACCTGTTTCATTTTCACATGGGGGTCTTACATGATGTGAGTCTATGGATTCCATGTCACCTGTTCTTTTCACATGGGGTCTTCTACATGATGTGAGTCTATGGATAGTCCATGTCACCTGTTTCATTTTCACATGGGGTCTTCTACATGAGTGAGTCTATGGATATTCCATGTCACCTGTTTCATTTTCACATGGGGGTGTCTTTACAGATGTGTAGTCTATGGATAGTCCATGTCACCTGTTTCATTTTCACATGGGGGTTTTCTACATGATGTGGTCTATGGATATTCCATGTCACCTGTTCATTTTCACATGGGGGTCTTCTACATGATGTGGAGTTATGGATTCCATGTCACCTGTTTCATTTTCACATGTGGGTCTTCTACATGATGTGCGCTATGGATATTCCATGTCACTGTTCATTTTCACAGGGGGGCTTCTACATGATGTGAGTCTATGGATAGTCCATGTCACCTGTTTCATTTTTCACATGGGGTCTTCTACATGATGTGAGTCTATGGATATTCCATGTCACCTGTTTCATTTCACATGGGGGTCTCTACATGATGGGTCCTATGGATATTCCATGTTCACCTGTTTCATTTTCACATGGGGTCTTCTACATGATGTGAGTCTATGGATATCCATGTCACCCTGTTTCATTTTCACATGGGGTCTTCTACATGATGTGAGTCTATGGATATTCCATGTCACCTGTTTCATTTTCACAGTGGGGTCTTCTACTATGATGTGAGTCTATGGATAGTTCCATGTCACGCTTTCATTTTCACATGGGGGTCTTCTACATGATGTGAGTTCTTATGGATATTCCCATGTCACCTGTTTCATTTTCACATGGGGGTCTTCTACATGATGTGAGTCTATGGATTCCATGTCACCTGTTTCATTTTCACATGGGGGTCTTCTACATGATGGAGTCTATGGATATTCCATGTCACCTGTTCATTTTCACATGGGGTCTTCTACATGATGGAGTCTATGGAGTATCCATGTCACCTGTTCATTCTTCACATGGGGTTCTTCTACATGATGTGAGTCCTATGGATATGTCCATGTCACCTGTTTTCAATTTTCACATGGGGTCTTCTACATGATGTGAGCCTATGGATTATGTAGTCACCTGTTTCATTTCACATGGGGGTCTTCTACATGATGTGTGAGTCTGATGGATATCCATGTACCTGTTTCATTTTCACATGGGGGTCTTCTACATGATGTGGGTCTATGGATATTCCATGTCACCTGTTTTCATTTTCACATGGGGTCTTCTACATGATGTGCGTCTATGGATATTCCATGTCACCTGTTTCATTTTCCACATGGGGGTCTTCTACATGATGTGAGTCTATGGATATTCCATGTCACCTGTTTCATTTTCACATGGGGGTCTTCTACATGATGTGAGTCTATGGATATTCCATGTCACCTGTTTCATTTTCACATGGGGGTCTTCTACATGATGTGCGTCTAGGGATATTCCATGTCACGTTTCATTTCACATGGGGTCTTCTACTATGTTGATCTATGGATATTCCATGTCACCTGCTTCATTTTCACATGGGGGTCTTCTACATGATGTGTCTATGGATATTCCATGTCACCTGCTTCATTTTCACCATGGGGGTCTTCTACATGATGTGTCGTCTATGGATTCCATGTCACCGCTTTCATTTTCACAATGGGGGTCTTCTACATGATGTGAGTCTAGGACTATATCCATGTCCACCTGTTTCATTTTCACATGGGGGTCTTCTACATGATGTGAGTTATGGATATTCCATGTCACCTGATTTCATTTTCACATGGAGGGTCTCTACATGATGTGAGTCTAATGGAGATTCCATGTCACCTGTTTCATTTTCACATGGGGGTCTCTACATGCTGAGTCTATGGATATCCAGTCACCTGTTCATTTTCACATGGGGTCTTCTACAATGATGGAGTACTATGGATATTCCATGTCACCGTTTCATTTTCACATGGGGGTCTTCTACCTGGATGTGAGTCTATGGATATTCCATGTCACCTGTTTCATTTTCACATTGAGGGGTCTTCTACATGATGTGAGTCTATGGATAGTCCATGTCACCTGTTTCATTTTCACCATGGGGGTCTTCTACATGATGTGATCTATGGATATTCCATGTCACCCTGTTTCATTTTTCACATGGGGTCTTCTACATGATGTGGCGTCTAGGATAGTCCATGTCACCTGTTTCATTTTCACATGGGGGTCTCTACATGATGTGAGTCTATGGATATGTCCATGTCACCTGTTTCATTTTCACATGGGGGTCTTCTACATGATGTGCGTCTATGGATAGTCCATGTCACCTGTTTCATTTTCACAGGGGGTGTATTCTACATGATGTGAGTCTATGGATATTCCATGTCACCTGTTTCATTTTCACATGGGGGTTTCTACATGATGTAGTCTATGGATATGTCCATGTCACTGTTTCATTTTCACATGGGTCTTCTACATGATGTGAGTCTGGATATTCCATGTACATGTTTCATTTTCACATGGGGGTCTTCTACATATGATGTGCAGTCTATGGATATTCCACTGTCACCTGTTTCATTTTCACATGGGGGTCTTCTAACATGATTGTGAGTCTATGGATATTCCATGTCCACCTGTTTCATTTTCACATGGGGTCTTTCTAAATGGATGTGAGTCTATGGATATTCCATTCCCACCCGACATGGGTTAATAACAGGTAACATGACTGGTGGATATAACCGGGAAAGTGACATGGGTTAATAACAGGTAACATGACTGGTGGATATAACCGGGAAAGTGACATGGGTTAAAAACAGGTAACATGACTGGTGGATATAACCGGGAAAGTGACATGGGTTAATAACAGGTAACATGACTGGAGGGATATAACCGGGAAAGTGACATGGGTTAATAACAGGTAACGTGACTGGAGGGATATAACCGGGAAAGTGACATGGGTTAATAACTGGTAACATGACTGGATATAACCGGGAAAGTGACATGGGTTAATAACTGGTAACATGACTGGTGGATATAACCGGGAAAGTGACATGGGTTAATAACTGGTAACATGACTGGTGGATATATCCGGGAAAGTGACATGGGTTAATAACAGGTAACGTGACTGGGGGATATAACCGGGAAAGTGACATGGGTTAATAACTGGTAACGTGACTGGAGGGATATAACCGGGAAAGTGACATGGGTTAATAACAGGTAACGTGATTGGTGGATATAACCGGGAAAGTGACATGGGTTAATAACAGGTAACATGATTGGTGGATATAACCAGGAAAGTGACATGGGTTAATAACAGGTAACGTGACTGGAGGGATATAACCGGGAAAGTGACATGGGTTAATAACAGGTATCAGAAAATTCCCAGTGTGCTGTACTAGTATCTTACAATTCCCCATTTCCTGTACCAGTATCATGAAATTCCTATTTTGCTGTATCTGAACCTTAAAGGGCATGTCCACCCCTAAAACTATAATCCCACCCACTACTGGCCCCACTCTGTAGTGTAATAAAATCCTTACCTCACATCCCAGCTCTAAATGGTTCTCCTGGAATCCCCCCCAAAGTAAAAAAAAAGTGTCCACCAGGAGGATAGTAGAGTCCATATAGGACTCTGACTCCTGTCTCTCCTCCGGGAGAAGTTTGGCATGCGTACTGCAGCCATTCTCCCCCTCCCTCTCCCACCCGCTTTGGACTCCCCCCCAGCGTAATACCCTTTCTGTATATTATAGTCCATGTTCCCCCAGCCCCATCCGATATAATTATATTCTCAGATCAGAAAGTCCCCCGATCATTAATTGCCTTACCGCTCTCCTTCTTACCCGTACCTGGTCTTACCGTTCTGAGCAGCCGGCAGCTGCGTCCGTGATTGGCTGCCTCTCAGCCAATCACAGACGGAACTGCCGGTCCCGCCCCCTGCTTGCAGTTCCGTGCAAGTAGAGGGCTTGGGCAGTGCGGCGAAGGAGAGAGGTAAGGTAAGTAATTATCGGGGGACTTTCTGACATGCCCTTTAAAATTCATGCAGGGAGATTTAATAAAAGTTCTTATCGTTTAAAATGGTGCTAATTTTGCCC
>JAACNH010000507.1:17329-97103 GCA_019447015.1 Hymenochirus boettgeri | reverse complement strand
CCAGTGGACGTTGTTATGGCAGGTTCATTGGTCAGTTTAATAAAAAGATGGATGAGTTTCTACAAACAAGGAATGTTACAAGTTACTGGGATTGATACATAAAGTAGAGTTGGGAAAGGGTTTGTCACTGTGAGAACGGTAAAGCTATGGAACTGTCTTCCAGTGGACGTTGTTATGGCAGGTTCATTGGTCAGTTTAATAAAAAGGGGGTATAGGGAAAGCAAAAAGGACCAGTGAAACGTGACATGGTTTACTAACCTATTACATGCCTGGAGGAATTATCAAAAACCGTCCAGTGACTGGGTTCATAACAGGTAACGTGACTGGTGGATATACCCAACCGTGGAAGTGACATGGTCCATACCCCGTTAACATGCACTGGGCCGGGTACCTAAATAACCGGAAAGTGACATTGGTTAATCCCCGGTAACGTACTGGTTGATAATAACCGCGAAAGTGACTGGTTAATAACCGGTACATGACTGGAGGGTTATACACGGGAATTGACATGGGTTAAATAACAGGTACTGACTGGTGGATATAACCGGGAAAGTTGACAGGGGTTACATACGGTAACTGACTGGAGGGTGACTATAAACCGGTAAAGCTGGAGGTATAACCGTAATGACTTGGTTAATAACAGGTAAATAGTGACTGGGTGTGATGGGTAATGATAAAGGAAGTGACCAGTGGTTAATCACAGGTACGTGACTGGTGGTTAACCGGGAAAGTGACATGTGTTAATAACCGGTAACATGACTGTGAGGTTATAACCGGGAAAGTGACATGGGTTAATAACAGGTAACTATTGGGGGATATAACTGGCGGAAGTGACTAAAAGTTAATAACATACGTGATTGGTGGTATAACCGGGAAGTGACATTGGGTTATAACAGGTAACGTGACTGGAGGGTTATAACCGGAAAGTGACATGGGTTATAACAGGTAACGTGACTGGTGATATACCTGGAAAAGTGACATGTGTTAATAAACCGGTACACATGACTATGGAGGTATATCACTGGGGAAGTGACATAAGTTCATAACAGGTAACGTGATTGGGGGATATAAACCGGTAAAGTGATGGTTAATACCGGTAACGGTGACTGGTGGTATAACCGGGAAAGTGACAGGGGTTAATAACAGGTAACGGGAATGGTGGATATAACCATGAAAGTGACATGGGTTAATAACGGTAACAGACTGGAGGGATTAACCGGAAGTGACAGGGGTTAATAACAGTAACGTGATGGTGGATATAACCGGGAAAGTGACCTGGTTAATAAACCGGTAACGTTACTGGTGGAGATAACCGCGGAAAGTGACATGGGTTAATAACGGTAACATGACTGGGGATATAACCGGGAATGACATGGGTTAATAACCGTTAACATGACTGTGGATTAACCGGGAACTGACATTGGGTTAATAACAGTACGTGACTGGTGATATCCCGGGAAAAGTGACAGGGTTTAATAACCGGTAACGATGACTGTGAGTATAACCGGGAAAGTGACATTTTAATAACCGGTAACATGACTGGAGGGATATAACTGGGGAATGACATGGTTAATAACAGGTAACGTGATGGTGGATATAACCGGGAAAGTGAACATGGGCGTATAATACACCGTTGTACCCGATGACCTGGTGGATATACCCGGGAAGTGACAGTGGGTTTAATAACAGTAACGTGATTGGTGGATATACCTACTGTATTTGACCTTATCAAGTCCTAGAATCATCCAAATGCCCATAGATCATTAATGGAGAACCAGGAAAGGATTTATTACCGAACCCCGTAACAGACTGTGCGTAAAACATGTCCGAACATAGTGCTCTGTGACCAAACATGCAATGACGGTGTAACAGGTCAATATGATGCGATAGAACGTTTGTTGACTTGTTTGAACAGGAGATTGTTATTTGCTCCGGGAAGTCACGGAAAAACCAGGTCCTAACTTGATAAACCCTGCTTCAAGTCATCTAGCCTCCACCATTCAGGCTGGTATTTTTGTATCCGGGAAGTGATCTCTGCCTTTAATAACCGGGAATGCTATAACCAGGCTGAATACATGGGTAATACAGGATGTGAGTTTAATATAATTGCGGACACAGGTACTGACTGTCTGGTGATTTCCTACTTTACATCCAATGCATCCGTATAACACTTCAAACGTTACATAACCCAGTGATCAGTGCAATGCGTAGTACTCCCAGGCTAACTACAACGAGTTTACACGTGTGTGTATTCCGTATCACTGGAACTTGTCTGTATTTCCTACCCCATGCCATCCTGTATAACATTCTAACTACATTACCAGTGATCTCTGTAATATCCACCCAGGCACTTACAAGAGGGGTCTAAGTTGTACATAGCTGTCTCGTTATTCCTACCCACAATGCCATCCTGTATAACAGTATTACACAGTGATCTCTGTAACTACCTACCCGGATACGTAAAGGCTGCTGTATTCCACCCCAGCCATCCTGTATACAGTATAGTACTACGTAGCTTAAGTGACTCGCATCAACTTCCCCTTTAACAATGGGATAAAGACATCTTACATAATTATTTTTTTACTGCAATCGATCATATTGACACACAATTCCGCCCCAGAAACACAATTTTGTTTTAAAAATGACACATGGAAGGAAAGGGAGTGATAAGTGTGTACGTGGCTTTATACAGGGGATACAGTAGTTTTGTGGGAAAAGAGACACAAGGCGGAATTGAAATGAGCCCCTTACGAGGCTTTTTTAAAAGTTGTAAATAGCCTATGCATTTCCCCAGGTCCCATTATACATAAGTATACCAAGTCTCATGGAAATTGTCCCAGCCGTTTGGAAGTTTTTCTGGAACACCCTACATACACACACATACATAAACACACACACACATATACATACATACATACATACACACACACTATATATACAGTACATGCATCCACCACATTCATACACATATATACAATTCATACACACACATATATATATACATACATACATGCATACACACACATACATACATACATACATAAACACATATATATATACATACATACATGCATACACACACACACACACACACACGCACATATACATACATACACACACACACACATTTACATACATACATACATACACATGCACACATATATACATACATGCATACACACACACACACACACATACATACACATATCATCCATCACATACAGCATGCATCACCACTACATACACACACACACAATATACTCATACACACATACATATACACACACACATAAATCCATAATACAACACCCCATAATATACATTGACTTTTTTTTATACATATAAATAAACTTTGTCCGAAGGACTTTTGAAACAAACAATAAGTGCTTTTTTACAAAGTTAACATGTTTCCATCTGTATACCGACCGCCTATCAGAAAATCACAATTGACATAGCGACTATTTGTGAGTCATTTATTGAATTGCCATTATGGTGACATGCAGCTTGAAGCATATTGTTGATTTGTGTCCACTTACCTGTTTTTGTTTATTTATGATCCGTTTATTTATTATGTGTTTTTATGTCTTGTGGTCACGTTAGTGCGTTTTTAATTCCGCACTTCTAATGCACTTTATCCTTTCAGTCCTGAGCTATGATCCGGTTCTGAATGCGCGACACGGATGCACTTTATTTCCACCCTGGGGTCAGGGGTGTCTCTGTGGTTTTTGCCACCTGAGCCCAACTGTAAATGGCGCTTCTACGCCGCGACGGGGTGGGCATGGCTTAATGGGTGGGCGTGGCTTGGTGGGTGGGCGTGTCTCCATGGGTGGACATTTTGAACTTTGCATTACTGAGGTATTTATTTATACAGTTCCTCAAATAGACATTTATCCTCAACATAATTACTGAAGAATAAAATATTTTGCCCAAAGATTTGTAAGCCCCGCTACCACTGCCAAGGACTCTTTCAGCAGGACCTAACTAACTCTAACTAATCTAACCTACACTAACCTAACAAACTCTTAGCTAAAGCTAACCTACACATCTGAATGCCTTTTACACATCGAAAACACATTTAATCAGAGAAATATGAAAAAAATTTACATCTGAAGCACAGTAAAGTTTGGTTGAGCAATCTAGGCAAGTTCAATAAGAGTCATTTAGTTCATCTTTGGTCAAATACTTTCAATACTATGAAACAGAAGTCAAGTGCAAACATTAAAACCCATAAACTGCAATAAAACAGTATAACACTATTCTAACATATCACATACAGCACACATTCAAAACAACGGGTAGAGATCTATTTAAAATGAAATCTTATCTGGTGCCGTCTTCTCTTCAGCAAGGGGGGGGGGCTTAACTGTGGTTTTAGGTACCCTGGAAAAGAGACAAAAGCTCAGTGATGTAGTGGGTGTGTAAGTGTATGTATGTGTTGGAGATAAAGGCAACTTACCTTGATTGCGTTGGGGATCCAGCCTTTATTTGCCACATCTGCTCCTGACTTGGTTGGAGAGCAGCCTTTTTCTTTGGTTGGGAAGACACAGCAGGTGGAGTCTTTGGACAGCTATAGGGGATCCAGAGGGTGGGAGGAAGGGGGGAAGGGCTCCCCTGTGCTGTGTCACACTACCTCCTGGAGGCAAGATTAGAGCAGAAACCTTTAGACAGAAGACAGCTCCTACTCTTCAGTTACTGGACTTTGAAAGGGCACAGCAGGAGAAGCATAAAGAGCAGAGATGTAAGGTAAGGATTTTTTTTAAAAATCACATGGGGGCCAGTATGGGTAACATTTTAGTTTGAGTGGTGGACATCCCCTTTAAGCTGTGTGTGAACTCTAGGGGAGAGAGGAAGCCGAACATAATACCATTTACAAATAGAATATTTTATAGAATACACATTATGGATATTTATAAATTAACAATGTATACCTGAAGAACGGTCCCCAGAAAGTCCAGTGGCGTCCCACGGAAGACGGTCCCAGAAAGTCCATGGCGTCCCACGAAGGAACGGTCCCAGAAAGTCCAGTGGCGTCCCACGGAAGACGGTCCCAGAAAGTCCAGTGGCGTCCCAGGAAGACGGTCCCAGAAAGTCCAGTGGCGTCCCACGGAGACCGTCCCAGAAGTCCCATGCGTCCACGGAAGACGGTCCCAGAAAGTCCGTGGCGTCCCACGGAAGACGGTCCCAGAAAGTCCAGCGGCGTCCCACGGAAGACGGTCCCAGAAAGTCCAGCAGCGTCCCACGGAAGACGGTCCCAAAGTCCAGCACGGCCCACAAAGCCGGTCCCAGAAAGTCCAGTGGCGTCCAACGGAAGACGGCCCAGAAAGTCCAGTAGCGTCCCACGGAAGATGGTCCCAGACAGTCCAGCAGCGGCCCACGGAAGACGGTCCCAGAAGTCCAGTGGTCCCACGGAAGACGGCCCAAAAGTCCAGTGGCGTCCCACGGAAGACGGTCCCGAAAGTCCAGCGGGCGTTCTAACGGAAGAAATACAGCCCCCACACACAGGCCCAGCAGCCCCCACTCAACCAGCCCAGCACCCCCAAACAATCAGCCCCTACTTAGGCCCAGCAGCCCAACCTCCATTCAGTCAGGCCCAGCAACCCCCAACCATCCCAGCAAGTTGCAACCCCCAATAAGTCCCAGCAACCCCAATAAGGCCCAGCAACCCCCAACCAGCAGCGTCATCCCCCCCAAAGCCAGTCCCCACAAGGTGTCTTACTCTTACCCAAAAATACACCAGTTGTCAACTGTCTTGAACTCAAAGGACAGCCCAGACCTGCAGCCCAGACCACTGAGACCAGCAGCCCAGAGCCAGCAAGCCCAGACCAGCAAGCAGCACAGACACAGACCCAGCAGCTCTGCACAGCACAAGGTCCTCTCCAACACTCTGGCCTTCTCTAGTAGCAAGCCCACGCCCCCGTGGACCACGCACAAGGCGCGCTTGGAATAACCTGCTCCGATTGAGCTTGCCACCATGACGCCAGCAGTGGTTACATTTCAAAATCCACTGCCTTGTGGATGCCAGCGCAGCGCGCCTTCCTGGTCTAAGGTCTCCTCCTCTCCTGCTCAGCTTGCTCTGCGGCGCCGCGCTACCTAGTCACTGACAGTAACACTCCGGCGGCCTCTACTACACTAGCAGCGCAGCACGCTTCTTCCTCCTCCACAGCTCCATGACCGGAGAGCCGGAGGGCGGTAAGCAACTTAGGCAGCTAAAAAAAATTTCGGGGACACAAAATGCCGCTTTTTTGACGCTGAGACATGATGCCGCTCTGCATCATTGGCTTATTTTGGCTCATTAGCGAGACGGCCCTGACTGGGGTTATGTTGCAGCTGGGACTTATCTTTTTCTTTACTTGGGTGTCTAGGTGGGCGTGTCTGAGAGATACTCCCCCAGCACGGGATTGGGTACTTGGCATTCATGAGTGATGTCGATAGATGTTCTGTAGATGGTCGGTATATGGACAAACAATAACTAGTTAACTAGTATGTGTGAATAATGTGTATAGAATGTGTGTGTGTATAGTGTTATATTTTGTGTAGTGTGGTGTATTAGTGTGTAAGTGTGT
Source organism: Hymenochirus boettgeri (assembly GCA_019447015.1). Lineage (NCBI taxonomy): Eukaryota > Metazoa > Chordata > Amphibia > Anura > Pipidae > Hymenochirus > Hymenochirus boettgeri. The sequence goes on along the minus strand of JAACNH010000507.1, from coordinate 90,540 downwards.
ATAGTCTGTGTGATTGTATTGTGTTTTGAATAGTGTGTATATATTGTTATATAGTGTGTAGTGAGTCTAGTGTCGAGTGTGTGTATATTAGTGTGTGTGAGTACTGATGTCCATACAAATACAGCTGCTCTGTGACGGCTTCAGAGGGTGTCTAGAGAACTTGGGAGCAACAACACCATGAGTCCAAAGAACACACCAGACAGGTCAGGGATAAAGTTATTGAGAAATGTAAAGCAGGCTTAGGCTACAAAAAGATTTCCAAAGCCTTGAACATCCCACGGAGCACTGTCCAATGATCATTCGGAAATGGAAGGAGTATGGCACAACTGTAACCCTACCAAGACAAGGCCGTCCACCTAAACTCACTCACAGGCCGAACAAGGAGAGCGCTGATCAAAATGCAGTCAAGAGGCCCATGGTGACTCTGGACAAGCTGGAGAGATCTACAGCTCTGGGTGGGGAATCTGTCCATAGGACAACTATTAGTTGTGCACTGCACAAGTTGCCCTTTTTGGAAGAGTGGCAAGAAGAAAGCCATTGTTAACAGAAAGCTAAGAAGTCCCGTTTGCAGTTTGCCACAAGCCATGTGGGGGACACCAAACTTTGGAAGAGTTGAGATGAACCAAAATGGAACTTTTGGCCAAAATGCAAACGCGTTGTGTGGGAAAAACTAACACTGCACATCACTCAGAACCACCATCCCCACTGTCAATATGAGTGGTGGCAGCATCATGCTCTGGTGGGGCTTCTCTTCAGCAGGGACAGGGAAGCTGGTCAGAGTTGATGGAAGATGGATGGAGCACAATACAGGGCAACAGCAAAAGACTTGAGTTTTTTCACCTTCCAGCAGACAACGACCCTAAACATAAAGCCGGGAGGGCAACAATGGAATGGTTTAAAACAAAACATATCCATGTGTTAGAATGGCCCAGTCAAGTCCAGATCTAAATCCAATCGAGAATCTGTGGGAGATCTGAAAACTGCTGTTCACAACGCTGTCCATCTAATCTGACTGAGCTGGAGCTGTCCATCTAATCGACTGAGCTGGAGCTGTCCATCTAATCCGACTGAGCTGGAGCTGTCCGTCTAATCTGTCTGAGCTGGAGCTGTCCATCTAATCTGACTGAGCTGGAGCTGTCCATCTAATCCGACTGAGCTGGAGCTGTCCGTCTAATCTGTCTGAGCTGGAGCTGTCCATCTAATCTGACGAGCTGGAGCTGTCCATCTAATCTGACGATAGCTGGAGCTGTCCATCAATCGACTGAGCTGGAGCTGTCCATCTAATCCGACTGAGCTGAGCTGTCCGTCTAATCGACTGAGCTGGAGCTGTCGTCTCATCCGACTGAGCTGGAGCTGTCCATCTAATCTGACTGAGCTGGAGCTGTCCGTCTAATCTGACTGAGCTTGAGCTGTCCATCTAATCTGACTGAGCTGGAGCTGTCCTCTAATCCGACTGAGCTGGAGCTGTCCATCTAATCCGACTGAGCTGGAGCTGTCCATCTAATCCGACTGAGCTGGAGCGTCATCTAATCTGACTGAGCTGGAGCTGTCCTCTATGACTGAGCTGGGCGTTATGCAAGAAGAATGGGCAAGGATTTTCAGTGTCTAAATGTGCACCTGGTAGAGACTGGTAAATGATGGACTATTAACTCTTTCTGTGCCCTGTGGCCCTTACCGGTAAATGATGGACTATTAACTCTTCCTGTGCCCTGTGGCCCTCACACAGTATAAATGATGGACTATAACTATTCTGTGCCATGTGGCCTTACACAGTATAAATGATGGAACTATTAACTTTTCTGTGCCCTGTGGCCCTTACACAGTATAAATGATGGACTATTAACTCTTCCTGTGCCCTGTAGCCCTTACACAGTATAAATGATGGACTATTAACTCTTTCTGTGCCCTGTGGCCCTTACACAGTATAAATGATGGACTATTAACTCTTTCTGTGCCCTGTGGCCCTTACACAGTATAAATGATGGACTATTAACTCTTTCTGTGCCCTGTGGCCCTTACACAGTATAAATGATGGACTATTAATCTTACTGTCCCTGTGGCCCTTACACGTATATAAGATGGACTATTAACTCTTTCTGTGCCCTGTGGCCCTTACACGTATAAATTATGGACTATTAACTCTTTTGTGCCTGGGCCCTCACACGTATAAATGATGGACTATTAACTCTTTCTGTGCCCTGTGGCCCCTTAACACGGTATAATGATGGACTATTAACTCTTTCTGTGCCCTGTGCCCCTTACACGTATAAATGATGGACATTAACTCTTTCTGTGCCCTGTGGCCCTTACACAGGTATATGATGGACTATTAACTCTTTCTATGTCCTGTGGCCCTTACACGGTATAAATGATGGACTATTAACCTCTTTCTATGTCCTGTGGCCTTACACGGTATAAATGATGGACTATTAACTCTTTCTGTGCCCTGTGGCCCTTACACGGTATAAATGTGATGGACTATTAACTCTTTCTATGTCCTGTGGCCCTTACACGTATAAATGATGGACTATTAACTCTTTTGTGCCCTGTGGCCCTTACACAGTATAAATGATGGACTATTAACTCTTTCTGTGCCCTGTGGCCCTTACACAGTATAAATGATGGACTATTACTCTTCTTGTGCCCTGTGCCCTACACATTAAATGATGGACTATTAACTCTTTTTGTGCCCTGTGCTCACACGTAATAATGATGGACTATTAACTCTTTTTGTGCCCTGTGGCCCTTACACAGTATAAATGATTGACTATTAACTCTTTCTGTGCCCTGTGGCCCCACACAGTATACGTGGGACTATTACCTCTTTTTGTGCCCTGTGGCCCTTACACACGTATAAATGATGGACTATTAACTCTTTCTGTGCCCTGTGGCCCTTACACGGATAAATGATGGACTATTAACTCTTTCTGTGCCCTGTGCCCTTACACGGTATAAATGATGGACTATTAACTCTTTCTGTGCCCTGTGCCCCTTACACGGTATAAATGATGGACTATTAACTCTTCTTGTGCCCTGTGGCCCTTACACAGTATAAATGATGCTATTAACTCTTTCTCATGTCCTGTGGCCCTTACACGGTAAATAATGATGGACTATTAACTCTTTCTATGTCCTGTGCCCTTACACGGTATAAATGATGGACTTTAACTCTTTCTGTGCCCTGTGGCCCTTACAACGGTATAATGATGGACTTTAACTCTTTCTATGTCCCTGTGGCCCTTACACGGTATAAATGATGGACTATGAACTCTTTCTGTGCCCTGTGGCCTTACACGGTATAAATGATGGACTATTAACTCTTTCTGTGCCCGGTGGCCCTTACACAGTATAAATGATGGACTATTAACTCTTTCTGTGCCCTGTGGCCCTTACACAGTATAGATTGGACTATAACTCTTTTGTGTGCCCTGGGCCCTCACACGTATAAATGATGGACTATTAACTCTTTTGTGCCCTGTGGCCCTCACACAGTATAAATGATGGACTATTAACTCTTTCTGTGCCCTGTGGCCCTTACACAGTATAAATGATGGACTATTAACTCTATTTGTGCCCTGTGGCCCTCACACAGTATAAATGATGGACTATTAACTCTTTCTGTGCCCTGTGGCCCTTACACAGTATAAATGATGGACTATTAACTCTATTTGTGCCCTGTGGCCCTTACACGGTATAAATGATGGACTATTAACTCTATTTGTGCCCTGTGGCCCTCACACAGTATAAATATGGACTATTAACTCTTTCTGTGCCCTGTGGCCCTCACAGTATAAATGATGGACTATAACTCTTTCTGTGCCCTGTGGCCCTTACACAGTATAAATGATGGACTATTAACTCTTTCTGCGCCCTGTGGCCCTCACACAGTTAAATGATGGACTATTAACTCTTTCTGTCCCCTGTGGCCCTCACACAGTATAATGATGGACATTTACTCTTTCTGTGCCCTGTGGCCCTCACACAGTATAAATGATGGATATTAACTCTTTCTGTGCCCTGTGGCCCTCACAGTATAAATGATGGACTATTAACTCTTACTGTGCCCTGTGGCCCTCACACAGTATAAATGATGGACTATTAACTCTTTCTGTGCCCTGTGGCCCTCACACAGTATAAATGATGGACTATTAACTCTTTCTGTGTCCTGTGGCCCTTACACAGTATAAATGATGGACTATTAACTCTTTCTGTGCCCTGTGGCCCTTAACAGTATAAATGATGGACTATTAACTCTTTCTGTGTCCCTGTGGCCCTCCACAGTATAAATGATGGACTATTAACTCTTTCTGTGTCCTGTGGCCCTTACACAGTATAATGATGGACTATTAACTCTTTCTGTGTCCTGTGGCCCTTACACAGTATAAATGATGGACTATTAACTCTTCTGGGCCCTGTGGCCCTTACACAGTATAAATGATGGACTATTAACTCTTACTGTGCCCTGTGGCCCTTACACATTAAAATGATGACTATTAACCTTTCTGTGCCCTGTGGCCCTTACACAGTATAAATGATGGACTATTAACTCTTTCTGTGCCCTGTGGCCCTTACACAGTATAAATGATGGACTATTAACTCTTTCTGTGCCTGTGGCCCTTACACAGTATAAATTTGGACTATTAACTCTTTCTGTGCCCTGTGGCCCTCACACAGTATAAATGATGGACTATTAACTCTTTCTGTGCCCGTGGCCCTTCCACAGTATAATGATGGACTAACTCTTTCTGTGCCCTGTGGCCCTACACAGTATAAATGATGGACTATTAACTCTTCTGTGCCTGTGGCCCTCACACAGTATAAATGATGGCCTGCTACTCTACAACAACCTAAATACATTATATATATATTGTATAAAGCCTTTAGTGATGATACTAACCCTCTCAGCTACTTAATAAAGTCTCTTTATTACCTGACCAGACAGTCCATAGGGGGAAGTCACACTGTGGACACTGACAGTTTCCCCGACTTCCTGCTCTCTCTCTCCCTCCACTCACCTCTACCTCATGGTTTCCAGCCATCTTGGTCCCGCCTCCCTAGCCCTGTCTGATTGGCTGCAGTCATAACCTGACCAGCCCCTTTCCTGGTCAGTCAATCACCTATCCTGAGGCCTTCTGCACAACTACAGACACACCTGGGGGAGCTGCTATGTAGGAGAGGTAAGTTGGGAACCCCAGGCCAGGCCGGACAATGACTGAATGTCCATTAGGGGGATGGTTGGTTAAGGGAAATCCAATCAGAAATTAGCGCCCAATGTACCACTGCACACCATCAATCGTAACCTTGACAACGAAAGCTGTGCTCTGCTGTGTCTTCCTATTGGCTGAGTCCTGGACTAGGTGAAGGGGTGGGGCAGACTAGACCCGGTTATCATTACTTATCAGTTCAGAACCCGGAATGGGACCCTGGACACTTAAATGGGAGGAAGGAGGATTAAAATGAGTTAGTTCCCCTTTAGAATAGGATCTACAGAAAATTCCCCACATGTCCAATCTTTTACAATTAATATATCAACGAGGTAAAATTAATAAAAGTGATTGAATCATTTGAAAATCATCCCAAAGATGGTCGGACTCAGGGCTTAGCACAGACGGGAAAATAAAAAGGGGATTTAACGCTATTAAAGGGATTGCAAACAAAATGTAAATCAGTCTTAAAGTTTCTCTTCCAGGTCTCTTGGGAGAAAGGCAACCAACCCAGGATAGGCCTACCAGAGGTTCCACCAGCACAACCACAGGGGAAAGAATTTCCAAAAGGGAGGGCCCAAACGTTGGGACCTGACTGGAGGTTATAACCTGAATAGTGACATGGGTTAATAACAGGTATGTGACTGGTGGATATACAGGGAGTGACATGGGTTAATAACAGGTAACTGACTGGTGGATATAACTGGGAAAGTGACAGGGTTAATACAGGTAACGTGACTGGAGGGTTATAACCGGAATAGTGACATGGGTTATAACAGAATGTGACTGGTGGATATAACCGGGAAAGTGACATGGGTTAATAACAGGTATGTGACTGGTGATATAACCGGGAAAGTGACTGGGTTAAACCAGGTAACGTGACTGGTGGATATAACTGGGAAAGTGACATGGATTAATAACAGGTAACGTGACTGAGGGTATAACCGGAATGTGACACGGGTTAATAACAGTAATGTGACTGGTGGATATAACTGGGAAAGTGACATGGGTTAATAACAGTTATTATGAATGGTGGATATAACTGGGAAAGTGACATGGGTTAATACAGTAACTTGACTGGAGGGTTATAACCAGAATAGTGACATGGGTTAATAACAGGTAATGTGACTGGTGGATATAACCGGGAAAGTGACATGGTTAATAACAGGTAATGTGACTGGTGGATATAACCGGGAAAGTGACATGGGTTAATAACAGGTAACTGACTGGTGGTATAACGGGAAAGTGACATGGGTTAATAACAGGTAACGTGACTGGAGGGTTATAACCAGAATAGTGACATGGGTAATAACAGGTAATGTGACTGGTGGATATAACCGGGAAAGTGACATGGGTTAATAACAGGTAATGTGACTGGTGGATATAACCGGGAAAGTGACATGGGTTAATAACAAGTAACGTGACTGGTGGATATAACTGGGAAAGTGACGGGTTAATAACAGTAACGTGACTGGGGGTTATAACCGGAATAGTGACACGGTTTATAACAGGTAATGTGACTGGTGGATATACTGGGAAAGTGACATGGGTAATAACAGGTAATGTGACTGGTGGATATAACGGGAAAGTACATGGGTTAATACAGGTAACGTGACGGGAGGTTAATAACCGGAATAGTGACATGGGTTAATAACAGGTAAAGACTGGAGGGTTATAACCGGAATAGTGACATGGGTTAATAACAGGTAACGTGACTGGAGGGTTATAACCGGAATAGTGACATGGGTTAATAACAGGTAACGTGACTGGAGGGTTATAACCGGAATAGTGACATGGGTTAATAACAGGTAACGTGACTGGTGGATATAACTGGGAAAGTGACATGGGTTAATAACAGTAACAGTGACTGGTGGATATAACTGGGAAGTGACACGGGTTAATAACAGGTAACGTGATGGTGGATTAACTGGGAAAGTACACGGTTAATAACAGGTAACGTGACTGGTGGATTAACTGGAAAGTGACATGTTAATAACAGGTAACGTGATTGGTGGATATAACTGGGAAAGTGACATAGGTTAATAACAGGTAACGTGACTGGTGTGATATACCCTGGAAAGTGACACGGGTTAATAACAGGTAACGTGACTGGTGGATATAACTGGGAAAGTGACATGGGTTAATAACAGGTAACGTGATTGTGGATTAACTGGGAAAGTGACGGGTTAATAACAGGTAACATGACTGGTGGATATAACTGGGAAGTGACATGGGTTAATAACAGTAACGTGACTGTGGATATAACTGGGAAAGTGACATGGTTATAACAGGTAACGTGACTGGTGGATATAACTGGGAAAGTGACATGGGTTAATAACAGGTAATGTGACTGGTGGATATAACTGGGAAAGTGACACGGTTAATAACAGGTAACGTGAATGGTGGATATAACTGGGAAATGGAACGGGTTAATAACAGGTAACGTGAATGGATATAACTGGGAAAGTGACACGGGTTAATACAGGTAACGTGACTGGTGGATATAACTGGGAAAGTGCAACGGGTTAATAACAGGCAACGTGATTGGTGGATATAACTGAGAAGTGACATAGGTTTAAACAGGTAACGTGACTGGTGGATATAACTGGGAAAGTGACACGGGTTAATAACAGGTAACGTGACTGGTGGATATACCGGGAAAGTGACATGGGTTAATAACAGGTAACATGACTCGTGGATATAACTGGGAAAGTGACATGGGTTAATAACAGGTAACGTGACTGGTGGATATAACTGGGAAAGTGACATGGGTTATACAGTAACGGAATGGTGGATATAACTGGGAAAGTGACAGGGGTTAATAACAGGTAACGTGACTGGTGGATATAACTGGGAAAGTGACATGGTAATAACAGGTAACTGACTGGAGGATATAACCGAAATTGACATGGGTTAATAACAGGTAACATGATCTGGATATAACTGGGAAGTGACATGGGTTAATAACAGGAAACGTGACTGGTGATATAACTGGGAAAGTGACATGGGTTAAAAACAGGAAACATGACTGGTGGATATAACTGGGAAAGTGACATGGGTTTAATAACAGGTAACATGACTGGTGGATATAACTGGGAAAGTGACATGGGTTAATACAGGTAACATGACTGGTGGATTAACTGGGAAAGTGACATGGGTTAATAACAGGTAACGTGATGGTGATATAACTGGGAAAGTGACAGGGTTAATACAGGTAACGTGACTGGTGGATATAACTGGGAAAGTGACATGGGTTAATAACAGGTAACGTGACTGGTGGATATAACTGGGAAGTGACATGGGTTAATAACAGGTAACATGACTGGTGGATATAACTGGAAAGTGACATGGGTTAATAACAGGTAACGTGACTGGTGGATATAACCGGGAAAGTGACATGGGTTAATAACAGGTAACGTGATGGTGGATATAACTGGGAAAGTGACATGGGTTAATAACAGGTAACATGACTGGTGGATATAACCGGGAAAGTGACATGGGTTAATAACAGGTAACATGTGTGGATATAACTGGGAAAGTGACATGGGTTAAAAACAGGAAACATGACTGGTGGATATAACTGGGAAAGTGACATGGGTTAATAACAGTAACATGACTGGAGGGATAAACGGGAAAGTGCCATGGGTTAATAACAGGTAACGTGACTGTATATAACTGGGAAAGTGACATGGGTTAATAACAGGTAACGTGACTGGTGGATATAACTGGGAAAGTGACATGGTTAATAACAGGTAACGTACTGGTGGATATAACTGGGAAAGTGACATGGGTTAATAACAGGTAACGACTGGTGGATATAACTGGGAAAGTGACATGGGTTAATAACAGGTAACGTGACTGGTGGATATAACCGGGAAAGTGACATGGGTTAATAACCGGGAAAGTGACATGGGTTAATAACAGGTAACGTGACTGGTGGATATAACTGGGAAAGTGACATGGGTTAATAACAGGTAACATGACTGGAGGGATATAACCGGGAAAGTGACATGGGTTAATAACAGGTAACATACTGTGGATATAACTGGGAAAGTGACATGGGTTAATAACAGGTAACGTGACTGGTGGATATAACTGGGAAAGTGACATGGGTTAATAACAGGTAACATGACTGGAGGGATATAACCGGAAAGTGACATGGGTTAATAACAGGTAACATGACTGGTGGATATAACTGGGAAAGTGACATGGGTTAATAACGGTAACGTGACTGGTGGATATACCGGGAAAGTGACATGGTTAATAACAGGTAACATGCTGGTGGATATAACTGGGAAATGACATGGGTTAATCAGGTAACATGGACTGGTGGATATAACCGGGAGTGACATGGGTTAATAACGTAACATGACTGGGGATATAACCAAATAGTGACATGGGTTAATACAGGTAACATGACTGGTGGATATAACCGGAAAGTGACATGGGTTAATAACAGGTAACATGACTGGTGATATCCGGGAAAGTGACATGGGTTAATAACAGGTAACATGACTGGTGGATATAACCGGGAAAGTGACATGGGTTATAACAGTAACATGACTGGTGGATATAACCGGGAAATGGACAGGGTAAAAACAGGTAACATGACTGGTGGATATAACCGGGAAAGTGACATGGGTTAATAACAGGTAACATGACTGGAGGGATATAACCGGGAAAGTGACATGGGTTAATAACAGGTAACGTGACTGGAGGATATAACCGGGAAAGTGACATGGGTTAATAACAGGTAACATGACTGGTGGATATAACCGGGAAAGTGACATGGGTTAATAACTGGTAACATGACTGGTGGATATAACCGGGAAAGTGACATGTTTAATAACTGGTAACATGACTGTGGATATATCCGGGAAAGTGACATGGGTTAATAACAGGTCACGTGACTGGGGGATATAACCGGGAAAGTGACATGGGTTATAACTGGTAACGTGACTGGAGGATATACCCGGAAAGTGACAGGGTTAATACAGGTAACGTGATTGGTGGATATAACCGGGAAAGTGACATGGGTTAATAACAGGTAACATGATTGGTGGATAAACCAGGAAAGTGACATGGGTTAATAACAGGTAACGTGACGGAGGATATAACCGGAAAGTGACATGGGTTTAATACAGGTATCAGAAATTCCCAGTGTGCTGTACTAGTATCTTACAATTCCCCATTTCTGTACCAGTATCATGAAATTCCTATTTTGCTGTATCTGAACCTTAAGGGCATGTCCACACCTAAAACTATAATCCCCCCCACATGGCCCCACTCTGTAGTGTAATAAAATCCTTACTCACATCCCAGCTCTAAATGGTTTTCCTGGAATCCCCCCCAAAGTAAAAAAAAGTGTCCACCAGAGGATAGTGAGTCCATATAGGACTCTGACTCTGTCTCTCCTCCGGAGAAGTTTGGCATGCGTACTGCGCCATTCTCCCCTCCCTCTCCACCCGCTTTGGACTCCCCCCAGCGTAATACCCTTTCTGTATATTATAGTCCAGTTTTCCCCCAGCCCCATCCGATATAATTATATTCTCAGAAAGTCCCCGATCATTATTGCCTTACCGCTCTCCTTCTTACCCGTACCTGGTCTTACCGTTCTGAGCAGCCGGCAGCTGAGAGGCAGCCAACACAGAGACTGCGTCCCGCCCCCTGCTTGCAGTTCCGTGCAAGTAGAGGGCTTGGGCAGTGCGGCGAAGGAGAGAGGTAAGGTAAGTAATATCGGGGACTTTCTGACATGCCCTTTAAATTCATGCAGGAGATTTAATAAAAGTTCTTATCGTTTAAAAGGGTGCTAATTTTGCCCCAACCATCAGAACTTGTAACATTTGAAAGCTAACATCTGATTGGTTAGGGCAAAATTAGCACCATTTTAAACTTTTATGGATAACCCCCCTAGTTTGCTATACAGTATCATAAATGTTCTGTTTTGCTGTATTAAAATCATAAAATTCACATTTTTCTTTGTTTTCAGATATTCCCATGTTTCTATACCAGCATCAGGAAATCCCAAGTTGCTTTAACAGTATCATAAAATATTGTTTTTTATAAACATGTCAGAGACACGTGGACATCCCTTAGTAGACCTCGGAAAGGGTTTTCACTGTGAGAACGGTAAACTATGGAACTGTCTTCCAGTGGACGTTGTTATGGCAGGTTCATTGGTCAGTTTAATAAAAAGCTGGATGAGTTTCTACAAACAAGGAATGTTACAATTTACTGGGATTGATACATAAAGTAGAGTTGGGAAAGGGTTTGTCACTGTGAGAACGTAAGGCTATGGAACGTCTTCCAGTGGACGTTGTTGTGCAGGTTCATTGGTCAGTTTAATAAAAAGCTGGATGAGTTTCTACAAACAAGGAATGTTACAAGTTACTGGTATTGATCATAAGTAGAGTTGGGAAAGGGTTTGTCCCTGTGAGAACGGTAAAGCTATGGAACTGTCTTCCAGTGGACGTTGTTATGGCAGGTTCATTGGTCAGTTTAATAAAAAGCTGGATGAGTTCTACAACAAGGAATGTTACAAGTTACTGGTATTGATACATAAAGTAGAGTTGGGAAAGGTTTTTCACTGTGAGAACGGTAAAGCTATGGAACTGTCTTCCAGTGGACGTTGTTATGGCAGTTTCATTGGTCAGTTTAATAAAAAGCTGGATGAGTTTCTCACAACAAGGAATGTTACAAGTTACTGGGATTGATACATAAAGTAGAGTTGGGAAAGGGTTTGTCACTGTGAGAACGGTAAAGCTATGGAACTGTCTTCCAGTGGACTTTTGTTTGGCAGGTTCATTGGTCAGTTTAATAAAAAGCTGTGAGTTTCTACAAACAAGGATGTTACAAGTTACTGGTATTGATACATAAAGTAGAGTTGGGAAGGGTTTGTCACTGTGAGAACGGTAAAGCTATGGAACTGTCTTCCAGTGGACGTTGTTATGCAGGTTCATTGGTCAGTTTATAAAAGCATGGATGAGTTTCTACAAAAGGAATGTTACAAGTTACTGGTATTGATACATAAGTAGAGTTGGGAAAGGGTTTTCACTGTGAGAACGGTAAAGCTATGGAACTGTCTTCCAGTGGACGTTGTTATGGCAGGTTCATTGGTCAGTTTTAAATAAAGCTGGATGAGTTTCTACAAACAAGGAATGTTACAGTTACTGGTATTGATACATAACTAGAGTTGGGAAAGGGTTTTCACTGTGAGAACGGTAAAGCTATGGAACTGTCTTCCATGGACGTTGTAATGGCAGGTTCATTGGTCAGTTTAATAAAAAGCTGGATGAGTTTCTACAACAAGGAATGTTACAAGTTACTGGTATTGATACATAAAGTAGAGTGTGGGAAAGGGTTTGTCACTGTGAGAACGGTAAAGCTATGGAACTGTCTTCCAGTGGACGTTATAATGGCAGGTTCATTGGTCATTTTAATAAAAAGCTGGATGAGTTTCTACAAAAAGGAATGTTACAAGTTACTGGTATTGATACTAAAAGTGAGAGTTGGGAAAGGGTTTTCACTGTGAGAACGGTAAAGCTATGGAACTGTCTTCCAGTGCGTTGTTATGGCAGGTTCATTGGTCAGTTTAATAAAAAGCTGGATGAGTTTCTACAACAACAAGGAATGTTACAAGTTACTGGTATTGATACATAAAGTAGAGTTGGGAAAGGGTTTGTCACTGTGAGAACGGTAAAGCTATGGAACTGTCTTCCAGTGGACGTTATATGGCAGTTTCATTGGTCAGTTTAATAAAAAGCTGGATGAGTTTCTACAAACAAGGAATGTTACAAGTTACTGGATTGATACATAAAGTAAGTTGGGAAGGTTTGTCACGGTGAGAATGGTAAAGCTATGGAATGTCTTCCGTGGACGTTTTGTTATGGCAGGTTCATTGGTCAGTTTAATAAAAACTGGATGAGTTTCTACAAACAGGAATGTTACAAGTTACTGGATATTGATACATAAAGTAGAGTTGGGAGGGTTTTCACTGTGAGAACGGTAAAGCTATGGAACTGTCTTCCAGTGGACGTTGTAATGGCAGGTTCATTGGTCAGTTTATAAAAAAGCTGGATGAGTTTCTACAAACAAGGAATGTTACAAGTTACTGGTATTGATACATAAAGTAGAGTTGGGAAAGGGTTTGTCACTGTGAGAACGTATAAGCTATGGAACTGTCTTCCAGTGGACGTTTAATGGCAGGTTCATTGGTCAGTTTATAAAAAGCTGGATGAGTTTCTACAAAAAGGAATGTTACAATTACTGGTATTGATACATAAAGTAGAGTTGGGAAAGGGTTTTCACGGTGAGAACGGTAAAGCTATGGAACTGTCTTCCAGTGGACGTTGTATGGCAGGTTCATTGGTCATTTATTAAAAGCTGGATGAGTTTCTACAAACAGGAATGTTACAAGTTACTGGATTGATACATAAAGTAGAGTTGGGAAAGGGTTTTTCACTGTGAGAACGGTAAAGCTATGGAACTGTCTTCCAGTGGACGTGTTTATGCAGGTTCATTGGTCAGTTTAATAAAAAGCTGGATAGTTTCTACAAAAGGAATGTTACAAGTTACTGGGTTGATACATAAAGTAGAGTTGGGAAAGGGTTTTTCACTGTGAGAACGGTAAAGCTATGGAACTGTCTTCCAGTGGACGTTGTTAGGCAGGTTCATTGGTCAGTTTAATAAAAAGCTGGATGAGTTTCTACAAACAAGGAATGTTACAAGTTACTGGTATGATACATAAAGTAGAGTTGGGAAAGGGTTTGTCACTGTGAGAACGGTAAGCTATGAACTGTCTTCCAGTGGACGTTGTTATGGCAGGTTCATTGTCAGTTTAAAAAAGCTGGATGAGTTTCTACAAACAAGGATGTTACAAGTTACTGGTATTGATACAAAGTAGAGTTGGAAAGGGTTTGTCACTGTGAGAATGGTAAAGCTATGGAACTGTCTTCCAGTGGACGTTGTTATGGCAGGTTCATTGGTCAGTTTAATAAAAAGCTGGATGAGTTTCTACAAACAAGGAATGTTACAAGTTACTGGGATTGATACATAAAGTAGAGTTGATCCAGGGAAATTTCCGATTGCCACTTGGAGTCAGGAAGGAATTTTTTCCCCCTTCATAAATTTGGTGGGTTTTTTTTGCCTTCCTCTGGATCAACAGTTAGGCAGGAAATGCGGTACTGGGATGGATGGATTCTTTATTCAACCTCAAATACTATACTAACTAACCATACCTATCTAATACTATACCGTACCGTACTGTACTGGTATCATGAAATTTCCAGTATTATAAAATTCCCATTTGCTGTACCAGTATCATGAAGTTTCCAGTTTTTCCAGTATCATAAAGGGGCATGTCCACCCCCAAAGCTACAATTTAACCCCATGCTGACCCCCACCTTACGTATAGGTATCTCCGATTATCTATATCCTATTAGATAGAGATTAGAAATTATTCTCTGGAGAAAAGAAGTGAAAGTGCACTCTGTCCCAACAGGTGGTGCAGATACCTAAAACAATACACCACAATTAACGGCAAATATGAAACCGAGGGGTTGCACTCCAAATGAAAAGCTAACAGAGATTCAATAAAAGTTCTTATCGTTTAAAATGGTGCTAATTTTGCCCCAACCAATCAGATGTATTGAACATTTGAAAGCAATATCTGATTGGTTGGGGCAAAACTAGAACCATTTTTAACGATAAGAACTTTTATTGAATAACCCTGTTTATTAAGACCACTCCTATCACAACGTTTGGGGGTTACATGCCCCCTTCTTCAGGTGATGTTAGTCCAACATGGAATAAATCCCGGCCCCTCATCTGAAGTCCAACCCCAAAAGTGGGAGGGTCCAGTTGCGGCCAGGAAAATGTAAATGCTAATACATATACAAAGAAGTGCTAATATAATATAAATCGTAATTTGAAGCTAGGCACACCAGTCTTGATTCAACTGATTTATGTGACATTTCGGACCAACAGGCTCCTTCTTCAGACAAATATTTCTGATAATACAAAGTGCCAGGACACTAGGTGGCCATCTTACATAGTTAGTTGTTCATTACCTATATATAGCACCTGGCACTTTGTTTTATCAGAAATGATGATAAGAAGGAGCCTGTTGGTTCCGAAACCTCACAATTAGAGATGGACTAGAACTCGAACCCGAGTTCGACCGAACTATTCGAATTCGAATGAATTCGGACTTCTCGAACTATCCCCGGACCTGGATTTTGATATTTTCAGACTTTCGCTAATCTCGAATGTTCGACCGTTCAAATACGCGAGTAAAATTGATCCACGAGTAAAGGGTCCATTAAAACCTATACGCGAGCACGAATCCGCAAGGAAAATGTCCATGGTATCTAGGCGCGACACTCGAATCCGTGAGTAAAGAGTCCATTAAAACCTATACGCGAGCATCGAATCCGCGAGGAAAATGTCCATGGTATCTAGGCGCGAACGCAAATATCGTTTCCACGAGTAAAGTGTCCTTTAAAACCTATACGCGAGCATCGAATCCGATAGGAAAATGCCCATGGTATTTAGGCGCGAACATCGATTCCACGAGTATAGTGTCCATTAAAACATATACGTGAGCATCGAATCCGCAAGTAAAATGTCCATGGTATCTAGGCGCGAACATCGAATCCGTGAGTAAAGAGTCCATTAAAACCTATACGCGAGCATCGAATCCGCGAGGAAAATGTCCATGGTATCTAGGCGCGAACGCGAACATCGTTTCCACAAGTAAAGTGTCATTTAAAACATATACGCGAGCATCGAATCCGATAGGAAAATGCCCTTGGTATTTAGGCGCGAACATCGATTCCACGAGTATAGTGTC
Organism: Hymenochirus boettgeri; assembly: GCA_019447015.1. Classification (NCBI taxonomy): domain Eukaryota; kingdom Metazoa; phylum Chordata; class Amphibia; order Anura; family Pipidae; genus Hymenochirus; species Hymenochirus boettgeri. The sequence continues at coordinate 74,487 of JAACNH010000507.1, read as the reverse complement.
CATTAAAACCTATACGTGAGCATCGAATCCGCGAGTAAAATGTCCATGGTATCTAGGCGCGAACATCGAATCTACGAGTAAAGTGTCCATTAAAACCTATACGCGAGCATCGAATCCGCGAGTAAAATGTCCATGGTATCTAGGCGCGAACATCGAATCCGCGAGTAAAGTGTCCATTAAAGCCTATACGCGAGCATCGAATCTGCGAGTAAATTGTACATGGTACCTAGGCGCGAACGAGCTCGAAAATAGCGCGAATGAGAGTAAAATTGATTTTTCGAATGTCCTGGATATTGGAACATGTTCCCCAGACCATTTCCCAGGTCCCACAGCCATTTACATTAAGTTACCATTGATATTTTCATTGTATTTCATTAGAACTTTTTGAACTATTTGACTCCCATTGACTTTAATGGGTCCGTTTTCGAACTTTCAAACTTTCCATATAGCTCGAAAGTTAACAATAAATCAGTTGAATCAAGACTGGTGTGCCTAGCTTCAAATTATAATTTGTGTACTTATACTGCTGGCTGCAGTGCTGGAGCACCCAGCATTCATCTATTAATGACTCATTGAGGTGTGCAGGATTCTACACGACTGTTTGGATATCACTAATATAATATAAGGTTTAAAGTACATTTGGCAATAAGATCATTTAAGAAATAAATATATTTCTACAGGGTAGATGTGATCATTTTGTGAAATAAGTGCTAGTGAATATATACTCAAATTTAAATTTTCAAATACTGCACATAGCGTCCCTTTCTGCTTTTCCTAAAAATTCCCTGTGATGAAGCGCATAAGAATATAACATTTTTTAAAACACTGGTTAGATATTCTGTTAGAACCATCAAATGTATCTTTAAAGGGCATCTATACCGAAAAATGTTAAATTGGCCATAACTGGAAACTATAATTCTTCCCAACCACCACTGTATCATTTTTTGTTGTTGACCTGCCTCCTATTTCTTTTCTCTAAAGCTTCTTATATTTCAGCTGTCAATCAAGTCCCTTTCTCTCAAAAACGGTTCTCCGGTGAGTAGTTTTACTGTAGCTGGAATGGTGACAGAGTTTTCAGCTGGAATGCTGAGTGCAGGCTTGACAGTTGGTTTGTAGTAAAAAAAGTCAGGTCGGATGAAAGTGGGAGTGGTTAAAACAGGGAGGGGGGATACTGCTCCTGAACAAATTGTGTGCTGGATTAAAGGCATGCAGCAACTTACATGTATTCAATTATAGATTAAGATGAGGCAAAGTCATTTTTTCAGTATAGTGTCCCTTTAAGAATCATGGAATTAATGCATTTCAATATGTCCAGGAGATGGCGCCAACATCAAAGAGTTACTAAAAAATAGAAACAACCCCCCCCCCCCAGAAGAGACAGCCTTAAATAGACATTTCTTTAATAAAAACACAGGAGCTCCCAGTTAAGGTGGATGGTACTAGTGATGGATAAAGATGCAGGAAGAGGTGACTTTAATAAGAAGATGCTACAGAAAGTGTAAAATAGTGTAGATAGGGAAACTGGAGACATTGGCTCCCCAGGGACTCAATGAAGATTTTAATATGACCAGCTTCCTGTAAACTTTGCTACATAAGTATCCATTAATATAGCGGTTTTGCGGGCAGAGCAGAATTATCCACAAGGCAACCCTAAGGACCTGCTTAGGGCCCAGGAAACATCTGGGGACCCATGTTCAGAAGCAGTAACAATATTATATTCTATTCAATATATATATAAAAAGGGGGCCCTATGATTGCCCTGTCTATGGCCCCATATGATCTTAATCCATCTCTGTTTGCGGGTCGGTTGCAGGTCTGGAAAATTAGACCCTGGTGAGAGGAATCTGCAAAGCGGCCTAGCCTTTAGGAAGGAGCCTCAATAATGACTACATTTACCTATGTGTCTTTCGGGTAAAATAAGCGTGGCCTTCAAAACTTTAAACTTAGTTACATTGTATCTATGAATGTTACATTGTATCTATGAATGTTACATTGTATCTATGAGTGTTACATTGTATCTATGAATGTTACATTGTATCTATGAATGTTACATTGTATCTATGAATGTTATATTGTATCTATGAATGTTACATTGTATCTATGAATGTTACATTCTGTCTATGAATGTTACATTGTGTCTATGAAAGTAGCATTGTATATATGAATGTTACATTGTGTCTATGAATGTAACATTGTATCTATGAATGTTACATTGTGTCTATGGATGTTAAATTGTATCTATGAATGTTACACTGTGTCTGTGAATGTTACATTGTGTCTATGAATGTTAAATTGTATCTATGAATGTTACACTGTGTCTGTGAATGTTACATTGTATCTACGAATGTTACATTGTATCTGTGAATGTTATATTGTATCTATGAATGTTATATTGTATCTATGAATGTTACATTGTATCTATGAATGTTACATTGTGTCTATGAATGTTACATTGTGTCTATGAAAGTAGAATTGTATATATGAATGTTACATTGTGTCTATGAATGTAACATTGTATCTATGAATGTTACATTGTGTCTATGAATGTTAAATTGTATCTATGTACATACTATGTAATGGGTAAAACTGGGAACCAGCATCAATGATTGGCCAGAAGTATCTAAGGAATTTATTATTATTGGATATCAATGTTTAGTACATTCTGAAACAAGGATGCTGGGAGTTGTAGTCCTCAAACATCTGGAGGGCCACAGATTACCCAGCACAGTAACTCAAACTGGCATCCAAGGCCACTTTAAAGTTTTGGGGGGATAATGGGTAATTAAATTGTTACCCTTGGGTCCTTGGGCAAATGCCCTGTTTACTTACATGGTAAAATCCAAACCATTAACCAATGGCAACACCCTGAGCTGTTTATGGATGAGACAATCTCACCTGTTCCAGACAGAGACATCAGCAGATAAAGGGTTAATCCATGGAGGGGAATCACATATGGGGGTCCCATCTCCCCACTGATCACCGATCTCCCTCTGTCTCTGTATAGAAATTGTTTCACTTTCACTTACACAGAGAGCAACATCCATGTGCAATGTGTGGGGGAGGGGACAGGACATTTAAAGATACAATGTAACTTTCATAGAAACATTGTTACATTCATAGATACAATGTAACATTCATAGATACAATGTTACTATTATCGATACATTGTTATATTCGTGGATACAATATACCATTCAGGGATACATTGTAATATAGATACTATGTAATGGGTAAAACGGGAACCAGCATAATGATTGGCCAGAAGTATCTAAGGAATATTATTATTGTGGATATCAATGTTTAGTACATTCTGAAACCAAGGAATGCTGGGAGTTGTAGTCCTCAAACATCTGGAGGGCCACAGATTACCCAGTACAGTAACTCAAACTGGCATCCAAGGCACTTTAAAGTTTGGGGGGCTAATGGGTAATATATATTGTTACCCTTGGGTCCTTGGGCAAATGCCCTGTTTACTTACATGGTAAAATCCAAACATTAACTCAATGGCAACACCCTGAGCTGTTTATGGAATGAGACAATCTCACCTGTTCCAGACAGAGACATCAGCAGATAAAGGGTTAATCCATGGAGGGGAATCACATATGGGGGTCCCATCTCCCCACTGATCACCGATCTCCCTCTGTCTCTGTATAGAAATTGTTTCACTTTCACTTACACAGAGAGCAACATCATCATGTGCAATGTGTGGGGGAGGGGACAGGAATTTAAAGATACAATGTAACTTTTATAGAAACATTGTTACATTCATAGATACAATGTAACATTCATAGATACAATGTTACTATTATCGAACATTGTATATTCGTGGATACAATCAGGGAGATTCAATAAAAGTTCTTATCGTTTAAAATGGTGCTATTTTGCCCTAACCAATCAGATCTTATTTAACATTTGTAAGCTTATATCTGATTGGTTGGGGCAAATTAGCACCATTTTAAACTATAAGAACTTTTATTGAAAACCCTGAATTACATCAGGGAAATTGTAATATAGATACATTGTTACATTCATAGATACAAGTAACATTCATAGATACGATGTAACATTCATAGATACAATGTAACATTCATAGATACGTGTTAACATTCATAGATACGATGTAACATTTAGATACGATGTAACATTCATAGATACAATGTAACATTCATAGATACAATGTAACATTCATAGATACGATGTAACGTTCATAGATACGATGACGTTCATAGATACGATGTAAGTTCATAGATACGATTTTGTAACGTTCATAGATACGATGTAACGTTCATAGACGATGTAACGTTCATAGATACGATTGTAACGTTCATAGATACGATGTAACGTTCATAGATACGATGAACGTTCATAGATACGATGTAACGTTCATAGATATGTAACGTGTAACATTATAGATACGATGTACATTCATAGATACCAGTAGCATTCATAGATACAATGTAACATTCTAGATACAATGAACATTCATAGATACAATGTAACATTCACAGATACATATTAACATCATAGATAGGTTGTAAAATTCTTAGATATGACGCTACATTCAAGATACAAGTAACATTCATTATACAATGTAACATTCATAGATATGGTGTAACATTCTTAGATACGACGTTACATTTATAGATACATTTATAGATACCATGTAACATTCACAGTTACAATGTAACATTCACAGATACAAGTAAAAATTCACAGTTACAATGTAACATTCACGAAACATGTTACATTCATAGATACAATGTAACCTTCTAAGATACAATGTAACATTCACAGACACAGTGTAACATTAATAGATACAATTTAACATTCATAGACACAATGTAACATTCATAGATACAATGTAACATTCACAGACACAGTGTAACATTAATAGATACAATTTAACATTCATAGACACAATGTAACATTCATAGATACAATGTAACATTCACAGACACAGTGTAACATTCATAGATACAATTTAACATTCATAGACACAATGTAACATTCATATATACAATGTAACATTCACAGACACAGTGTAACATTCATAGATACAATTTAACATTCATAGACACCAATGTAACATTCATAGATACAATGTACATTCAAGACAAAATGATAACATTCATATACCAATTCTACTTTCATGAGACACAATGTAACATTCATAGACACAATGTAACATCATAGATACAATGGAATAACATTCATAGATACAATATAACATTCATAGATACAATAAACATTCACAGATACAATGTAACATTCGTAGATACAATGTAACATTCAGACACAGGGTAAATTCATAGATCAATTTAACATTCATAGACACAATGTAACATTCACAACACAGTGTAACATTCATAGATACAATTTAACTCCATAGACACAATGTAACATTCATAGATACAATGTTACATTCATAGACACATGTAACATTCATATATACAATGCTACTTTCATAGACAACAATGTAACATTCATAGACAGAATGTAACATTCATAGATACAAGTAACATTCATAGATACAATATAACATTCATAGATACAAATGTAACATAATCATAGGCTACAATGTAACTTATAGATACAATGTAACACTCATAGATACAATGTAACATTCATAGATACAATGTAACATCATAGATACAATGTAACTAAGTTTAAAGTTTTGAAGGCCACGCTTATTTTACAAGAAAGACACATAGGTAAATGTAGTCAATATTGAGGCTCTTCCTAAAGGCTAGGCCGCTTTGCAGATTCCCTCACCAGGGTCTAATTTTCCAGACCTGCAACCGACCGCAAACAGAGATGGATTAAGATCCTATGGGGCATAGACAGGGCAATCATAGGGCCCCCTTTTTATATATATATGAATAGAATATAAATGTTACTGCTTCTGAACATGGGTCCCCAGATGTTTCCGGGCCCTAAGCAGGTCCTTAGGTGTGCCTTGTGGTAATTCTGCTCTGCCCGCAAAACCGCTATATTAATGGATACTTATGTAGCAAAGTTTACAGGAAGCTGGTCATATTAAAATCTTCTGAGTCCCTGGGGAGCCAATGTCTCCAGTTTCCCTATCTACACTATTTTACACTTTCTGTAGCATCTTCTTATTAAAGTCACCTCTTCCTGCATCTTTATCCATCACTAGTACCATCCACCTAACTGGAGCTCCTGTGTTTATTAAAGAAATGTCTATTTAAGGCTGTCTCTTCTGGGGGGGGGGTGTTTTCTATTTTTTAGTAACTCTTTGATGTTGGCGCCATCTCCTGGACATATGAAATGCATTAATTCATGATTCTTAAAGGGACACTATACTGAAAAAATGACTTTGCCTCATCTTATCTATAATTGATACATGAAGTTGCTGCATGCCTTAATCCAGCACACAATTTGTTCAGGAGCAGTATCCCCCCTCCCTGTTTTAACCACTCCCACTTTCATCCGACCTGACTTTTTTTACTACAAACCAACTGTCAAGCCTGCACTCAGCATTCAGCTGAAAACTCTGTCACCCTTCCAGCTACAGTAAAACTACATCACCGGAGAACCGTTTTGAGAGAAAGGGACTTGATTGACAGCTGAAATATAAGAAGCTTTAGAGAAAAGAAAATAGAGGCAGGTCAACAACAAAAAATGATACAGTGGTGGTTGGGAAGGAATTATAGTTTCCAGTTATGGCCAATTAACATTTTGGGTATAGATGCCCTTTAAAGATACATTTGATGGTTCTAACAGAATATCTAACCAGTGTTAAAAAAATGTTAATTCTTATGCGCTTCATCACAGGGAATTTTTAGGAAAAGCAGAAAGGGAAGCTATGTGAGTATTTGAAAATTTAATTTGAGTATATATTCACTAGCACTTATTCACAAAATGATCACATCTACCCTGTAGAAATATATTTATTTCTTAAATGATCTTATTGCCAAATGTACTTTAAACCTTATATTATATTAGGATATCCAAACAGTCGTGTAGAATCCTGCACACCTCAATGAGTCATTATTAGAGAATGCTGGGTGCTCCAGCACTGCAGCCAGCAGTATAAGTACACAAAATATAATTTGAAGCTAGGCCACCAGTCTTGATTCAACTTTATTGTTAACTTTACGCTATATGGAAAGTTTGAAAGTTCGAAAACGGACCCATTAAAGTCAATGGGAGTCAAATAGTTAAAAAGTTCTAATGAAATACAATGAAAAAATCAATGGTAACTTAATGTAAATGGCTGGGACCTGGGAATGGTCTGGGAACATGGTCCAATATCCAGGACATTCGAAAATCAATTTTACTCTCATTCGCGCTATTTCGAGCTCGTTCGCGCCTAGGTACCATGTACACATTTACTGAGATTCGATGCTGCGGATAGGTTTAATGGACACTTTACTCGCGGATTCGATGTTCGCGCCTAGATACCATGGACATTTTACTCGCGGATTCGATGCTCGCGTATAGGTTTTAATGGACACTTTACCGTAGATCGATGTTCGCGCCTAGATACCATGGACATTTTACTCGCGGATTCGATGCTCACGTATAGGTTTAATGGACACATACTCGTGGAATCGATGTTCGCCGCCTAAATACCAAGGGCATTTTCCTATCGGATTGATGCTCGGTATATGTTTTAAATGACACTTTACTTGTGGAAACGGTTCGCGTTCGCGCCTAGATACCATGGACATTTTCCTCGCGGATTCGATGCTCGCGTTAGGTTTTAATGGACTCTTTACTCACGGATTCGATGTTCGCCTAGATACCATGGACATTTTTACTTGCGGATCGATGCTGCGTATATGTTTTAATGGACACTATAACTCGTGGAATCGATGTTCGCGCTAAATACCATGGGCATTTCCTATCGTTCGATGCTCGCGTATAGGTTTTAAAGGACACTTTACTCGGGAAACGATATTTGCGTTCGGCCTAGATACCATGGACATTTTCCTCGCGGATTCGATGCTCGCGTATAGGTTTTAATGGACTCTTTACTCACGGATTCGATGTTCGCGCCTAGATACCATGGACATTTTCCTGCGGATTCGATGCTCGCGTATAGGTTTTAATGGACCCTTTACTCGTGGATTCATTTTACTCGCGTATTGAACGGTCGAACATCGAGATTTTATCTAAAATCCAGGTCGGGGATAGTTCGAGAAGTCCGAATTCATTCGAATCGAATAGTTCGGCTCGAACTCGGGTTCGAGTTCTAGTCCACTCTAATTGTGAGGTTTCGGAACCAACAGGCTCCTTCTTATCATCTTTCTGATAAAACAAGTGCAGGTGCTATATATAGGTAAAACAATCAACTATGTAAGATGGCCACTAGTGTCTGGCAATTTGTATTATCAGAAATATTTGTCTGAAGAAGGAGCCTGTTGGTCCGAAATGTCACAATAATCAGTTGAATCAAATGACTGGTGGCCATGCTTCAATTACGATTTAATTATATTGCACTTCTTTGTATATGTATTAGCATTTACATTTTCCTGGCCGCAACTGGACCCTCCCACTTTTGGGGTTGGAATTCAGTGAGGGGCCGGGCTATTTTACATGTTGGACTAACATCACCGAAGAAGGGGGCATGTAACCCCCAAAACGTTGTGATAGGTGTGGTCTTTAATAAACAGGGTCTTCAATAAAATTCTTATCGTTAAAAATGGTTCTAGTTTTGCCCAACCAATCAGATATTAGCTTTCAAATGTTCAATAACATCTGATTGGTTGGGGCAAAATTAGCACCATTTTAAACGATAAGAACTTTTATTGAATCTCCGTTAGCTTTCATTTGGAGTGAACCCTCGGGTTTCATATTTGCCGTATATTGTGGTTATTGTTTTAGGTATCTGCACCACCTGTTGGGACAGAGTGCACTTTCACTTCTTTTCTCCAGAGAATAATTTCTAATCTCTATCTAATAGGAATAGATATATCGGAGATAATATACGTAAGGTGGGGGTCAGCATGGGGTAAATTGTAGCTGGGGGTGGGACCATGCCCTTTATGATACTGGAAAAACTGGAAACTTCATGATACTGGTACAGCAAATTGGGAATTTTATAATACTGGAATTTCATGATACCAGTACAGTACGGTACGGTATAGTATTAGTATGGTATGGTATAGTATAGTATAGTATTTGAGGTTGAATAAAGACATCCATCCATCAGTACCGCATTTCCTGCCTAACTGTTGATCCAGAGGAGGCAAAAAAAACCCACCAAATTTATGAAGGGGGAAAAAATTCCTTCCTGACTCCAAGTGGCAATCGGAAATTTCCCTGGATCAACTCTACTTTATGTATCAATCCCAGTAACTTGTAACATTCCTTGTTTGTGAAACTCATCAGCTTTTTATTAAACTGACCAATGAACCTGCCATAACAACGTCCACTGGAAGACAGTTCTATAGCTTACCGTTCTCACAGTGACAAACCCTTTCCCAACTCTATTTATGTATCATACCAGTAACTTGTAACATTCCTTGTTTGTAGAACTCATCCAGCTTTTTATTAAATGACCCAATGACCTGCCATAACAACGTCCACTGGAAGACAGTTCCATAGCTTTACCGTTCTCACAGTGAAAAACCCTTCCCAACTTACTTTATGTATCAACCCAGTAACTTGTAACATTCCTTGTTTGTAGAAACTCATCCAGCTTTTTAAAACTGAACAATGAACCTGCCATAAAACGTCCACTGGAAGACAGTTCCATAGCTTTACCGTTCTCACAGAAACTTCACTGAAACTTCCACTTACTTTGTATCAATCCAGTAACTTGTACATTCCTTGTTTGTAGAAACCCATCCAGCTTTTATTAAACTGACCAATGAACCTGCCATAACAACGTCCACTGGAAGACAGTTCCATAGCTTTACCGTTCTCACAGTGAAAAACCCTTCCCAACTCTACTTTATGTATCAATACAGTAACTTGTAACATTCCTTATTGTAGAAACTCATCAGCTTTTATTAAACTGACCAATGAACCTGCCATTATAACGTCCACTGGAAGACAGTTCCATAGCTTACCGTTCTCACAGTGACAAACCCTTTCCCAACTCTACTTTATGTATCAATACCAGTAACTTGTAACATTCCTTGTTTGTAGAAACTCATCCAGCTTTTTATAAACGACCAATGAGCCTGTACATACAACGTCCACTGGAGCAGTTCCCTAGCTTTACCGTTCTCACAGTGAAAACCCTTTCCCAACTCTACTTTATGTATCAATACCAGTAACTTGCAACATTCCTGTTTGTAGAAACTCATCCAGCTTTTTATTAAAACTGACCAATGAACCTGCCATAACAACGTCCACTGGAAGACAGTTCCATAGCTTTACCATTCTCACAGTGACAAAACCCTTTCCCAACTCTACTTTATGTATCAATCCAGTAACTTGTAACATTCCTTGTTTGTAGAAACTCACCAGCTTTTTATTAAACTGACCAATGAACCTGCATAACAACGTCCACTGGAAGACAGTTCCATAGCTTTACCGTTCTCACAGTGACAAACCCTTTCCCAACTCTACTTTATGTATCAATACCAGTAACTTGTAACATTCCTTGTTTGTAGAAACTCATCAGCTTTTTATTAAACTGACCAATGAACCTGCCTAACAACGTCCACTGGAAGACGTTCCATAGCTTTACCGTTCCCACAGTGAAAAACCCTTTCCCAACTCTACTTTATGTATCAATACCAGTAACTTGTAACATTCCTTTTTGTAGAAACTCATCCAGCTTTTTATTAAACTGACCAATGAACCTGCCATATACGTCCACTGGAAGACAGTTCCATAGCTTTACCGTTCTCCACAGTGACAAAACCCTTTCCCAACTCTACTTTATGTATCAATACCAGTAACTTGTAAACTTTGTTTGTAGAAACTCATCCAGCTTTTTATTAAACTGACCAATGAAACTGCCATTACAACGTCCATGGAAGACAGTTCCATAGCTTTACCGTTCTCACAGTGAAAACCCTTTCCCAACTCTAACTTTAGTATCAATACAGTAACTTGTAACATTCCTTGTTTGTAGAAACTCATCCAGCTTTTTATTAAACTGACCAATGAACCTGCCATAACAACGTCCACTGGAAGACAGTTCCATAGCTTTAACATCTCACAGTGACAAACCCTTTCCAATCTAGTTATGTATCAATCCAGTAACTTGTAACATTCCTTGTGGTAGAAACTCATCCAGTTTTTTTAAAAACTGACCAATGAACCTGCCATAACAACGTCCACTGGAAGACAGTTCCATAGCTTTACCGTTCTCACAGTGAAACCCTTTCCCAACTCTACTTTATGATCAATACCAGTAACTTGTAACATTCCTTTGTTTGTAGAAAACTCATCCAGCTTTTTATTAAACTGACCAATGAACCTGCCATAACAACGTCCATGGAAGACACGTTCCATAGCTTTACAGTTCTCACAGTGAAACCCTTTCCCAACTCTACTTTATGTATCAATACAGTAACTTGTAACATTCCTTATTTGTAGAAACTCATCCAGCTTTTTATTAAAACTGACCAATGAACCTGCCATTATAACGTCCACTGGAAGACAGTTCCATAGCTTTACCGTTCCACAGTGACAAACCCTTTCCCAACTTACTTTGTATCAATACCAGTAACTTGTAACATTCCTTGTTTGTAGAAACTCATCCAGCTTTTTATTAAACTGACCAATGAACCTGCCATTACAACGTCCACTGGAAGACAGTTCCATAGCTTACCGTTCTCACAGTGAAACCTCCCAACTCTACTTTATGTATCAATACCAGTAACTTGTAACATTCCTTGTTGTAGAAACTCATCCAGCTTTTTATTAAACTGACCAATGAACCTGCCATAACAACGTCCACTGGAAGACAGTTCCATAGCTTTACCGTTCTCACAGTGAAAACCCTTCCCCACTCTACTTATGTACAATACCAGTAACTTGTAACATTCCTTGTTTGTAGAAACTCATCCAGCTTTTTATTAAACTGACCAATGAAACCTGCATAACAACGTCCACTGGAAGAAGTTCCATAGCTTTACCGTTCTCACAGTGACAAACCCTTCCCAATCTACTTTATGTATCAATACCAGTAACTTGTAACATTCCTTGTTTGTAGAAACTCATCCAGCTTTATTAAACTGACCAGAACCTGCCATAAAAAGTCCACTGGAAGACAGTTCCATAGCTTTACCGTTCTCACAGGGACAAACCCTTTCCACACTCTACTATGTATCAATCCCAGTAACTTGTAACATTCCTTGTTTGTAAAAACTCATCCAGCTTTTTTATTAAACTGACCAATGAAACTGCCATAACAACGGCCACTGGAAGACAGTTCCATAGCTTTACCGTTCTCACAGTGACAAACCTTTCCCAACTCTACTTATGTATCAATACCAGTAACTTGTAACATTCCTTGTTTGTAGAAAACTCATCCAGCTTTTTATTAAAAGACCAATGAACCTGCCATAACAAAGTCCACTGGAAGACAGTTCCATAGCTTTACACGTTCTCACAGTGACAAACCTTTCCCAACTCTACTTTATGTATCAATCCCAGTAACTTGTAACATTCCTTGTTTGTAGAAACTCATCCATTTTTTATTAAACTGACCAATGAAACTGCCATAACAACGTCCACTGGAAGACAGTTCCATGACTTTACCGTTCTCACAGTGACAAACCCTTTCCCAACTCTACTTTATGTATCAATACCAGTAACTTGGACATTCCTTGTTTGTAGAAACTCATCCAGCTTTTTATTAAACTGACCAATGAACCTGCCATAACAACGTCCACTGGAAGACAGTTCCATAGCTTTACCGTTCTCACAGTGACAAACCCTTTCCCAACTCTACTTTATGTATCAATACCAGTAACTTGAACATTCCTTGTTTGTAGAAACTCATCCAGCTTTTTATTAAACTGACCAATGAAACCTGCCATAACAAAGTCCACTGGAAGACAGTTCCATAGCCTTACCGTTCTCACAGTGACAAAACCCTTTCCCAACTCTACTTATGTATCAATCCCAGTAACTTGTAACTCCTTGTTTGTAGAAACTCATCCAGCTTTTTATTAAACTGACCAATGAACTGCCATAACAACGTCCACTGGAAGACAGTTCCATAGCTTTACCGTTCTCACAGTGAAAACCCTTTCCGAGGTCTAAAGGGATGTCCACGTGGCCTCTGACATGTTTATAAAAAACAATATTTTATGATACTGGTTAAAGCAAACTTGGGATTTCATGATGCTGGTATAGAAACATGGGAATATCTGAAAAAACAAAGAAAAATGTGATTTTTATGATTTTAATACAGCAAAACAAGAACATTTATGATACTGGTATAGCAAACTAGGGGGGTTATCAATAAAGTTTAAAATGGTGTAATTTTGCCCTAACAATCAGATGTTAGCTTTCAAATGTTACATAAGTTCTGATGGTTGGGGCAAAATTAGCACCATTTTAAACGATAAGAACTTTTATAAATCTCCCTGCAGAATTTTAAAGGGCAGGCAGAAAGTCCCCCGATATATTACTTACCTTACCTCTCTCCTTCGCCCGCACTGCCCAAGCCCTCTACTTGCACGGAACTGCAAGCAGGGGGCGGGACGGCAGTTCCGTCTGTGATTGGCTGAGAGGCAGCCAATCACGGACGAGCTGCCGGTGCTCAGAACGGTAAGACAGGTACGGGTAAGAAGGGAGAGGCGTAAGGCAATAATGATCGGGGGACTTTTCGAGAATATAATTATATGGATGGGGTGGGGGAACATGGACTATAATATACAGAAAGGGTATTACGCTGGGGGGGAGTCCAAAGCGGGTGGGAGAGGGAGGGGGAGATGGCTGCAGTACGATGCCAAACTTCTCCCGGAGGAGAGACAGGAGTCAGAGTCCTATATGGACTCTACTATCCTCCTGGTGGACACTTTTTTTTACTTTGGGGGGGATTCCAGGAGAACCATTTAGAGTGGGATGTGAGGTAAGGATTTTATTACACTCAGAGTGGGGCCAGTAGTGGGTGGGATTATAGTTTTAGGGGTGGAATGCCCTTTAAGGTTCAGATACAGCAAAATAGGAATTTCATGATACTGGTCAGGAAATGGGAATTGTAAGATACTAGTACAGCACACTGGGAATTTTCTGATACCTGTTATTAACCCATGTCACTTTCCCGGTATATCCACCATTCACGTTACCTGTTATTAACCCGTGTCACTTTCCTGGTTATATCCACCATTCATGTTACCTGTTATTAACCCATGTCACTTTCCGGTTATATCCACCAATCACGTTACCTGTTATTAACCCATGTCACTTTCCGGTTATATCCCTCCAGTCACGTTACCAGTTATTAACCCATGTCACTTTCCGGTTATATCCCCCAGTCACGTTACCTGTTATTAACCCATGTCACTTTCCCGGATATATCCACCAGTCATGTTACCAGTTATTAACCCATGTCACTTTCCCGGTTATATCCCCAGTCATGTTACCAGTTATTAACCCAGTGTCACTTTCCGGTTATATCCACCAGTCATGTTTACCAGTTATAACCCATGTCACTTTCCCGTTATATCCTCCAGTCACGTTACTGTTATTAACCATGTCACTTTCCCGGTATATTCCCTCCGTCATGTACCTGTTATTAACCCATGTCACTTTCCCGGTTATATCCACCAGTATTGTTACCTGTTTTAACCCATGTCACTTTCCGGTATATATCCACCAGTTCATGTTAACCTGTTATTAACCCATGTCACTTTCCGGTTATATCCACCAGTCATGTTACGTTATTAACCCATGTCACTTCCCGGTTATATCCACCAGTCATGTTACTGTTATTAACCCATGTCACTTCCCGTTATATCCACCAGTCATGTACGTATTAACCATGTCACTTGGTTATATCCCTCCAGTCATTACCTGTTATTAACCCATGTCACTTTCCCGGTTATATCCACCAGTTAGTACTGTTATTAACCCATGTCACTTTCCAGGTATAATCCACCAGTCATGTTACCTGTTATTAACCCATGTCACTTTCGGTTATATCCACCCAGTCGTTACCGTTATTAACCCATGCACTTTCCCGTGTATATCCAACAGTCATGTTACCTGTTATTAACATGTCACTTCCCGGTTATATACCTCCAGTCATGTTACCTGTTATTAACCCATGTCACTTTCCCAGTTATATCCACCAGTCACGTTACGTGTTATTAACCCATGTTCACTTTCCCAGTTATATCCACCAGTCATGTTACCTGTTATTAACCCATGTCACTTTCCCGGTATATCCCTCCAGTCTGTTACCTGTTATTAACCCATGTCACTTCCCAGTTATATCCACCAGTCACGTTAACTGTTATTAACCCATGTCACTTTCCCAGTTATAACCACGAGTCATGTTACCTGTTATTAACCATGTCACTTTTCCCGGGTTTATCCCTCCAGTCATGTTAACCTGTTATTAACCCATGTCACTTTCGGTTATATCCACCAGTCATGTTACCTGTATTAACCCATGTTCACTTTCCCAGGTTATATCCGAGTCATGTTACCTGTATTAACCCATGTCACTTTCCCGGTATATCCCTCAGTCATGTTACTGTTATTAACCCATGTCACTTCCCAGTTAATCCACCATTCACGTTACCTGTATTAACCCATGTCACTTCCCGGTTATCACCAGTCGTTACCTGTTATTAACCATGTCACTTCCAGTTATATCCACCAGTCATGTTACCTGTTTATTAACCAGTCACTTTCCAGTTAATACCACCAGTCACGTTACCTGTTATTAACCCATGTCACTTTCCCAGTTATATCCACCAGTCACGTTACTGTTATTAACCCATGTCACTTTCCAGTTAATCCACCAGTCAAGTTACCTGTTATTAACCCATGTCACTTTCCAGTTATATCCCACCAGTCATGTTAATGTTATTAACCCATGTCACTTTCCCAGTTATATCCACCAGTATGTTACCGTTTTAACCCATGTCACTTTCCCAGTTATATCCACCAGTATGTTACCTGTATTAACCCATGTCACTTTCCAGTTATATCCACCAATCACGTTACCTGTTATAACCCATGTCCATGCCCAGTTAATCAACGAGTCATGTTACCTGTTATTAACCCATGTCACTTTCCCGGTTATATCCCTCCAGTCATGTTACCTGTTATTACCATGGTCACTTTCCCAGTTATATCCACCAGTCACGTTACCTGTTATTAACCCCTGTCACTTCCCAGTTATATCCACCATTCACGTTACCTGTTATTAACCCATGTCACTTCCCAGTTATCCACCGTCACGTTACCTGTTATGTAACCCATGTCACTTCCCAGTTATATCCAGAGTCACGTTACCTGTCATTAACCCATGTCACTTTCCCGGTTAATCCACCAGTCACGTTACCTGTTATTAACCCGTGCACTTTCCCAGTTTTCCACAGTCAGTTACCTGTATTAACCTAGTCACTTTCCCACGTTTATCCCCAATACGTTGCCTGTTATTAACCCTGTCACTTTCCAGTTATATCCACCAGTCACGTTACTGTTATTAACCCGTGTCACTTTCCCAGGTTATATCCACCATTCACGTTACCTGTTATTAACCCGTGTCACTTTCACAGTTATATCCACCATTCAGTTACCTGTTATTAACCCGTGTCACTTTCCCAGTTATATAACCAGTCACGTTACCTGTTATTAACCCATGTCACTTCCCAGTTATATCCACCAGTCACGTTACCTGTTATTAACCCATGTCAATTTCCCAGTTATATCCACCAGTCACTTACCTGTTATTAACCCATGTCACTTTCCCAGTTATATCCACCATTCATGTTACCCGTTATTAACCCGTCACTTTCCCAGTTATATCCACCATTCACGTTACCTGTTATTAACCTGTGTCACTTTCCCAGTATATCCACCAGTCACGTTACCTGTTATTAACCCGTGTCACTTTGCCAGTTATATCCACCAGTCACGTTACCTGTTTTAAACCTATGTCACTTTCCCAGTTAGATCCAACCAATCACGTACCTGTTATTAACCCGTGTCACTTTCCCAGTAATCCACCAGTCAGTACCTGTTATTACCCGTGTCACTTTCCCAGTTATATCCCCATTCACGTTACCTGTTATTAACCCGTGTCACTTTTCTACAGTAAATCACCGAAGAGTATTATAGTATGGTATCTGAAGATGGAAACATGCAGTTAAATTTGCAAGTATTCGTTGCAATTTAGATAATCCAGGAACAGATGAATTGATATTTGTATTATATGAAAAGCACACACCTATGGATAATTGAATTATTGATAAGATGATAACCAATTTGAAATAAAATATTACCCTAATTTATAAATTAAATGAACAAGGATAAATAATTGTGGTATACAAAAATCTGATTGATGGCACTGTATCAAGAGTTTTATAATATTGTCAACTAAATTCATAGGAAGTTTTAAAACATAGCACAAGGTTGGTATATAAGAGATATTACTTTTTAAGATAAGAGTTACATGATAAGTATAACGGAATATCAGTTACATAAATGGGTTTACAGATGGTTATGAATTATTATGAAACTTAAAAGTTTTTACAGTATTAACAGTATACAAGGATAAAATTAATGTTGTTAAGTATAATATATACCATAATTAATATGAAATAGTAACACTCGCTGTGTAAACAAACTCTATTCTTGGCCAAGGTGTACATCACAGGGATGGGGTACCAGGTAAAATGAGTAAGAGTTTAAATTGGTTGGTTAAAAACACTTGTGGGAATAAATTAATCCAGAATAAAAGTAATACTTTTATATGAATTCAGATTTATAGGTAATAAAAGGATACTATAGGTAATAAAAGGGATAAACTTGGGTATAAACTATCAAAAGATTAATTTTGGGTTGTATATCATCATCTGTAAAGCGTAGGCAAAAACAGTTAAATAACATGGTGTAAATCAATGTTTAAATTGGTCACTGGTTTCGATATTTGCAAAATGATTGATAAGTGATTACTTGTTACCTAGGTATTGTCTAAATGGGTTTAATGTAAAAACATATGGTGTATGAAGTTTTAATATTGTTAGATGTCCAGTACATGGGTTTGTAGTTATAAAGGGAATTTTTGTACCTGTTTCTCCTTAAGTTTTAAAGTATCCACTAATTGTGTTTTTTCTCTATAGTTATTGAAACATAGTATAACTTAATATTTTTTATTATTTTTATAATGTGATAGATGTGATTTGATTCCAATTTTTTACAAATTATATGGGTTTACACTCTACAATAATGATATTTCAATTTTGTCTAGGAAATGACCATATTAATCTTGTTGTGAATGATATGGTATATAGTGATGGGTTATATAGTATAACATATTCCGCGTAGGTTTTTAAGGTTAGTGACGTCGGGTCAAGATCGATCTACATCAGGAGAGAAGTGACAATGCCAGAGACAGGAAGCCATATCAAGCTTATAACAGAGACATAACAGAATAAGTTCATGCCAAGGAGTAGACTAAGACCAGCTGATGATATGCTAATGGAAAAAAGTTTTTTTCGAACTGTAGGACGCTACAAGTTATAACGTTGGTTTGTGAATTTATGTGATTTCCAGTTCAATTCGGGAGGATTGTGAAAGAGGCTTGGTAAAAAGCAAACCACAAATCCATGGTTATAAAGCGTACATGAACTATTTACCTGCTCAAAGTGTATTATAGAGGTCCGGCCTGTCTGGGTACAGACTGCAAAAAGTATTGGGGCCTTAAAAGGCACCAGTGATACTGTACTATTATTGTTCCTGGTTTCTCTAAATTCTTGACAACATCCATTTCTACATGGATAAAAAGAGTTATCTGGCAACCATATACAGAGAAAAGATTTGAGTGTATCCTGTTCGTAATCTGGACAGTTTTAAGATTTACAAGCAATACATAAGACGAAAGGACTCATGATGAGGAATCTGTTAAAAAGACTAAATTTCAATCAAATAATTGGAAAAAAACTGAAAAGAAGAATAAGCTTGAAATGGAACTTGAAAGAAGGTGTTGAGAGATCCAGGTTCTACTTAGTAGTTAGTTTCCCTATACTATCACTTTTTACCATTACATTGCATAAGAATGAATAATTAACTACTTTATGGACAATGTTTTAAAACTTTCTAAAAGACTGTTGAAAGATCTAGGACTTTCTGATGGACTTTCCTTATAACTATGTTCCAGATACGTTGTTTGCAAAACAGTGTGCAGAGGGGGACTTGTTGAACCAGATAAAGGGTTAATCAGTATTGTAAGAGTGTTAACCAAAGCTTGTTATGTCATGCACAACTGTTCTTGCTTACTCACAAAGTAGTAGAAGTTATTTTGGAAAATGAGGTCTCAGTAACAAAAGTTGTGATATTCATGAACTTTAGAGATGTAACTTAAGCCACCAGAAGATGTATATAACTTGTTGGGATTCACCCAGTAGAGAGTGGGAGTGGGTGGTAGGAGTTGGCGGTGAGTTAGTAGGAGAGGAGGAGGTAAGACAGACTCACACAACTTTACACAAACACACACACACACACCACACACCAGAATAGAATAATTAGGATTAAAGTATATGTATAATTGTTAGCTGTCTCTAATATACTTGGACTGGCTTTGACTTACTGCATAATTTGTTAATTACTCCTACAATAAATCCTTATTTGTTAATAATCCACCTTGGTGAGTGTATTATTAACATAAGATAACTTACCACGAGACTAAGAGTAAAATACAACATATGTTATATTAGCGGCTCTGTAGAGGCTTCAAGTATAAGGATCACTTATCAGATCAATTAAATATTAATGTATTTTTTACATAAACAAACTATATCTACCCAAATGGGCAAGTATAGGTAAGTTAAGAACATGATAAGATATCAATGAAAAGGCAAAATACAGATTTGTGTTTTAACTATTAATAAAAAGTATATTGTAGAGATCCAGATATGTTGGGGGCCCCCAACCAATAGTGCTTTCCATGAGTTAACTTTAACAAAACCATAGAAATCTTCAAATCACAGACAATATTCCATGCGTATAAAACATGAGTAAAAAGGTAAGAATATAATGCTGATATGAATCTTGATTTGTAATCCTCAGAAGGGTCCAAGTTGTAATAATCTGTTGATACTAATCGTAGTAAAGATGAGGAATAATTGGATGTGATAATGATTCAGGATCATGTTGTGATTCATAAAGATGGATGATGATCGTGAGGATGAATGATGAAATGATGATCATGAATGATCATGAAGATGAATGGTGAATGATGTATATACAATAGTATGCCACCAAACAACAGATAGTTGACTTGAAGCTCAATGGAATGGAATGTGAAGAAACCATAAGACCCCAAGCGAATGTCAAACAATCCTTTTGTTCCAATTCAAGAAACTTGCTATTGTCGTGGTTATTCTTAGAGATGGGAGAAAGCAGGTATATAGTTATAATTCATAGAAAAGGGTAACGTCAAGAGCCTCATTCAAAACCCCTAGGATACAGAGTCGTACGTTGGTAGATCCACCTGCTTTAACACCGAAGAGCATGTTATTAATATCACCCCTTCAAAGTGTGACGGCTACTTTATGCAAGCCAATGATTTTTAAAACCCCCTTATAGCTACCCCCATGGTCTGTACCAAGAAGTGCTCTGCTATGGTAGTCCAAAGTCTTACTTAGTCTTGTGGCCTCCTGCCCAATCTTATGTCGACAAGTGTTTAGATAATCTCTGCTTCAATTTGCGCGGATGTTTGCCTACATATCATAGATTACAGGGACATTGTATACGTAAACCAAAACATTCACTACTGCAGTGAAATATTGGTGGATAGGCAACATATCCATCCCATCGAGTCAGTTCCCTGCGACTCTTGTGTACAGATATGTGCAAAAAACACAATCACCATCAGGAAATGTTACCTTTGCAATCTCTGGCCGTGGTGTGTACTTCCTTAGGTCGTCTGTAATGGCTCATGGTGAGCATATCAGATAGTTCCTACTTCGTCGAGCTTGTCAAGGATGGAGTTGTTCTAAAACAAACGACTTACATTATCGTCCTTCTTAAGTATAGCCAGGACTTATCAATATTTTGCCTTACTGATTGCCATTCATGACCAAAAGAGATGTCTTAGCACTAGGCCGTTCATGCTTTTAGTTTTTTAGTGTAAAAAGTCTTGCTTGTGTGAGTTTGGTATCTCAGCCTTTTCTCGTTCAAGTAGACTCTAGGATAGCCCCTGGACCGACAAACCTCTCGTAAGCTCCCTCGAGGCTTCATAATAATCTGAATTATTAGTGCAATGCCTCCTCACTCTGAGATATTGTTCCCTCGGTATTGACTTCTTGAGGGGGTGGGGTGTGCACTTTCAAAATGACGAGAGTTGTCGCCGTGGGTTTCCTAAACAATGCCGTAACCAAATTTGCCAGCCTGTTTTTTTATCACCACATCCAAAATTCCACCTGATCATGAGATGTTTTTAGTAAGAAAAAATAATTGAGTACATTGGGGTTTAGAATGTTAATAAACTCATCAAGCATGTTTTAGAGCCACTCCAAACAAATATAAGGTCGTCAATGAATCACCAGAATGTCAACACAGGCAGTTAAACATGACAGTTCATCAGAAAAGAAGTGCTCCCTCTCCCACCAACCCAAGAATAGTTGGCGTAGGAGGGAGCACATTGGCACCCATGCGTGCCTCTTTCCTGAACATTAGTATTTGCATCAAATATAAAGTAGATGCGTAGCACAAACTGGAGAAGTTTCAAAATAAACTGATGTCTCCCGAACAAGTTCCGGTTTTTTTCCATATAGGAAGTATTTGACTGCCCTCCCAACCCCATATGGTGATCAATATTAGTATACAAGGGACTCTACGTCACAAGGACAAAAACAGCATCTTCTGGAATTTCAATTCCATGTAATTAGTGATTAAGGACAAGCGTCCGTAGTGTCCCTTATATACGAGTCCAGAGCAAACCATATGGGGCTGGAGTGTGGCCTCAATGAAGATACATGGGTTCTCAACCTAAACTCCCAATACCAACATATAGGTCTGCCCGGTGGCTTAAAGCATGTCTTGTTTACCTTCGGAAGAGGTAAAGTGAGGACCCACAGGGTATTCAGTCTTAAGAAATGAGGTTCCTTTGATGAAATCACCATAGCATCCAAGCTCTGGTCAATCAAATATGAAAGTTTCCTATGAAAAATGTCTGTGGGGTCAGAGGGTACAGATTATAATTAGTACTATTCTTATTGTCTTAAATCCTCCTCCCTATACATAGTATCCGGCCAGGATACTATGTTTCCCCCGTTGTCTGAAGATTTTATATGTACATAATCCATTTAGAGATGTCTTTTAGGAAGCCATTCTTGCTAGTGAGATATGCCCTTGTCTTGTGCTTAAAGATACTTCTCAATTTCTCTCATAGTACTACGGTATAAAAAACATTAATACGTGGAAAACCAGACAACAAGGGGGGACAAAAAGTCGACTTAGTTTTTGATTCCCTACACTACCTTGTGAGTGTCCTGTTGTGTATCTTGTAGTAAGCGAGTAAGAGTGGATAAATTAGTTTCCTGTCCTGACTTGAAAAAGTGCACTTTAAGTGCCAGCTTTCTGCAAAAAAGATAGATCTTTGACGATGAAACAGAAGTCAAGTGCAAACCATTTAAAACCCATAACTGTCAATTAAAAAGCTAAACACTATTCTAATATATCACATACAAGCACACATTCAAACAACGGTGTCAGCGATCTATTTAATGAAATCTTATCTGGTTGCCGTGCTTACTCTTCAGCAAGGGGGGGGGGCTTAAACGTGGTTTTAGGTACCCTGGAAAAGGAGACAACAGCTCAGGATGTAGTGGGTGTGTAGTGTATGTATGTGTTGGAGATAAAGGCAATTACCTGATTGCGTGGGGATCCAGCCTTATTTGCCACATGCTCCTGGACTTGGTTGGAGAGGCACAGCCATTTTCTTTGTTGGGAAGACACACAGGTGGGAGTCTTTGGACAGCTATTAGGGGGATCCAAGGGTGGGAGGAAGGGGGGAAACGGCTCCCCTGTGCAGGTGTCACACTACCCCTGGAGGCAAAAGATTAGAGGCAGAAACCTTTAGAAAGAGAACAGCTCCTACTCTTCAGTTACTGGACGTTGGAAAGGGCACAGAGGAGCAAGCATATAAGATCAGAGATGTAAGGTAAGGATTTTTTATTAAAAATCCCAGTGGGGGCCAGTAGGGTAACATTTTAGTTTGAGTGTGATACATGCCCTCATGTGAAGCTGTGTGTATACTCTAGCATGGGAGGAAGGGAGCCGAACATAATACCATACAAATAGAATATTTTTATAGAATACACATTTGGATATTTATAAATTACAATGTTACCTGAAGAACGTCCGAAAGGTCAGTGGCGTCCCACGGAAGACGGTCCCAGAAAGTCATGGCGTACCAGAGGAAGACGGTCCCAGAAAGTCCAGTGGCGGTCCCAACGGAAGACTCAGAGTCAGAGAGTCACGAACGCAGAAAGTCCCAGTGGCGTCCCAGGAAGACGGTCCCAGAAAGTCCAGTGGCGTCCCACGGTCAGACGTCCCAGAAGTCCATTGCTCCACACGGAAGACTGGTCCCAGAAAGTCGTGGCGTCCCACGAAGACGGTCCCCAGAAAGTCCGAGCGGCGTCCCGGACGGACAGAAGCCGGGTCCGGGAAACTGCCCAGAAAGTCCAGCAGCGTCCCACGGAAAGACGGCCCATAAGTCCAGCAGCGGCCCACAGTAAGGACCGGTCCCAGAAAAGTCCAGTGGCGTCCCACGGAAGACGGTGGCCAGAAAGTCCAGTAGCGTCCCACGGAAGATGTCCCAGACAGTCAGCCCCGGAGCGTCCAGAGCCACAGTCCAGAGTCATGTCCCATCGGAAGACCGGCCAGAAAGTCCAGTGGGCGTCCCACGGAAAGACGGTCCCGAAAGTTCCAGCGGCGCGTCATACGGAAGAAATACAGCCCCCACACACAGCCCGCAGCCCCCACTCACAGACCAGCCCAGCCACCCCCCAAACAAAGCCACTACTTAGGGCCCAATCAGCCCACCTCATTCCAGTCAAGGCAGCAACCCCAACCACATCCCAGCAAGTTGGCACCCCAATAAGTCCAGGCAACCCCAATAAGGCCCAGCAACCCCAACAGTGCAGCGTCATCCCCCACAGCACCAAGCCAGGTCCCCACAAGGGTTTTACTCTGAACCAAAAAATAACACCAGTTGTCACTGTCTTGAACTCAAAGGACAGCCCAGACCTGCAGCCCAGACCAATAGGCAGCGACGCAGCCAGACCCAGACCAGCAGCCGACAGCCCAGACCAGCAGCAGCACAGACGTACAGGACGCAGCTCTGCCACCGAGCACAAGCTCCTCTCGCAACACTCTGGCCTTTTCTAGTAGCAAGTGCCACGCCCCCGTGGACCCGCAACAAGGCGCGCTTGGAATAAAGCCTGCTTCCGATTGTGAGCTTGCCACCATGACGCCATGCAGTGGTTCATTTCCAAAATCCAACTGCCTTGATGGATGACAGCGCAGTCGCGCTTCCTGGTCTAAGGTCTCCTCCTCTCCTGCCTCAGTTGCTCTGCGGCGCCGGCTACGTAGTACACTGACAGTAACACTCCGGCGGGCCTCTACTAACTAGCAGCGCAGCCCGCTCTCTTTTCCTCCTCCAACAAGCTCAATTGACCGCGAGAGCGGAGTGGTGCAGGTAAGCAACTTAGGCAGTAAAAAAACAATTTCGGGGACACAAAATGCCGCTTTTTTGAGCGCGAGACATGATGCCGCTCTGCATCATTGCTTATTTGGCTCATTAGCGAGACGGCCCTGACTGGGGTTATTGGTTTGCAGCTGGGACTTATCTTTTTCTTTTACCTGGGTGTCTAGGGGGGCGTGTCTGAGAGATACTCCCCAGCACGGGATGGGGTACTTGCATTCAGTGAGTGATGTCATAGTGTTTTCTGTAGATGGTCGGTATTGACAGAATACAATAACTAGTTAAATAGATGTGAATAAGTGTATAGAATGTGTGTGTGTAATAGTGTATATATTGTGTGTAGTGTGGTGTATTATGTGTAAGTGTGTATATCTGTGTGATTGTCATTGTGTTTTGAATAGTGTGGTATATATTGTACTATATAGTGGTAAAGTGAGTCTAGTGTCGAGGTGTGTATATTAGTGTGTGTGAGTACTGATGTCCTATACAAATACAGCTGCTTTACTGTGACGGCTCGAGAGGTGTCTACAGAGAATGCTGGGAGACAACAACCACCATGACAGTCCAAAGAACACATCAGACAGGTCAGGGATAAAGTTATTGAGAAATGTAAAGCAGGCTTATGGCTACAAAAGATTTCCAAAGCCTGACCAATCCCACGGAGCACTGTCAATGATCATTTCGGAAAGAGGAAGGAGTATGGCACAACTGTAACCTACCAAGGACAAGCCGTCCCACTAACTCAGACTCACAGGCCGAACAAGGAGAGCGGGCTGATCAGAAATGCAGTCAAGAGGCCCATGGTGGACTAGGCGGACAAGCTGGAGAGATTGCTACACTTCTTGGTGGGGGATCTGTCCATAGGACAACTATTAGTTGTGCACTGTCACAAAGGTTCGCCCTTTCTTGGAGAGTGGCAAGAGAAAGCCATTGGTTAACAGAAAGCTAAGAAGTCCCGTTGCGCAGTTTTGCCACAAGCCACTGTGGGGGACCGCTCAAACTTGGAGAGAGGCTTGTAGATGACCAAAATGGAACTTATGGCCAAAAATGCAACGCGTGTGTGTTGGCGAAAAACTACCACTGCACATCACTCAGAACACACCACCCCACTGTCAACTATGAGGTGGTGGCAGCAATCATGCTCTGGTGGGCTTCTCTTCAGCAGGACAAGGGAAGCTGGTCAGAGTTGATGGGTAAGATGATGGAGCCAACTACAGGGAGCAGCAATAAGACTGATTTTTCACCTTCCAGCAGTGACAACGGGACCCTAAACATAAAAGCCGGGGCCTAACACAATGGAATGTTGTTTTAAAACAAAACATATCCATGTGTTAGAATGGCCCAGTCAAAGTCCAGATCTAATCCAATCGAGAATCTGTGGGAAGATCTGAAAAGACTGCTTGTCAAAACGCTGTCCATCTAATTGACTGAAGCTGGAGCTGTCCATCTAATCCGCTTGAGCTTGGAGCTGTCCCATCTAAATTCCGACTGAGGCTGGAGCTGTCCGTCTAATTCTGTCTGAGCGGAGCTGTCCATCTAATTCTGACTGATGCTGGAGCTGGTCCATCTAATCCGACTGAGCTGGAGCTGTCCGTCTAATCTGTTGAGCTGGAGCTGTCCAATCTAATCTGACGAGCTGGAGCGCCACTAATCTGACGATAGCTGGAGCTGTCCATCTAATCGACTGAGCTGGAGGCTGTCCATCTAATCCGACTGAGCGGCAGCTGTCCGTCTAATGACTGAGCTGGGCTTCCGTCTATCCGACTGGACTGGAGCTGTCCTCTAATGTGACTGAGCTGGAGCTGTCCGTCTAATCTGACTGAGCTTGAGCTGTCCATCTAACTGACTGAGCTGGAGCTGTCCCTAATCCGACTGAGCTGGAGCTGTCCATCAATCCGATGAGCTGGAGCTGTCCATCAATCCGACTGAGCTGGAGCGTCCATCTAATTACTGAGCTGGAGCTTGTCCATCTAATTGACTGAGCCTGGAGCTGTTAGCAAAGAAAGAATGGCAAGGATTTCAGTGGTCTAGAATGTGCAACTGGTAGAGAAACTTGGTAATGGATGGCTTTAACTCTTTCTTGCCCTGTGGCCCTTACACGGTTAACATGATGGACTATTAACCTTCTGTGCCTGTGGCCCTCACACAGTAAAATGATGGACTATTAATATTTATGTGCCATGTGCGCCCTTACACAGATAAATGATGGACTATTAAACCTTTCTGTGCCCTGGTGGCCCGTTACACAGTATAAATGATGGACTATTAAACTCTTCCTGTGCCCTGTAGCCCTTACACAGTTAAATGATGGACTATTAAACTCTTTCTGTGCCCTGTGGGCCTTAACACAGTATAAATGAATGGACTATTAACTCTGTCTGTGCCCTGTGGCCTTACACAGTATAATGATGGACTATTAACTCTTTCTGGCCCTGTGGCCCTTACCACCGTATTAACTGATGACCTATTACTTCTTTCGACTGCCTCCCTGTGGCCCTTACACAGATTTAAATGTATGGACTATTAATTCTTACTGTGCCCTGTGGCCCTTACACGGTATAAATTATGGACTATTAACTCTTTCTGTGCCTGGGCCTCATTCACCGGTATAAATGATGGACTTTAACCTTTCTGTGCCCTGTGGGCCCTTAACACGGTATCAAGATGGACTATTAACTCGTTCGTGCCCTGTGGGCCCGCTACACGTATAAATGATGGACATTAATCTTATCTGTGCCCTGTGGCCCTTACAAGGTATACATGATGGACTATTAAACTCTTCTATGTCCCTGTGGCCCTTACACGTATAAATGATGGGACTATTAACCTTTTCTATGCCTGTGGCCCTCACCGTGGTATAAATGAGGACTTTACTCTTTCTGTGCCCTGTGCGCCCTAACACGGTATAAATGGTGGACTATTAACTCTTTCTGATGCCTGTGGCCCTTACACGTATAAATGATGGACTATTAACTCTTTCTTGTGCCCGTGTGCCTTACACAGGATAAATGAGTGACTATTAACTCTTTTCTAGTGTCGCTGTGGCCCCACACGGTATAAATGAGGACTATCTTTCTTGTCCTGTGGGCCTCGTACACATAAATGATGACTATAACTCTTTCTGTGCCCGTGCGCCTACACGTCAATGAATGACTATTACTCTTTTTTGTCCTGTGGCCCTGACACGAGTATAAATGCATGGACTATTAACTCTTTTTCTGTGCCTGTGGCCCTTACACATTATATGAGTGTGACTATTAACTCTTTCTGTGCACCTGTGGCCTTACCACGTTATAAATGATGGACTATTACACTTTTCTGTGCCCTGTGCCCTTTACACGTGATAAATGTGGACTATTAACTCTTTCTGTGCCCTGTGGCCCTCACACCAGTATAAAATGATGGACTATTAACTCTTTTCTGTGCCCTGTGCCCTCTACACAGTGTATAATGATGACTATAACTCTCTTTCGTGCCCTGTGGCCCTACACAGTATATGATTGCATTAACTCTTTCTGTGCTTTCGTCCTGTGGCCCTTGAACGGTAAATAAGATGGATATTTATGTCCTGGCCTAAACGTATAAAATAAGACTCTCTCTTTGTGCCCTGTGGCCCTAACGGTATAACTGATGGACTTTAACGATCTTTCTGTGTCCCGTGGCCCTTACACGGTATAATTGAATGGACTATTAAAACTCTTTCTGTGCCCTGTGACCCTTTACACGGTATAATGAAATGTGGACTATTATAACTCGTTCTGTGCTGTGGCCCTTTACACCAGTATAAATGCGGACTATTAACTCTTTACTGTGCCTGTGGCCCTTACACAAAATTTGGCTATAACTGTTGCGGCTCACACTAATGAATGGACTATTAACTCTCTGTTGTCCCTGTGGCCCTTCACACGATATAATGATGGACTATTAACTCTTTCTGTGGCCCTGTGTGCCCTTACACAGTATAAATGATGGACTATTCACTCTTCTATGTGGCCCTGTGGCCCTTCACAGCGTATAAGAGGCACTATGAACTCTTTCTTCTGTGGCCCTGTGGCCCTAACACGTAATAATGATTGAACTATTAACTCTGTTGTGCCCTGTGGCCCTTACACGTAAATGATGACTAATTAACTCATTTGTGGCCCTGTGGCCCTTCACACAGTATAAATATGGAATTAACTCTTTTCGTGCCCTGTGGCCCTCACATGTATAAATGATGACTATAACATTTCTGTGCCCTGTGGCCTACACATTAAAATGACTAAACTCTCCCCTGCCTAACAGCTAAGATGGACTTATGTGTCCTCAGACATTGACCATACTCTTTTGTGCCCTGTGGCCCTCACACAGTATAAAATGATGTGACTATTAACTCTTTCTGTGCCCTTGGCCCTTCAAGTAATAAATGATGGACTATTAACTCTTACTTTGTGCCCTGTGCCCTACACGGTTATAAATGATGGACTATTAAGCTCTTTCTGTGCCCTGTGGCCCTCCAACACGTATAAATGATGGGACTAATTAACCTTCGTTTCTGTGTCACTGTGGCCCTTACACAGTTAAAATGAGTGGACTATTACTTTTCTCTATGTGCCGTGTGGCCCTAACAGTATAAATTGATGGACTATTAACTCTTTCTGTGCCCTGGTGGCCCAGACAGTATAATGGACTATTAACTCTTCTGTGCCCTGTGGCCCTCACACAGTATAACTGATGGACTATTAACTCTTTTCTGTGTCCTGTGGCCCTTACTAGTATAAATGATGGACTATTAACTCTTCTGGCCGTGTGGCCCTCAGCCACAGTATAAATGATGGGACAATAACTCTTAACTATGCCCTGTGGCCCCTATCAACAGTATAAAATGATGACCTATTAACCTTTCTCTGTGCCCTGTGGCCTACACAGTATAAATGATGGACTATTAACTCTTCTGTAGCCTGGGCCCTTACACATAAATAAATGATGACTATTAAACTAAACTCTTCGTGCCCCTGTGGCCCTTACACAGTATAAGATGACCATTAACTCTTTTGTGCCCTGGTGGCCCTCACACAGTATAAATGTGAATCTTTAACATCTTTCTGTCCCGTGGCCCTTCCCAATCAGTATAATGATGGCGACTAGACTCTTTCTTCGCAGTGGCCTCACAGTTAATGTGGGATACGCCTGTGCCAGTCACGTATAAATGATGGACTATTAACTCTTTACTGCGGCTCATGTGGCCCTCACACAGTATAAAAATGAGTGAGGATTAGTCTTTCTGTGCCTCTTCCCAATCCACAAGTACATTAATATGATGACTTGTATAAACCCTTTGTGCATGTGACTCAACGCTACTACATGTGACTTAGATAAGTCTCTTCTGTTGCACCTTGGCCATACACAGATCCATAGGGGACATAATTCGTTCCACTGTGGCCTTTCGACAATATGGGACACTATTAACCTTCTCGCTCCTGTGCCCGCCCTTCCATTTATGGCTATACTCTTTCGATGGTGTCCTCAGCCATAACTGATGGCGCTCCTTACTCTGTCTATGTTGCGTCAACCCTGCTGAGCCCTTTTACACAGGTCATAGATGCACCTATCTAAGCTCTTTCTGCACAACCTGGGACACTTGACAAGACGGGACTGACTTTTCCTGTGGCCCTCCAGATAATATGCTGCTTATGAAACCAATACATATATATATTGTATAAATCTTGGATGTACCATTGCTTAATAAAGTCTTTTACTGACCAGAGTCCATAGATCACCGTGACACGGTCCCATGCCTTCTTCGTCTCCTTCCATGTCGCATGGCCGCTCCCACCTATGGCTGCAGTAAAGCCGCGACGTAGTCAAACCTTACTGGGCTCTGCACAACTACAGACCACTGGGGGAGCTGTATGTAGGAGGGTAAGTGGGAAACCCAGCCAGGCCCAGGACTATGCTGAATGCCTTAGGGGATGGTTGGGGTTAAGGGAAATCCAATCAGAAATTAGCGCCCAATGTACCACTAACACCATCAATCGTAACCTTGACAACGAAAAGCTGTGCTCTGCTGGTCTTCCTATTGGCTGAGTCCTGGACTAGGTGAAGGGGTGGGGCCAGACTAGACCCGGTTATCATTACTTATCAGTTCAGAACCCAGGATATGGGGACCCTGGACACTTAATGGGAGGAAGGAGATTAAAATGAGTTAGTTCCCCTTTAGAAATAGGATCTACAGAAATTCCCCACAGTGGTCCAATCCATTTACAATTAATAAATATCAACGAGGGTAAAATTAATAAAAGTGATGAATCATTTGAAAAATCCCAAAGAATGGTCGGACTCAGGGCTTAGCACAGACGGGAAATAAAAAGGGGATTTAACGCTATTAAAGGGGAATTGCAAACAAAATGTAAATCAGATCTAAGTTTTCTCTTCCAGGTCTCTTGGGAGAAAGGCAACCAACCCAGGATAGGCCTACCAGGAGGTTCCACCAGCAGCAACACAAGGGGAAAGAATTTCCACAAAAGGAGAGGCCCAAACGTTGGGACCTGACTGGGAGGTTATAACCGCATAGTGACATGGGTTAATAACAGGAACGTGAATGGTGGATATAACCGGGAATGTGGACATGGGTTAATAACAGGTAACTGTGGACTGGTGGATGATAACAGCGGAAGTGACATGGGGTTAATAAACAGGTTATGTGATGGTGGATATAACCGGGAAAGTGACAGGGATTAATTACAGTTAATATGAATGGTGGATATAACTGGGAAAGTGACATGGATTAATAACAGGTTAACGTGACTGGAGGGTTATACCGCGGAATAGTGACACGGGTTAATAACATGTAATGTGACTGGTGGATATAACTGGGAAGTGACTGGGTTAATAACAGGTAACTGTGACTGGTGGATATAACACGGGCAAGTGACATGGGTTAATAACAGGTAATGTGACTGGTGGATATAAACCGGGAAAGTGACATGGGTTAATAACAGGTAACTGACTGGGTGGATATAACCGGGAAAGTGACATGGGGTTAATAACAGGGGTAACGTGACTGGAGGGTTATAAACAGAATAGTGAACATGGGTTAATAACAGGTATGTGATGGTGGATATACCGGAAAGTGACATGGGTTAATAACAGGTAAGTGACTGGTGGATATAACCGGGAAAGTGACAGGGTAAAACAGGTAAACGTGACGGTGATATACTGGGAAAGTACTGGATTAATAACAGGTTAACGTGACTGGAGGGTTATAACCGGATAGTGACACGGGTTATAACAGGTAATGTGACTGGTGGTATAACTGGGAAAGTGACATGGGTTAATAACAGGTAATGTGACTGGTGGATATAACTGGGAAAGTGAATGGGTATAACAGGTAACGTGATGGAGGTTATAAACCGGAATAGTGACATGGGTTTTAATAACAGGTATGTGAATCTGGGGTATAACCGGGAAGTGACAGGGGTTAATAACAGGTAATGTGACTGGGGGATATAACCGGGAAAGTGACATGGGTAATAACAGGTAACGTGACTGGTGGATATAACGGGAAAGTGCATGGGTTAATAAAAAGGTAACGTGACTGGAGGGTTATAAACCAGAAAATGAGTGGAACATGACGGGTTATAACAGGTAATGTGATGGTGGATTAAAGGGAAAGTGACATGGGTTAATAACAGGTAATGTGACTAGTGGATATAACCGGGAAAGGACATGGTGTTAATAACAGTACGTGACTGGTGGATATAACTGGGAAAGTGACATGGATTAATAAATGGTAACCGTGACTGGAGGTTTAACAGGAATAGTGACACGGGTTAATAACAGGTAAGTGACTGGTGGATATAACTGGGAAAGTGACATGGGTTATAACAGGTAATGTGACTGGTGGATTAACGGAAAGTGACATGGGTTTAATAACAGGTAACGTGACTGGAGGGTATAAACGGGAAAGTGACATGGGTAATAACAGTAACAGGACTGGAGGTTATAACGGAAGTGGACATGGGTTAATAACAGGTAACGTGACTGGAGGGTTATAACCGGAAAGTGACATGGGTTAATAACAGGTAAACGTGAACTGGGGGTATAACCGGAATATGACATGGGTTAATAACAGGTAACGTGGGACTGTGGATATAACTGGGAAGTGACATGGGTTAATAACAGGTACATGACTGGTGGATAACTGGGAAGTGACACGGGTTAATAACAGGTAACGTGAATGGTGGATATAACTGGGAAAGTGACACGGGTTAATAACTGGTAACGATGACTGGTGGATATAACTGGGAAAGTGACACGGGTTAATAACAGGTAACGTGACTGGTGGATATAACTGGGAAAGTGACATAGGGTTTAATAACAGGTAACGTGACTGGTGGATATAACTGGCAAGTGACACGGGTTAATAACAGGTAACGTGACTGGTGGATATTACTGGGAAAGTGACACAGGGTAATAACAGATACGTGAAGGTGGATATAACTGGGAAAGTGACGGGTTAATAAAGGTAACTGGACTGGTGGATATAACTGGGAAAGTGACATGGTTAATAACAGGTAACGTGACTGGTGGATATAACTGGAAAGTGACATGGGTTAATAACACTGGTAACGTGACTGGTGGATATAACTGGGAAAGTGACATGGGTTAATAACAGGTAACATGACTGGTGGATATAACTGGGAAAGTGACACGGGTTAATAACAGGAACTGAATGGTGGATATAACTGGGAAAGTGACAGAGGGTTATAACAGGTAACGTGAATGGTGAGTATAACTGGGAAAGTGACACGGGTTAATAACAGGTAACGTGACTGGTGGATATAACTGGAAAGTGACACGGGTTAATAACAGGCAACGTGATTGGTGGATATAACTGGGAAAGTGACGGGTTAATAACAGGTAAGTGACTGGTGGATATAACTGGGAAAGTGACACGGGTTAATAACAGGTAACGTGACTGGTGGATATAACCGGGAAAGTGACAGGGTTAATAAACATGGTAACAGGACTCGTTGGATATAACTGGGAAAGTGACATGGGTTAATAACAGGTAACGTGACTGGTGGATATAACTGGGGAAAGTGACATGGGTTAATAACAGGTAACGTGACTGGTGGATATAATGGGAAAAGGTGACAGGGTAATAACAGGTAACTGACGGGGAATAACTGGGAAAGTGAAGGGTTAATAACAGGTAACATGACGGGGGATATAACCGGGAGTGACATGGGTTAATAACAGGTAACAGGACTGTTGATATAACTGGAAAGTGACATGGGTTAATAACAGTAACGTGATGGTGGATATAACTGGGAAAGTGACATGGGTAATAACAGGTAACGTGACTGGTGGATATAACTGGGAAAGTGACATGGGTATAAACAGGTAACATGACTGGTGGATATAACTGGGAAAGTGACATGGGTTAATAACAGGTAACATGACTGGTGGATATAACTGGGAAAGTGACATGGGTTAATAACAGGTAACGTGACTGGTGGATATAACTGGGAAAGGAAGGGTTAATACAGGTAACGTGACTGGTGGATATAACTGGGAAAGTGATGGGTTAATAACAGTAACGTGACTGGTGATATAACTGGGAAAGTGACATGGGTTAATAACAGGTAACAGACTGGTGATATAACTGGGAAGTGACATGGGTTAATAACAGGTAACGTGACTGGTGATATAACGGGAAAGTGACCTGGGTTACATAAAGGTAACGTGAATGTGGATTAACTGGAAAGTGACTGGGTATACAGTAACGACTGGAGGGATATACGGGAAGTGACATGGGTTAATAACAGGTAACATGACTCGTGTGGATATAACCGGGAAAGTGACATGGGTTAATAACAGGTAACATGACTGGTGGATATAACGCCGGAAAGTGACATGGTGTAAAACGGTAATGACGAGGGATATAACCGGGAAAGTGACATGGGTTAATAACAGGTAACATGACTCGTGGATATAACTGGGAAAGTGACATGGGTTAATAACAGGTAACTTGACTGGTGGATATAACTGGGAAAGTGACATGGGTTAATAACAGGTAACATGACTGGAGGGATATACCGGGAAAGTGACATGGGTTAAATAACAAGTAACATGACTGGTGGATAGACATCGGAAGTGACATGGGTTAATACAGGTAACAGGACTGGTGGATATAATGGCCGAAAGTGACATGGGTTAATAAACGGTACATGACTGGGGGATATAACCGGGAAAGTGACAAGGGTTAATAACAGGTAACATGACGGTGGATTAACGGGGAAGTGACATGGGTTAAAACCGGTAACGGACTGGTGGATATAACCGGGAAAGTGACATGGGTTAATAACAGGTAACATGACTGGGGATTATAAACGGGAAAGTGACATGGGTGTAATAACAGGGAACATGACTGGTGGATATAACCGGGAAGTGACATGGGTAATAACAGGTAACTGACTGGAGGGATATAACCAGAATAGTGACATGGGTTAATAACGGTAACATGACTGGTGGATATAACCGGGAAAGTGACATGGGTTAATAACAGGTACATGACTGGTGGATATAACCGGGAAAGTGAATGGGTTATAACAGGTAACATGACTGGTGGATATAACCGGAAAGTGCATGGGTTAATAACAGGTAACATGACTGGTGGATATAACCGGGAAAGTGACATGGTTAAAACAGGTAACATGATGGTGGATATAACGGAAAGGAATCGGGTAAAGGTAACATGAGTGGAGGGATATACGGGAAATGGACATGGGTTAATAACAGTAACGTGACTGGAGGGATAACCGGGAAAGTGACATGGGTTATAACTGGTAACATGACTGGGGATATAACGGGAAAGTGACATGGGTTAATAAATGGTAACATGACTGGGGATATAACCGGGAAAGTGACATGGGTTAATAAACTGGTAACATGACTGGTGGATATATCCGGGAAAGTGACATGGGTTAATAACGGAACGTGACTGGGGGATATAACCGGGAAAGTGACATGGGTTAATAACTGGTACGTGAATGGAGGGATATAACCGGAAAGGACATGGGTTAATAACAGGTAACGTGATTGGTGGTATAACGGAAAGTGACATGGGTTAATAACAGTTAACATGATGGTGGATATAACCAGGAAAGTGACATGGGTTAATAACAGGTAACGTGACTGAGGGATATACCGGGAAAGTGACATGGGTTAATAACAGGTATCAGAAAATTCCCAGTGTGCTGTTAGTATCTACATTCCCATTTCCTGTACAGTACATGAAATTCCTATTTTGCTGTATCTGAACCTTAAAGGGCATGTCCACCCTAAACTATAATCCCACCCAATACTGGCCCCACTCTGTAGTGTAATAAAATCCTTACCTCACATCCCAGCTCTAAATGGTTCTCCTGGAATCCCCCCAAAGTAAAAAAAAAGTGTCCACCAGGAGGATAGTAGAGTCATATAGGACTCTGACTCTGTCTCTCCTCCGGGAGAAGTTTGGCCTGCGTACTGCAGCCCCATTCTCCCTCCCCTCCCACCCGCTTGGGACTCCCCCCAGGTAATACCCTTTCTGTATATTATAGTCCAGTTCCCCCAGCCCCATCCGATATAATTATATTCTCAGAAAGTCCCCGATCTTAATTGCCTTACGCTCTCTTCTTACCCGTACCTGGTCTTACCGTTCTGAGCAGCCGGCAGCTGGCCGTGATTGGCTGCCTCTCAGCCAAGCACGAGGAAATGCGGTCCCGCCCCTGCTTGCAGTTCCGTGCAAGTAGAGGGCTTGGGAGTGCGGCGAAGGAGAGAGGTAAGGTAAGTAATTATCGGGGACTTTCTGACATGCCCTTAAAATTCATGCAGGGAGATTTAATAAAAGTTCTTATCGTTTAAAATGGTGCTAATTTTGCCCCAACCAATCAGAACTTATGTAACATTTGAAAGCTAACATCTGATTGGTTAGGGCAAAATTAGCACCATTTTAAACTTTTATTGATAACCCCCCTAGTTTGCTATACCAGTATCATAAATGTTTTGTTTTGCTGTATTATAAATCATAAAAATTCACATTTTTCTTTGTTTTCATGATATTTCCATGTTTCTATACCAGCATCATGAAATCCCAAGTTTGCTTTACCAGTATCATAAAATATTGTTTTTTATAAAACATGTCAGAGGACACGTGGACATCCCTTTAGACCCTCGGAAAGGGTTTTCACTGTGAGAACGGTAAAGCTATGGAACTGTCTTCCAGTGGACGTTGTTATGGCAGGTTCATTGGTCAGTTTAATAAAAAGCTGGATGAGTTTCTACAAACAAGGAATGTTACAAGTTACTGGGATTGATACATAAAGTAGAGTTGGGAAAGGGTTTGTCACTGTGAGAACGGTAAGGCTATGGAACTGTCTTCCAGTGGACGTTGTTATGGCAGGTTCATTGGTCAGTTTAATAAAAAGCTGGATGAGTTTCTACAAACAAGGAATGTTACAAGTTACTGGTATTGATACATAAAGTAGAGTTGGGAAAGGGTTTGTCCCTGTGAGAACGTAAAGCTATGGAACTGTCTTCCAGTGGACGTTGTTATGGCAGGTTCATTGGTCAGTTTAATAAAAAGCTGGATGAGTTTCACAACAAGGAATGTACCAAGTTACTGGTATTGAAACATAAAGTAGAGTTGGGAAAGGGTTTGTCACTGTGAGAACGGTAAAGCTATGGAACTGTCTTCAGTGGACGTTGTTATGGCAGTTCATTGGTCAGTTTAATAAAAAGATGGATGAGTTTCTACAAACAAGGAATGTTACAAGTTACTGGGATTGATACATAAAGTAGAGTTGGGAAAGGTTTGTCACTGTGAGAACGGTAAAGCTATGGAACTGTCTTCCAGTGGACGTTGTTATGGCAGGTTCATTGGTCAGTTTAATAAAAAGCTGGATGAAGTTTCTACAACAAGGAATGTTACAAGTTACTGGTATTGATACATAAAGTAGAGTTGGGAAAGGGTTTGTCACTGTGAGAACGGTAAAGCTATGGAACTGTCTTCCAGTGGACGTTGTATGGCAGTTCATTGGTCAGTTTAATAAAAAGCTGGATGAGTTTCTACAAACAAGGAATGTTACAAGTTACTGGGATTGATACATAAGTAGAGTTGGGAAAGGGTTTGTCACTAGTGAGACGGTAAAGCTATGGAACTGTCTTCCAGTGGACGTTGTTATGGCAGGTTCATTGGTCAGTTTAAAAAAAAGCTGGATTGAGTTCTTACAAACAAGGAATGTTACAAGTTACTGGTATTGATACATAAAGTAGAGTTGGGAAAGGGTTTGTCACTGTGAGAACGGTAAAGCTATGGAACGTCTTCCAGTGGACGTTGTTATTGCAGGTTCATTGGTCAGTTTAATAAAAAGCTGGATGAGTTTCTACAAACAAGGAATGTTACAAGTTACTGGTATTGATACATAAGTAGAGTTGGGAAAGGGTTTTCACTGTGAGAACGGTAAAGCTATGGAACTGTCTTCCAGTGGACGTTGTTATGGCAGGTTCATTGGTCCGTTTAATAAAAAGCTGGATGAGTTTCTACAAACAAGGATGTTACAAGTTACTGGTATTGATACATAAAGTAGATTGGGAAAGGGTTTCACTGTGAGAACGGTAAGCTATGGAACTGTCTTCCAGTGGACGTTGTAATGGCAGGTTCATTGGTAGTTTAATAAAAAGCTGGATGAGTTTCTACAAACAAGGAATGTTACAAGTTACTGGTATTGATACATAAAGTAGAGTTGGGAAAGGGTTTGCACTGTGAGAACGGTAAAGCTATGGAACTGTCTTCAGTGGACGTTATAATGGAGGTTCATTGGTCAGTTTAATAAAAAGCTGGATGAGTTTCTACAAATAAGGAATGTTACAGTTACTGGTATTGATACATAAAGTAGAGTTGGGAAAGGGTTTTCACGTGAGAACGGTAAAGCTATGGAACTGTCTTCCAGTGGACGTTGTTATGGCAGGTTCATTGGTCAGTTTAATAAAAAGCGGATGAGTTTCTACAAACAAGGAATGTTACAAGTTACTGGTATTGATACAAAAGTAGAGTTGTGGGAAAGGGTTGTCACTGTGAGAACGGTAAAGCTATGGAACTGTCTTCCAGTGGACGTTGTTATGGCAGGTTCATTGGTCAGTTTATAAAAAAGCTGGATGAGTTTCTACAAACAAGGAATGTTACAAGTTACTGGGATTGATACATAAACTAGAGTTGGGAAAGGGTTTGTCACTGTGAGAATGGTAAAGCTATGGAACTGTCTTCCAGTGGACGTTGTTTATGGAGGTCATGGTCAGTTATTAAAAAAGCTGGATGAGTTTCTCAAACAAAAGGAATGTTACAAGTTACTGGTATTGATACATAAAGTAGAGTTGGGAAAGGGTTTTTCACTGTGAGAACGGTAAAGCTATGGAACTGTCTTCCAGTGGACGTTGTAATGGCAGGTTCATTGGTCAGTTTAATAAAAAGCTGGATGAGTTTCTACAACAAGGAATGTTACAAGTTACTGGTATTGATACATAAAGTAGAGTTGGGAAAGGGTTTGTCACTGTGGAACGGTAAAGCTATGGAACTGTCTTCCAGTGGAGGTATAATGCAGGTTCATTGGTCAGTTTAATAAAAGCTGGATGAGTTTCTACAAATAAGGAATGTTACAAGTTACTGGTATTGATACATAAAGTAGAGTGGTGAAAGGGTTTTTCACTGTGAGAACGGTAAAGCTATGGAACTGTCTTCCAGTGACGTTGTTATGGCAGGTTCATTGGTCAGTTTAATAAAAAGCTGGATGAGTTTCTACAAACAAGGAATGTTACAAGTTACTGGTATTGATACATAAAGTAGAGTTGGGAAAGGGTTTGTCACTGTGAGAACGGTAAAGCTATGGAACTGTCTTCCAGTGGACGTTGTTATGGCAGGTTCATTGGTCAGTTTAATAAAAGCTGGATGAGTTTCTACAACAAGGAATGTTACAAGTTACTGGGATTGATACATAAAGTAGAGTTGGGAAAGGGTTTGTCACTGTGAGAATGGTAAAGCTATGGAACTGTCTTCCAGTGGACGTTGTTATGGCAGGTTCATTGGTCAGTTTAATAAAAAGCTGGATGAGTTTCTACAAACAAGGAATGTTCAAGTTACTGGTATTGATACATAAAGTAGAGTTGGGAAAGGGTTTTCACTGTGAGAACGGTAAAGCTATGGAACTGTCTTCCGTGGACGTTGTAATGCAGGCTCATTGGTCAGTTATAAAAAGCTGATGAGTTTCTACAAACAAGGAATGTTACAAGTTACTGGTATTGATACATAAAGTAGAGTTGGGAAAGGGTTTGTCACTGTGAGAACGGTAAAGCTATGGAACTGTCTTCCAGTGGACGTTATAATGGCAGGTTCATTGGTCAGTTTAATAAAAAGCGGATGAGTTTCTACAAATAAGAATGTTACAAGTTACTGGTATTGATACATAAAGTAGAGTGGGAAGGGTTTTTCACTGTGAGAACGGTAAAGCTATGAACTGTCTTCCAGTGGACGTGTGATGGCAGGTTCATTGGTCAGTTTAATAAAAAGTGGATGGGTTTCTACAAAAAGAGAATGTTACAAGTTACTGGGATTGATACATAAAGTGAGTTGGAAAGAGGTTTTCACTGTGAGAACGGTAAAGCTATGGAACGTTCTTCCAGTGGACGTTGTTATGGCAGGTTCATTGGTCAGTTTAATAAAAAGCTGGATGAGTTTCTACAAACAAGGAATGTTACAGTTACTGGGATTGATACAAAGTAGAGTTGGGAAAGGGTTTTTCACTGTGAGAACGGAAAGCATGGAACTGTCTTCCAGTGGACGTTGTTATGGCAGGTTCATTGGTCAGTTTAATAAAAAGCTGGATGAGTTCTACAAACAAGGAATGTTACAAGTTACTGGTATGATACTAAAGTAGAGTTGGGAAAGGGTTTGTCACTTGAGAACGGTAAAGCTATAGAACGTCTTCCAGTGGACGTTGGTATGGCAGGTTCATTGGTCAGTTTAATAAAAAGTGGATGAGTTTCTACAAACAAGGAATGTTACAAGTTACTGGGATTGATACATAAAGTAGAGTTGATCCAGGAAATTTCCGATTGCACTTGGAGTCAGGAAGGAATTTTTTCCCCCTTCAAATTTGGTGGGTTTTTTTTGCCTCCTCTGGATCAACAGTTAGGCAGGAAATGCGGTACTGATGGATGGATGTCTTTATTCAACCTCAAATACTATACTATACTATACCATACCATACTAATACTATACCGTACCGTACGTTACTGGTATCATGAAATTTCCAGTATTATAAAATTCCCAATTTGCTGTACCAGTACATGAAGTTTCCAGTTTTCCAGTATCATAAGGGGCATGTCCCCCCCAAACAGTACAATTTACCCCATGCTGACCCCCACCCCACTTTAGTATCTCCGATATATCTATATCCTATTAGATAGAGATTAGAATTATTCTCTGGAGAAAAGAAGTGAAAGTGACTCTGTCCCAACAGGTGGGTGCAGAACCTAAAACAATAACCCACATATACGGCAAATATGAAACCCGAGGGGTTGCACTCAAATGAAAAGCTAACGGAGATTCAATAAAAGTTCTTATGTTAAAATGGTGTAATTTTGCCCCAACCAATCAGATGTTAGAACATTTGAAGCTAAATCTGATTGGTTGGGCAAAACTAGAACCATTTTTAACGATAAGAACTTTTATTGAAGAACCCTGTTTATTAAGACCACACCTATCACAACGTTTTGGGGGTTACATGCCCCTCTTCAGTGATGTTAGTCCAACATGGAATAAAATAGCCCGGCCCCTCATCTGAAGTCCAACCCCAAAAGTGGGAGGGTCCAGTTGCGGCCAGGAAAATGTAAATGCAATACATATACAAGAAGTGTAATATAATATAATCGTAATTTGAAGCTAGGCACACCAGTCTTGATTCAACTGATTTATTGTGACATTTCGGACCACACGGCTCCTTCTTCAGACAAATATTTCTGATAATACAAAGTGCCAGGACACTAGGTGGCCATCTTACATAGTTGATTGTTCATTACCTATATATAGCACCTGGCACTTTGTTATCAGAAATGATGATAAGAAGGAGCCTGTTGGTTCCGAAACCTCACAATTAAGATGGGACTAGAACTCGAACCCGAGTTCGAGCCGAACTATTCGAATTCGAATGAATTCGGACTTCTCGAACTATCCGGACCTGGATTTTAGATAAAATCTCGAATGTTCGACGTTCAAATACGCGAGTAAAATTGAATCCACGAGTAAAGGGTCCATTAAAACCTATACGCGAGCATCGAATCCGCAAGGAAAATGTCCATGGTATCTAGGCGCGAACATCGAATCCGTGAGTAAAGAGTCCATTAAAACCTATACGCGAGCATCGAATCCGCGAGGAAAATGTCCATGGTATCTAGGCGCGAACGCAAATATCGTTTCCACGAGTAAAGTGTCCTTAAAACCATACCGCGAGCATCGAATCCGAAGGAAAATGCCCATGGTATTTAGGCGCGAACATCGATTCCACGAGTATAGTGTCCATAAAACATATACGCGCGCATCGAATCCGCAAGTAAAAATGGCCATGGTATCTAGGCGCGAACATCGAATCCGTGAGTAAAGGTCCATTAAAACCTATACGCGAGCATCGAATCCGCGAGGAAAATGTCCATGGTATCTAGGCGCGAACGGAACAAGTTTCCACAAGTAAAGTGTCATTTAAAAACATATACGCGAGCATCGAATCCGATAGGAAAATGCCCTTGGTATTTAGGCGGCGAACATCGATTCCACGAGTATAGGTCCCTTAAAACCTATACGTGAGCATCGAATCCGCGAGTAAAATGTCCATGGTATCTAGGCGCGAACATCGAATCTACCGTAGAAAGTGTCCATTAAAACCTATACGCGAGCATCGAATCCGCGAGTAAAAGTATGGTATCTAGGCGCGAACATCGAATCCGCGAGTAAAGTGTATTAAAGCCATACGCGAGCATCGAATCTGCGAGTAAATTGTACATGGTACCTAGGCGCGAACGACTCGAATAGCGCGAATGAGAGGTAAAGTGATTTTTCGAATGTCCTGGATATTGGAACATGTTCCCCAGACCATTCCCAGGTCCACAGCCATTTACATTAAGTTACCATGATATTTTCATTGTATTTTATTAGAACTTTTTGAACTATTTGACTCCCATTGACTTAATGGGTCCGTTTTCGAACTTTCAAACTTTCCATATAGCTCGAAAGTTAACAATAATCCGTTGAATCAAGACTGGTGTGCTAGCTTCAAATTTAATTTGTGTACTTATACTGCTGGCTGCAGTGCTGGAGCACCCAGCATTATCTAATAATGACTCATTGAGGTGTGCAGGATTCTACACGACTGTTTGGATATCACTAATATAATATAAGGTTAAAGTACATTGGCAATAAGATCATTTAAGAAATAAATATATTTCTACAGGGGAGATGTGATCTTTTGTGAAATAAGTGCTAGTGAATATATACTCAAATTTAAATTTTCAAATACGCACATAGCGTCCCTTTCTGCTTTTCCTAAAAATTCCCTGTGATGAAGCGCATAAGAATATAACATTTTTTTAAAACACTGGTTAGATATTCTGTTAGAACCATCAAAGTATCTTTAAAGGGCATCTAACCGAAAAATGTTAAATTGGCCATAACTGGAAACTATAATTCTTCCCAAACCACCACTGTATCATTTTTTGTGTTGACCTGCCTCTTTCTTTCTCTCTAAAGCTTCTTATATTTCAGCTGTCAATCAAGTCCCTTTCTCTCAAAAACGGTTCCCGGTGAGTAGTTTTACTGTAGCTGGAATGGTGACAGAGTTTTCAGCTGGAATGCTGAGTGCAGGCTTGACAGTTGGTTTGTAGTAAAAAAAGTCAGGTCGGATGAAAGTGGGAGTGGTTAAAACAGGGAGGGGGGATACTGCTCTGAACAAATTGGTGCTGGATTAAAGGCATGCAGCAACTTACATGTATTCAATTATAGATTAAGATGAGGCAAAGTCATTTTTTCAGTATAGTGTCCCTTTAAGAATCATGAATTAATGCATTTCAATATGTCCAGGAGATGGCGCCAACATCAAAGAGTTACTAAAAAATAGAAACAACCCCCCCCCCCAGAAGAGACAGCCTTAAATAGACATTTCTTATAAAAACACAGGAGCTCCCAGTTAAGGTGGATGGTATAGTGATGGATAAAGATGCAGGAAGAGGTGAATTTAATAAGAAGATGCTACAGAAAGTGTAAAATAGTGTAGATAGGGAAACTGGAGACATTGGCTCCCCAGGGACTCAATGAAGATTTTAATATGACCAGCTTCCTGTAAACTTTGCTACATAAGTATCCATTAATATAGCGGTTTTGGGGCAGAGCAGAATTATCCACAAGGCAACCCTAAGGACCTGCTTAGGGCCCAGGAAACATCTGGGGACCCAGTTCAGAAGCAGTAACAATTATATATTCTATTCATATATATATAAAAGGGGGCCCTATGATTGCCCTGTCTATGGCCCCATATGATCTTAATCCATCTCTGTTTGCGGTCGGTTGCAGGTCTGGAAAATTAGACCCTGGTGAGAGGAATCTGCAAAGCGGCCTAGCCTTTAGGAAGGAGCCTCAATAATGACTACATTTACCTATGTGTTTCGGGTAAAATAAGCGTGGCCTTCAAAACTTTAAACTTAGTTACAATGTATCTATGAATGTTACATTGTATCTATGAATGTTACATTGTATCTATGAGTGTTACATTGTATCTATAATGTACATTGTATCTATGAATTTACATTGTATATGAATGTTATATTGTATCTAGAATGTTACATTGTATCTATGAATGTTACTTTGTCGATGAATGTTACAATTGTTCTATGAAAGTAGCATT
The DNA here is from genome assembly GCA_019447015.1 of Hymenochirus boettgeri. Classification (NCBI taxonomy): domain Eukaryota; kingdom Metazoa; phylum Chordata; class Amphibia; order Anura; family Pipidae; genus Hymenochirus; species Hymenochirus boettgeri. Next base: position 29,691 of record JAACNH010000507.1, on the reverse strand, counting down.
GGATATATGAATGTTACATTGTGTCTATGAATGTAACATGTGATCTATGAATGTTACCTGTGTCTATGGATGTTAAATTGTATCTATGATTGACATGTGTCTGTGAATGTTACATTGTGTCTATGAATGTTAAATTGTATCTATGAATGTTACACTGTGTCTGTGAATGTTACATTGTATCTACGAATGTTACATGTATCTGTGAATGTTATATTGTATTATGAATGTTATATTGTATCTATGAATGTTACATTGGATATATGATAGTGTTACATTGTGTCTATGAATGTTACATTGTGTCTATAAAGTAGAATGTAGATATGAATGTTACATTGTGTCTATGAATGTACATTGTATCTATGAATGTTACATTGTGTCTATGAATGTTAAATTGTATCTATGAATGTTACACTGTGTCTGTGAATGTTACATTGTATATATGTATGAATGTTACATTGTGTCTATGAATGTTAAATTGTATCTATGAATGTTACACTGTGTCTGTGAATGTTACATTGTATATATGAATGTTACATTGTGTCTATGAATGTTACATGTTGATCTATGAATGTTAACTGTGTCTGTGAAATGTTACATGTGATCTATGAAGTTACATTGTGTCTATGAATGTGTTAAATTGTATCTATTAATGTTACACTGTGTCTGTGAATGTTACATTGTATCTTAGAAGGTTACATTGTATCTATGAATGTAACAATGTTTGTGGAATGTTACATTGTAACTGTGAATGTTACATTGTATCTGTGAATGTTACATTGTAACTGTGAATGTTACATGGTATCTAAAATGTATCTATAAATGTAACGTCGTATCTAAGAAGTTACACCATATCTATGAATGTTCATTGTATCTATGAATGGACATTGTATCTATGAATGTAGCGTCATATCTAAGAATGTTACAACATATCTATGAATGTTAATATGTATCTGTGAATGTTACATTGTATCATGAATGACATTGTATCTATGAATGTTACATTGTATCTATGAATGCTACCTGGTATCTATGAATGTTACATCGTATTATGATGTTCATCGTTATCTATGAACGTTACATCGTATCTATGAACGTTACATCGTATCTATGAACGTTACATCGTATCTATGAACGTTACATCGTATCTATGAACGTTACATCGTATCTATGAACGTTACATCGTATCTATGAACGTTACATCGTATCTATGAACGTTACAATCGTATCTATGAAGTTACATCGTATCTATGAACGTTACATCGTATCTATGAACGTTACTCGTATCTATGAACGTTACATCGTATTCTGAATGTTACAATTGTACTATGAATGTTAATTGTATCTATGAATGTACATCGTATCTAATGTTACATCGTATCTATGAATGTTACATCGTTCTATGAATGTTACATTGTATCTATGAATGTTACATCGTATCTATGATGTTACATGTATCTATGAGTAACAATGTATCATATTACAATGTATCCTGATGGTATATATTGTTATCAATAAAAGTTTTAAGTTTAAAATGGTGCTAATTTTGCCCCAACCAATCAGATATAAGCTTACAAATGTTAAATAAGATCTGATGGTTAGGGCAAAATTAGCACCATTTTAAACGATAAGAAACTTTTATTGAATCTCCCTGATTGTATCCACGAATATAACAATGTATCGATAATAGTAACATTGTATCTATGAATGTTACATTGTATCTATGAATGTAACAATGTTTCTATAAAAGTACATTGTATCTTTAAATGTGTCCCCCTCCCCCACACATTGCACATGGATGTTGCTCTCTGTGTAAGGAAAGTGAAACAATTTCATACAGAGACAGAGGGAGATCGGTGATCAGTGGGGAGATGGGACCCCCATATGGATTCCCCTCCATGGATTAACCCTTTATCTGCTGATGTCTCTGTCTGGAACAGGTGAGATTGTCTCATTCCATAAACAGCTCAGGGGTTGCATGAGGTTAATGGTTTGGTTTTACCATGTAAGTAAACAGGGCATTTGCCCAAGGACCCAGGGTAACAATATTATTACCCATTAGCCCCCCAAAACTTTAAAGTGGCCTTGGATGCCAGTTTGAGTTACTGTACTGGGTAATCTGTGGCCCTCCAGATGTTTGAGGACTACAACTCCCAGCATTCCTTGGTTTCAGAATGTACTAAACATTGATATCCACTAATAATAATATTCCTTAGATACTTCTGGCCAATCATTGATGCTGGTTCCCAGTTTTACCCATTACATAGTATCTATATTACAATGTATCCCTGAATGGTATATTGTATCCACGAATATAACAATGTATCGATAATAGTAACATTGTATCTATGAATGTTACATTGTATCTATGAATGTAACAATGTTTCTATGAAAGTTACATTGTATCTTTAAATGTCCTGTCCCCTCCCCCACACATTGCACATGGATGTTGCTCTCTGTGTAAGTGAAAGTGAAACAATTTCTATACAGAGACAGAGGGAGATCGGTGATCAGTGGGGAGATGGGACCCCCATATGTGATTCCCCTCCATGGATTAACCCTTTATCTGCTGATGTCTCTGTCTGGAACAGGTGAGATTGTCTCATTCCATAAACAGCTCAGGGTGTTGCCATTGAGGTTAATGGTTGGATTTTACCATGTAAGAAACAGGGCATTTGCCCAAGGACCCAAGGGTAACAATTTATATACCCATTATCCCCCCAAAACTTTAAAGTGGCCTTGGATGCCAGTTTGAGTTACTGTGCTGGGTAATCTGTGGCCCTCCAGATGTTTGAGGACTACAACTCCCAGCATTCCTTGGTTTCAGAATGTACTAAACATTGATATCCAATAATAATAATATTCCTTAGATACTTCTGGCCAATCATTGATGCTGGTTCCCAGTTTTACCCATTACATAGTATGTACAGTCACTGAGGTGTATATAGATATCCTGGGATACCCTGGGAGGCGACTCTACTTATACCCCAATGGGGAACTGAGCTCAGGTGGGAAATGTTTTTCTTTTATTCCAGATACATTGAAAGTCAAAAGGGAGGTTCCCCAGTTAAATATCTGCAGGATGAAGACGCGTTTATCCCGTGTACAGTCAGTGATTACAGCACCGCAAAGATAGAGCAAAGATTCCTGGGTATTATGTGGACCATGAAAGCTTTGAATGGAAGTGTTAGGGAAGTCTATATGTACCAGTCGGGGTCTCACACGCCCACCAGACCCGGATCCAACATATTGGACAGTGACCTTCTAATGGGCAATGCCGGCATTTACCTACCCAGAGTGCAGTTCAGTGATGAAGGTGACTATACCTGCACCGTCTTCTATACACCGGATAAAGCCCAGGGACAATCTACCCTACAGGTGTCAGGTAAGTGACCCTTATATTCTGTACTATAAATAGTGCTCACTTACTGACAGTGTGCTCAGGACAAACACTCACACAGTGCTCACTTACTGACAGTGTGCTCAGGACAAACACTCACACAGTGCTCACTTACTGACAGTGTGTCTCGGACAAACACTCACACAGTGCTCACTTATGACAGATGCTCAGGTCAAACACTCACACAGTGCTCACTTACTGACAGTGTGCTCGGACAAACACTCACACAGTGCTCACTTACTGACAGTGTGCTCAGGAACAAACACTCACACAGTGCTCACTTACTGACAGTATGCTCAGGACAAACACTCACACAGTGCTCACTTACTGACAGTGTGCTCAGGACAAACACTCACACAGTGCTCACTTACTGACAGTGTGCTCAGGACAAACACTCACACAGTGCTCACTTACTGACAGTGTGCTCAGGACAAACACTCACACAGTGCTCACTTACTGACAGTGTGCTCGGGACAAACACTCACACACGGTTTACTTACTGACAGTGTGCTCGGGACAAACACTCACACAGTGCTCACTTACTGACTGTGTGTGCGGACAAACACTACACAGTGCTCACTACTGACAGTGTGCTCGGAACAAACACTCACACAGTGCTCACTTACTGACAGTGTGCTCGGGACAAACACTCACACAGTGTTTACTTACTGACAGTGTGCTTGGGAAAACCATCACAGTGCTCACTTACTGACAGTGTGCTCAGGACAACCACTCACACAGTGCTCATTTACTGACAGTGTGCTCAGGACAAACACTCACACAGTGCTCACTTACTGACAGTGTGCTCGGGACAAACACTCACACAGTGTTTACTTACTGACAGTGTGCTTGGGACAACCACTCACAGTGCTCACTTACTGACAGTTGTCAGGACAAACACCTCACACAGTGCTCACTACTGACAGTGTGCTCGGGACAAACACTCACACCGTGTTACTTACTGACAGTGTGCTTGGGACAACAACCACACAGTGCTCACTTACTGACAGTGTTCTCAGACAAACACACAGTGCTCACTTACTGACAGTGTGCTCAGGACAAACACTCACACAGTGCTCACTTACTGACTGTGCTTGGGACAACCACTCACAGTGCTCACTTACTGACAGTGTTCTCAGAACAAACACACAGTGCTCACTTACTGACAGTGTGCTCAGGACAAACACTCACACAGTGCTCACTTACTGACTGTGCTCGGGAAAACACTACACAGTGCTCACTTACTGACAGTGCTCAGAAGAAACACACAGTGCTCACTTACTGACATTGTGCTCGGGACAACCACTCACACAGTGCTCACTTACTGACTGTGCTCGGGACAAACACTTACACAGTGCCACTTACTGACAGTGCTCAGAAGAAACACACAGTGCTCACTTACTGACATTGTGCTCGGGACAACCACCTCAAACAGGCTCACTTACTGACAGTGTGCTCAGAACAAACACCTAAGTTAGTCTGATGTGGCACAGTTCCTACAAATAATAGGACCACGCAATCGCTTCAAATACAGCGGTGCCTTACAGGGTAAAAATATGCAACTACCATAAAGAGACAGAGAGCACGAAATGTCCTCTCACAGAAAAAAGACCCTATAATAAAGGCACAAACGCATAAAGGTCCAAAAATGTACAAATCTGTTTATTGACATCCAAATGAATAAATTAACATCAACCCAACCCCTATCCACTCATGTGAAAATTGGAACAACAATAAAACCCACACACTGTGTACTAACACAAGGTACACATAAAAACATATACGGCATTGGGCGTCCCCAATTACCTCTACCAATTGTCCAGCGTCCATTCGATGTATCATATATGGATCTGTTCCCATTCGGATTCTTCCTGTGAATAATAAGGGCCTGTCATAATAAGCAGGCCACATATGAGTTCAATCAAACGGGACTTACTTGAGAAGCCAGGACCGGAATGACCGGGACGGACCACACTCTTCACCCGATGGTTAGTATGATGAAAGACGGTACAATTACAGAGTTTCACGCCACCTATGTCCGATTGGAATTCATTTGTGAAGACCATATACATCAGACACTGGACAGTCTCGCGATACTCCGGGCGGAGACCTATTTAAGCACATCTCCTTAAAGGCATACACCATCCGACCTATATCCAAGTCTTATGTATCAGGTGAAAATACCAATAATCATTATACATGTCTGGATAGGATTGTGCCAAGATGATCATACTATTGCATATCATGGTATATGATATATACATGAATTAATCTCTTCAACCAATCGTTATAGGAGTAACAGAATTCTTAATCTCCGATTGTACAAAATCAACGGAACCTTATAAACCGGGGGTAATGTGTAAGTGTGCACTGACTCGCTATATATATAATATCAGAACAAACACACAGTGCTCATTACTGACATTGTGCTCGGGACAACACTCACACAGTGCTCACTTACTGACATTGTGCTCGGGACAACCACTCACACAGTGCTCACTTACTGACAGTGTGCTCGGGACAAACACTTACACAGTGCTCACTTACTGACAGTGTGCTCGGGACAAACACTTACACAGTGCTCACTTACTGACATTGTGCTCAGGACAACCACTCACACAGTGCTCACTTACTGACAGTGTGCTCAGGACAAACACTCACACAGTGCTCACTTACTGACAGTGTGTCCGGACAAACACTCACCAGTGCTCACTTACTGCATTGTGCTCGGGACAACCATCACACAGTGCTCACTTACTGACAGTGTGCTGGGACAACACTCACACAGTGCTCACCAACTGACAGTGTGCTCGGGACAAAAACCTACACAGTGCTCACTTACTGACAGTGTGCTCGGGACAAACACTCACACAGTGCTACTAACTGACAGTGTGTTTGGACAAACACACACAGTGCTCACTAACTGAAGTGTGCTCGGGACAACACTCACACAGTGCTCACTTACTGACAGTGTGCTCGGTGACAAACACTCACACAGTGCTCACTTACTGACTGTGCTCGGGACAAACACTCACATGGCTCACTTACTGACAGTGTGCTCTGGAAAAACACTCATCTCATACAGTGGCTTACTGACAGTGTCCTCAGGTCAACACTCACACAGTGCTCACTACTGACGTGTGCTCAGGACAAAACACTCACACAGTGCTCACTTCTGACAGTGTTCTCAGACAAAACACACAGTGCTCACTTACTGACAGTGTCTCGGAACAAACACACAGTGCTCACTACGACCGTGTTGTCTCGGGACAAACACTCACACAGTGCTCACTTACTGACAGTGTGCGTCGCGAACAAACACACAGTGCTCACTTACTGACAGTGTGCTCAGGACAACCATCACGCAGTGCTAGTTACTGACAGTGTTCTCAGAACAAACACACAGTGCTCACTTACTGACATTGTGTTAGGGACAAACACTCACACAGTGCTCAGTTACTGACAGTGTGCTCAGGACAAACACTCAGACAGTGCCACTACTGACAGTGTGCTCGGGACAAACACTCACACAGTGCTCACTTACTGACAGTGTGCTCGGGACAAACAAAAAACAGTGCTCACTTACTGAATTGGTTCAGGGACAAACACTCAAACAGTGCTCACTTACTGACAGTGTGCTCAGAACAAACACACAGTGCTCACTTACTGACAGTGTGCTCAGGACAACACTCACGCAGTGCTCAGTTACTGACAGTGTTCTCAGACAAACACCACAGTGCTCACTTACTGACATTGTGTTCAGGACAAACACTCAACAGTGCTCACTTACTGACAGTGTGCTCGGACAAACACTCAGACAGTGCTCACTTACTTACAGTGTGCTCGGGACGAACACTTACACATGCTCACTATATGACAGTGTGTCGGGACAACACTCACACAGTGCTCATTACTGACAGTGGCATGGGACAAACACTCACACGTGCTCACTTACTGACAGTGTGCTCAGAACAAAACCACAGTGTCACTTACGACATTGTTGTTCAACGACAAACACTCACACAGTGCTCAGTTACTGACAGTGTGCTCAGGACAAACCACTCAGACAGTGCTCACTTACTTACAGTGTGCTCGGGACAAACAAACACACAGTGCTCACTTACTGACATTGTGTTCAGGACAAACACTCAAACAGTGCTCACTTACTGACAGTGTGCTCAGGACAAACACTCAGACAGTGCTCACTTACTTAAAGCGTGCTCGGGACAAACACTCACACAGTGCTCACTTACTGACTGTGCTCGGGACAAACACTCACACAGTGGTCACTTATTGACAGTGTGCTCTGGAAAAACACTCATCTCATACAGTGCTCGCTTACTGACAGTGTCCTCAGGTCAAACACTCACAACGTGCTCACTAACTGACTGTGTCAGACAAACACTCACACAGTGCTCACTTACTGACAGTGTTCTCAGAACAAACACACCAGTGCTCACTTACTGAATTGTGTCGGGACAAACCACTCAAACAGTGCTCACTTACTGACAGTGTGTAGGACAAACACTCACACAGTGCTCACTTATGACAGTGTGCTCGGGACCAAACACTCACACAGTGCTCACTTACTGACTGTGTGCTTGGGACAAACACTCACACAGTGCTCACTTACTGACAGCGTGCTCGGGACAAACACTCACACAGTGCTCACTTACTGACAGTGTGCTCGGGAAAAATAATCATCTCATACAGTGCTCGCTTACTGACAGTGTGCTCGGGAAAAATACTCATCTCATACAGTGCTCGCTTACTGACAGTGCGCTCGGGACAAACACTCACACAGTGCTCACTTACTGACAGTGTGCTCGGGACAAACACTCACACAGTGCTCACTTACTGACAGTGTGCTCGGGACAAACACTCACACAGTGCTCACTTACTGACAGTGTGCTCGGGAAAAACACTCACACAGTTCTCACTACTGAAGTGTGCTCGGGACAAACACTCACACAGTGTCACATTACTGACTGTGGTTCGGGACAAAACACTCCACACAGTGCTCACTTACTGACAGTGTGCTCGGGACAAACACTCACACAGTGCTCACTTACTGACAGTGTGCTCGGGAAAAACACTCGCACAGTTCTCACTAACTGACAGTGTGCTTGGGACAAACACTACCACAGTGCTCACTTACTGACTGTGCTCAGGACAAACACACACAGTGCTCACTTACTGACTGTGCTCAGGACAAACACTCACACAGTGCTCACTTACTGACAGTGTGCTCGGGAAAAATACTCATCTCATACAGTGCTCGCTTCATGACAGTGGCTCGGGACAAACAATCACACAGTGCTCACTTACTGACAGTGTGCTCGGGACAAACACTCACACAGTGCTCACTTACGACAGTGTGCTCGGGACAAACACTCAACAGTGCTCACTTACTGACTGTGTGCTCGGGACAACCAATCACCAACAGTGCTCACTTACTGACAGTGGTGCTCTGACAAACACTCACACAGTGCTCACTTACTGACAGTGTTGGCTCGACAAACACAATGTTACACTGTGTCTGTGAATGTTACATTGTATCTATGAATGTTACATTGTGTCTATGAATGTTAAATTGTATCTATTAATGTTACACTGTGTCTGTGAATGTTACATTGTATCTTAGAAGGTTACATTGTATCTATGAATGTAACAATGTTTCTGTGAATGTTACATTGTAACTGTGAATGTTACATTGTATCTGTGAATGTTACATTGTAACTGTGAATGTTACATGGTATCTATAAATGTATCTATAAATGTAACGTCGTATCTAAGAATGTTACACCATATCTATGAATGTTACATTGTATCTATGAATGTTACATTGTATCTATGAATGTAGCGTCATATCTAAGAATGTTACACCATATCTATGAATGTTAATATGTATCTGTGAATGTTACATTGTATCTATGAATGTTACATTGTATCTATGAATGTTACATTGTATCTATGAATGCTACATGGTATCTATGAATGTTACATCGTATCTATGAATGTTACATCGTATCTATGAACGTTACATCGTATCTATGAACGTTACATCGTATCTATGAACGTTACATCGTATCTATGAACGTTACATCGTATCTATGAACGTTACATCGTATCTATGAATGTTACATTGTATCTATGAATGTTACATTGTATCTATGAATGTACTCTGGGAGGGCCACAGATTACCCAGTACAGTAACTCAAACTGGCATCCAAGGCCACTTTAAAGTTTTGGGGGGCTAATGGGTAATATATATTGTTACCCTTGGGTCCTTGGGCAAATGCCCTGTTTACTTACATGGTAAAATCCAAACCATTAACCTCAATGGCAACACCCTGAGCTGTTTATGGAATGAGACAATCTCACCTGTTCCAGACAGAGACATCAGCAGATAAAGGGTTAATCATGGAGGGGAATCACATATGGGGGTCCCATCTCCCCACTGATCACCGATCTCCCTCTGTCTCTGTATAGAAATTGTTTCACTTTCACTTACACAGAGAGCAACATCCATGTGCAATGTGTGGGGGAGGGGACAGGACATTTAAAGATACAATGTAACTTTTATAGAAACATTGTTACATTCATAGATACAATGTAACATTCATAGATACAATGTTACTATTATCGATACATTGTTATATTCGTGGATACACATCAGGGAGATTCAATAAAAGTTCTTATCGTTTAAAATGGTGCTAATTTGCCCTAACCAATCAGATCTTATTTAACATTTGTAAGCTTATATCTGATTGGTTGGGGCAAAATTAGCACCATTTTAAACTATAAGAACTTTTATTGATAACCCTGAATATACCATTCAGGGATACATTGTAATATAGATACATTGTTACATTCATAGATACAAGGCTAACATTCATAGATACGATGTTTTTGTAACATTCATAGATACAATGTAACATTCATAGATACGATGTAACAATTCATTAGAGAACGATGTAAAATTAGATACGATTGTACATTCATAGATACAATGTAACTTCATGATACAAGTTGTAACATCATAGATACGATGTAACGTTCATAGATACGATGGTAACGTTCATAGATACGAGGTGTGTAAAGACAAAGTCAGAAACCAAAGGAAAATCCTACCAAGTCCTAGTTAGTGTCAACCTACCAACCTTTATACCCTACCCATAATGTCTGTATAACAGTAACATAGTAACATAGTATTGGAGGTTGTATAAAGACATACGTCCATCTAGTCCAACCTTTATACCCTACCCATAATGTCTGTATAACAGTTACATAGTAACATAGTATTGGAGGTTGTATAAAGACATACGTCCATCTAGTCCAACCTTTATACCCTACCCATAATGCTGTCCTGTATAACAGTTACATAGTAACATAGTAATTGGAGGTTGTATAAGACCATACGTCCTCTAGTCCAACCTTTATACCGTACCCATAATGTCTGTATAAAACAATTACATAGTAACATAGTATGGAGGTTTGTATAAAGACATAGTCCATCTAGTCTACCTTTATAATACCCTAACCCATAATGTCCTGTCTAACATTACATATACACATAGTATTGGAGGTTGTATAAAGAACATCATGCCATCTGTCCAACCTTTATCCCTAAACCCATAAATGTCTATATAACAGTTACATATAACATATATTGGGAGGTTGTAAAACATACGTCCATCTATCCAAACCTTTATACCCTACCCATAATGTCTGTCTAACAGTTACATAATAACATAGTATTGGAGGTTGTATAAAGACATACGTCCATCTAGTCCCAACCTTTATACCCTACTCATAATGACTTTATAACAGTTACATAGTAACAAAGTATTGGAGGTTGTATAAAGACTATATCCATCTAGTCCAACCTTTATACCCTACCCATAATGTCTGTATAACAGTTCTTGTACAAGAATAGAAACTAGCGAAACGTCTTCAAGAACTACATTTCAAGTCCATTGATCAATTGAATACAACAGTAACCTGACCTGGATGAATGAACCTTCACAAGCATATGTCTGTATAACAGTTACATATGACATATAGTTGGAGGTTGTATAAAGACTTACGTCCATCTAGTCCAACACTTTATACCCTACTATTATGTCTGTCTAACAGTTTACATAGTAACATAGTATTGGAGGTTGTATAAAGCATACGCCCATCTAGTCCTAACCTTTATTACCCTAACCCATAATGTCGTTAAACAGTTACATAGTGACATAGATTTGGAGGGTGTATAAAAGATATACGTCCATCTAGTCCAACCTTTTATACCCTACCATAAGTCTTATAACAGTTACATAGTAACATAGTATAGGAGTTGTAGAAAAACTACGCCATCTAGTCCAACCTTATAATAACCCTACCCCTATGGCTGTATAACAGTTACATAGTAACATAGTATTTTTTTCTGTCTATGAACGTTACATCGTATCTATGAACGTTACATCGTATCTATGAATGTTACATTGTATCTATGAATGTTACATTGTATCTATGAATGGGACAAACACTCAGACAGTGCTCACTTACTTACAGTGTGCTCGGGACAAACACTTGCACAGTGCTCACTTACTGACAGTGTGCTCGGGACAAACAAACACACAGTGCTCACTTACTGACATTGTGTTCAGGACAAACACTCAAACAGTGCTCACTTACTGACAGTGTGCTCAGAACAAACACACACTCAAACAGTGCTCACTTACTGACAGTGTGCTCAGAACAAACACACAGTGCTCACTTACTGACAGTGTGCTCAGGACAACCACTCACGCAGTGCTCAGTTACTGACAGTGTTCTCAGAACAAACACACAGTGCTCACTTACTGACATTGTGTTCAGGACAAACACTCAAACAGTGCTCACTTACTGACAGTGTGCTCAGGACAAACACTCAGACAGTGCTCACTTACTTACAGTGTGCTCGGGACGAACACTT
>JAACNH010000507.1:0-17097 GCA_019447015.1 Hymenochirus boettgeri | reverse complement strand
ACTCAGACAGTGCTCACTTACTTACAGTGTGCTCGGGACGAACACTTACACAGTGCTCACTTACTGACAGTGTGCTCGGGACAAACACTCACACAGTGCTCACTTACTGACAGTGTGCATGGGACAAACACTCACACAGTGCTCACTTACTGACAGTGTGCTCAGAACAAACACACAGTGCTCACTTACTGACATACTGACAGTGTGCTCAGAACAAACACACAGTGCTCACTTACTGACATTGTGTTCAAGACAAACACTCACACAGTGCTCAGTTACTGACAGTGTGCTCAGGACAAACACTCAGACAGTGCTCACTTACTTACAGTGTGCTCGGGACAAACACCCCTGCAGCTCTGTACTATGTTATTTATATAAGTGTACCTATTAAAGTTGTAATATTGAGAAATACATTACACAGAGCTGTGCTAGGATCAGGTTCACTTCATTATCCTATACATTACACAGAGCTGTGCTAGGATCAGGTTCACTTCATTATCCTCCCCCTGCAGCTCTGTATTATGTTATTCCTATAAGTGTAACTATTAAAATTGTGATATTGAGAAATACATTACACAGGGCTGTGCTAAGATCAGGTGAAATACATTACACAGGGCTGTGCTAAGATCAGGTTCACTTCATTATTCTGCCCCTGTAGCTCTGTACTATGTTATTTCTATAAGTGTAACTATTAAAGTTGTGAAGTTGGGTGTGTAGTATCTTCCCCTGTGGGTGGAGGAGTCAGGCAGTCAGAGCCAGTAGGAGTTGGGTGTGTAGTATCTTCCCCTGTGGGTGGAGGAGTCAGGCAGTTTGCCACACTGTTGCAGTAAGGTTGCCACACTGTTGCAGTAAGGTTGACACACTGTTGCAGTAAGGTTGACACACTGTTGCAGTAAGGTTGACACACTGTTGCCGTAAGGTTGCCACACTGTTGCCATAAGGTTGCCACACTGTTGCAGTAAGGTTGCCACACTGTTGCAGTAAGGTTGCCACACTGTTGCAGTAAGGTTGCCACTACCTTACCCATAATGTCTGTATAACAGTTACATAGTAACATAGTATTGGAGGTTGTATAAAGACATACGTCCATCTAGTCCAACCTTTATACCCTACCCATAATGCCTGTATAACGGTTACATAGTAACATAGTATTGGAGGTTGTATAAAGATAGTTGTGTAACTGTTATACAGACATTATGGGTAGGGTATAAGGTTGGACTAGATGGACGTATGTCTTTATCAACCTCCAATACTATTTACTATGTAACTGTTAGCAGACATTAGGGTAGGGTACAAAGGTTGGACTAGATGGACGTATGTCTTTATACAACCTCCAATACAATGTTACTATGTAACTGTTAGACAGAAATATGGGTAGGGTATAAAGGTTGGACGATGGACGTATGTCTTTATACAACCTCCATACTATGTTACTATGTAACTGTATACAGCATTATGGGTAGGTATAAAGGTTGGACTAGATGGACGTATGTCTTTATACAACCTCCAATACTATGTACTATGTAACTGTTATACAGGCATTATGGGTAGGGTTATAAAGGTGGACTAGATGGACGTATGTCTTTATACAACCTCCAATACTATGTTACTATGTAACGTTATACAGGCATTATGGGTAGGGTTAAAAAGGTTGGACTAGATGGACGTGTCTATACAAACTCCAATACTATGTTTACTATGTAACTGTTAGACAGACATTATGGGTAGGGTATAAAGGTTGGACTAGATGGACGTATGTCTTTATTCAACCTCCAATACTATGTTACTATGTAACTGTTATACAGACATTATGGGTAGGGTATAAGGTTGGACTAGATGGACGTATGTTTTATGCAACCTCATACTATGTTACTATGTAACTGTTAGACAGACATTATGGGTAGGGTATAAAGGTTGGACTAGATGGACGTATGTCTATACAACCTCCATACTATGTTACTATGTAACTGTTAACAGGCATTATGGGTAGGGTATAAAGGTTGGACTAGATGGAGTATGTCTTTATACAACTCCAATACTATGTTATAGAACTGTTATACAGGCATTATGGGTAGGGTATAAAGGTTGGACTAGATGGACGTATGTCTTTATACAACCTCCATAATGTTACTATGTAACTGTTATACAGGCATTATGGGTAGGGTATAAAGGTTGGACTAGATGGACGTATGTCTTTATACAACCTCCAATACTATGTTACTATGTAACGTTTATAACAGCATTATGGGTAGGGTTAAAAGTTGGACTAGATGGACGTATGTCTTTATACAACCTCCATACTATGTTACTAGTAACTGTTTATACAGCATTATGGGTAGGGTATAAAGGTTGGACATAGATGGACGTATGGCTTTATAACCTCCAATACTATGTTACTATGTAACTGTTAGACAGACATTATGGTTAGGGTATAAAGGTTGGACTAGATGGACGTATGTCTTTATACAACCTCCAATACTATGTTACTATGTAACTGTTATACAGACATTATGGGTAGGGTATAAAGGTTGGACAAGATGTACGTATGTTTTATACAACCTCCAATACTATGTTAATGTAAATGTTAGACAGCATTATGGGTAGGGTATAAGGTTGGACTAGATGGACGTATGTCTTATACAACCTCAATACTATGTTACTATGTAACTGTTATACAGACATTATGGGTAGGGTATAAGGTTGGACTAGTGGACGTATTCTTTATACAACCTCCAATACTATGTTATATGTAACTGTTTACAGACATTATGGGTAGGGTATAAAGGTTGGACTAGATGGACGTATGTCTTTATACACCTCAATATATGTTACTATGTAATGTTATACAGATATTATGGGTAGGGTATAAAGGTGGACAAGATGTACGTATGTCTTTATACAACCTCCAATACTATGTTACTATGTAACTTTTAGACAGATTAGGGTAGGGTATAAAGGTGGACTAGAGGACGTATGTCTTTATACAAACTCCAATACTATATATGTAACTGTTATACAGAAATGGGTGGGTATAAAGGGGGTACTAGATGGACGTATGCATCCACTGGCGAAAACTGGGTTCACAGATTACTCCACAACACCTAGTAGCTGTCAGAGGACCCTCTCTGCACATGCTCAACAACGTTTTGCGGATACACCTCTGGCGTGAGGTTTAAACTCTTTAAATCAGAGCCTGTTTGGTTCAAAGCATCCATAGGCCCCCATCAGCCCTGGTAAATTAGTTCACAAGGCATCTAAGGCTTTTGGCCTTTTTTAATCTCCAGGTGTCAAATATCCACCCATATTCACCCACTGCGCCTGTGACAACGATACTGTCTGCAGCACGTTTCAAAAACTTAACAATAACAAAAAAGCTTTCCCAAAAAATTGTCTTCATCATTGTCAGGTCAGGAAACTTGGGTGAACCAGGCAAGCAAAAACAGACCCGCTCTGGACTCACTAGCCGGTGGAGACTGGGTTCCGGGTGCTGGACCCTTGGCCAACATCATTGAAATCACGGTCTGCTTGTTCGTTCTGGCTGCTTTCAGTCCCCTTTGTGCCGCCTGCCGCTCAGCTGCTGCGGCTTCCATTTCCCTTTGCGCTTGGCCGCTCAGGCGCTCCTCACCCTGCGGCGGCATCTCCCTCGTGCCTCTCGCTCCTTATGGCTGGGCTTCGCAAGATCAATTGAAGTGACATACTGGGGAGCATTTGAGACCCAACTTTGTAAATCCTTTTGCAGGGAGAAGTAACGGTCTTCCTGCTCGTTATCATCCTCATGGCTGAAGGATCCATGGTTTAAGGTCCTTCTGGGATGCTAAATCCACATCGTCTTCCCCGACTCAGTTTTGTAGTTCTGGGTCTCCGTGTCCACTCCAACATGCCCTTATCAGCAAGCTCCTTGGACTTGTCCCGACATCATACCTCTTTCCTCAACAAGAGGGTTTTGATTCGGACCCGCCTTGGGGGGGGGACAACTGTTTGTACGTAATGTCTTTTTTTAAAAATAACTGCCACGTTTTGTCCCCTTGAAGACTGATACCCTCGTCAAGGATACACGGGGTTAATACTTAAGCGGCCCCAAGACGAATACTCTAACTAAAAAAATGATTTATCCCACACCTTTCACATCTCACTGACTATGCACACCCCTGTCCGGAGAGCTAAATGGTTAACACTACACCATATCACTTCCACAGCAAATACTGGTTACTTAGCATCAGTCCTTCACAGCAGTCACAGAGGTTTAATTCAGCATTCTACAGCTGCAAAACGTTCCCATTCACTACATATTAAACTTATCAGAGTGCTAACTACTTTTTAGTTCTTTTTAGAGCATCAAACCAAAACTTTTACAATTACATTTTAGATATATTACTATTCCAAAAGGTGGACAGTGCCATATATACAAAAAGATTTATCTACAATAAAAATGATAAAATATTCCACATAACCCTACTACTTTACTATAAAGTCCCCTGTGTACCCGGGGTGGGCAAGGAAAATACTGTCCATCCACACATTAAGATGTCCCCGTCATATGACACCGTTATACGGGACCTACAATGATTTTTAAAAACCCATTGAATGAACCACCACCCCTCCTGGGCTAATTCATGAGGAGTGGTATGTATAGGGAATTCCCAGATTTCCACTAGCCAAACAAGCATATCATTCCCCCTCATTAGCGACTCCCCCTTTTTTTATAATGTTAGATATGTACATTGTACTGGGATTTGACCACATATTCCTCTCCTGTTTAATTTATCAATTGCTACAATACCAACATGACCTGTGTGTAATACATATGTCCCCAAGGAAAAGGTCTCCTATGTTAGGATCAACAGTTAGAGCAATCCCGAACTAAACACATTGCATAGCAAAGCTAACAGACAACATCACCTCAGTTTTACTAGTTCCCTTTACTTCCAGCTCCAACACACCCCCCTTCAATAAGTGTGGGTTGTTGGTTAAAGGTCCAACCATAGTTATTGTGCAAAACATATACATTTCCGGTATACACCCCTGAAGTAGCTTGCTCCTATCCTTCTTTGCTGTTGGTTTTTTGTAAATGCAACGCGACCAACAATTTTTTATTTTATCCATTCACTGCATGGAGGTTGCCGACTATTTTGCCTGGCTTAGGTTGGGCACCCCATGGTATTTTTGGATTGTGGCACAACTAAGTACCAATAATAGTTTTTTTTTTTTTTCTTCTCCGGGCTTGTAATGAACACTTTATTGCTCTAATGGCAACATATTCTTATTCGGTCAAGTGAGGGATATTTATCTTTAACAAATACAATAACTTTTCCAATATGTTTTTTTTCATTTTCGAAAAATCCATGAGCCCTGACATTTCTGCTGTTTTCATTGTAAAAAAAAAAATTCCTAACCTCAAGCAGAAATTCCCGCATGTCCTTCTGAATTATGATTGGGGCAAACAATGACCCGAGATTTTTATCGATATATTTGTGGTTTAATTTTGTTTAAAGCGACTATGTCCCCCCCATGTAAAGCCACGATTCTCCAGTGTAAACAGCCCGAACTGTCCAATGGTTCCCAGCCCCTACACCCGCCTTATTCATTCAGTTGTCCCTTTTCTGAACAGTTTGCATTTCCACGTTTGCATTTTAATACAGAATTACAAACTGCCCACATATTCCAACATTGCCACTGCAGATGTTTGGAAACTACAACTCCCAGCACTAAAGCAATGACTGGGAGTTGGTTGTTTCCAAACATCTGGAGTACCAAGCATGGGGGTTTACTGTATGGGGATTGGGACTGGCCTTTTAAGGGCAACTAAAAAATTATTTCCCCATTGTCTTTGTCACAAAAAGGTATAATTGTTATCCTAAGGTATGAGTGTAAAATTTTTTTTTTTCTTTTCTCCAATTTATTTAACAAATTGGTTTATAAAAATTCCTTTTTGTTTGTTTTATGGACACAAACTAACAACATGAATGAAACAAAAAATAAATTACAGGGAACTAATGTCCTCAAAACACTTCGGAATCAGGAAGATGGTTTGTTTTGATTGTAAAAATATTGCTTCTATTCTGGATTTTTTTGAGGCTTTAGTTTCCTTTAATGGAAGCAGAATTCCTCTACCAGTATCCCATACATTGATGCCTAACGGGATTTCAAGGGCACCTAAAGCCTCAAACAACCATACTACCCCAGAAGCAATAGTGGTCCCATAAGTTGCTACCCGTCTATTTATACTCGAGTTCCCCCACTTTTATTCCTTCTTCAGTTAAAATTAGTTGACCTCAGTTTATACTTTGGGGTGGGTTTATACTCACTAGGGGGGTTCTATACGGTAGTTTATACAATTTAATAGAACCTACGTGTCAGGGTCTTTGATTATATTTTTTGCTTTATTTCCTTTTTTTAATAGCCCGCAATTGTGTATGATGCCATAAGTTATCCTCCACAGTCACACAGGGATTTCATCAATCCAATGCTAGGGTAAAAAAAAAAAAAAAGAAAATAATTTAAAAGTTATAAAGCAGAATTGGTCAAGATACATACGTGGCATAACTGTTTACACTGTACCAGTGTGACATCAGCCCTGTATACACTTGGACCAATGGGAACCCTAGTTTAGACCTGCACCCTGCAGATTCCTAACCAAGAGTGCAAAGGAAGTCCATAATGGCTATATAACTGAATATTTATGAGATTATAATACAATGTCTTTTGCAGACATTTATTGGATTGTTATTTGGAGAAAACTCAATAATTTAATCATATGCAACCAATCTCTGAATCATTTCATTCACTAGTTAATTCTGACAAATTCCTCAAGTTTTTTTTTTTTTTAAAAACTTTATGTAAACCAAACCTTTGTTCTTGAAAGAAGGGAAACGTGTAACTTCTCCACCTGGAACACCTGTTTTTAAATTGAAATACCAAAATCTTAATGCAATTACCTTTTATGTCCCTTCACACCCAAACCAACTCGGGGGTTTCACGTGCCCTTAATATCCCACAGTCCTTATGCCGATTTCTGAAAAAATTACTTAGTGAATAAACAATTAAACGGGTTAATTCTCCCACACAGGTCTCCCAGAAGCAACATGAGAGACAGTAAAGTGGAAACTAATTTTAACCATCTTGTTACATTCCGATGTCCTGAGGATTAATAGTTGTGACTGTAATGTACATGTGCGCTTCCTATTGTTGTATTACATTCGCTGATACTTCTAAATCCTGACTTTTGTTGAAAAGTCTGCCCAAACAACCCAAATCCCACTGGGAAGTTCCAGCATCTAGGACTGTTTATAATTAAATATTTGTTTTTTTAAAAGTTGACTACACTTGAGCCAAACAATTATGATATCAAGACGCAAGATCTTGACTCCACCATTTGTTTCTAAATCAGTTACATTCTCATGTAAGTTTACAGGAACAATACAAACGAAAAAATATCTGTAGTTACCTTTAGCATGCAGCGAATGGCGGTCGATACATTCTGCATTTTCATGGTCCCGTCTTCAAACAGTAATTCACTGGAGAAAAAAGATAGGAGAAAATAAAATTATATATATGTTTGGACAACCAAAATTTGTGGTATGTAATACACATGAAAATAGAATATTACCATTTACTTAACCACAGAAAATTGCATTGAATATAAGAGCCCTCAGCATAAAATAAGTGCCGAAACAGTATGCAAATAAAAAATAATTCAAGAGCCTTTAAAATCCAATAATATAATGCAGTAACTTGAAGTTTAACAAAAAATCACTTACTTAAAAATGAGGGTTACTTATAAGTATCTTATATCATTATAAGAACAAGACTTCAGTAGTTGTAACTATGGATGCACACACTGCAATAACTTATTAACAACTTGTGTAATTTGTTGATGCAGAAAATATTAAGTCAACATCACCCAAACGGTGTAAAACCTGACAAATCTAACCTAAAAAACAATGCATCTGAATGGGGCTTATTACATCATGATAATAAGAGGAAATGTATCGTAATACTCTGCTCGTGTGTCTTTAATCATATGATCTGAAAATTTGGGTGAGGGTAAAATCAGTCAACATGCGCCTTGTCTTTTTGCAGGGCCAGGATAAATCGTACTGTGAGCCACTGCCCTGCCATAAAGAATGAATGATTATCGGTACAGTCATTTGTTGTACTGAGATCATCACGTCGGAGAAAAGTTTGCAAAAGGTGGCAACACTGCAAATCTAGATCCAGCTTAAGTTTGGATGCTTAAGTTAAATCAAGGACAACACTTGGTATACTTCTTCTGCCTGCCTGGGCAATTGAATGCGTTCTATTAACCTTGATCTGAGTTTATTGTCACCATCTGAAAGCGCTGAGAATTTTATATAAATAACAAACCATCTTCAAATTAATACACAAAACTAAAAAACAAAAACCACGCATACATACTAACTGCCAAAAGAAAATAGCCCAATATGGTACCAAAAATAAATTTATTTCATTGAACTTATCTTTATCAGGAATGTAGAAGCGAGTACTCCAAACAACCTTTTTTTACTATCTTACTAAATTACGAAGAATCATCCCACCTTGGGGGGTGGCTTACGCTTTTGCCCTACTCCCAACACTTTCCTCCAGACCTCAACAGTCCCCCTTCTTTCCTTCTCTCTCCAATATCGGTGCAAATGCACAGGAGGTAGAAAAAAGAGCGGGGTGACCTTTGTGCTCCTCAAGATTGTCTTATTGGCTATCTTCAGTACTCAATGCAGCTACACATTTAAAATGGGGGGCAGTAAGTTTTTTTTTTACTTACTCCTATCTCTGTGATAGATGAAATTCTACAAACTGGCCCTGTTAAAATTACAAATAAGAATTCATCCATAATTTGCATAGTTAAATGGTCCTTAATTAGCACCCCCAAGAATTTTTTTCACTGCACATCAATCAAAACTAGCTGCAGGTGTGTGGTGCCGTCCGCGACCGACCTCCAATCGATCGAACAGACTGTCGGTAACTACATCGATTCCAACGGGTTTTTTCCCTACCTATGGGAATGTGCGATAAATCGTCTGCGGACTTGAATTTGACCACACCAACGGACCATTTGTCCTGCGCGCCGCTCGGCATCTCCCGGACAATAGTTCCTCCTTCCTCCTGTGGTACCCAGCCTTAGCTTGCACGTGGGTAATGTCCTTTCATTAGTAATCATGCACCCCACAGCAAAGCCCAACACAGAACTGACATTATAAGAATTAGAAAGCCTTGCACTTATTCAGAGCCAAGTCATAGAAAGGCAAGCTCAGTACTATGAGTTCACTGGGAAGGAAACTTTATTTCGATTTGGGAAGCTACTGGGCTAATTTTCACCAGAAAAATACTGTAGCGCTTTCTTGCGTTGCAGATTTTTTAGCTTGCAGATAAAACTATATGTACATTTTAGCAATGGTGACCGATACTTAAACATTTGGGGTATCCCTATAAAAAGAAACTGTGGCAAACATGCCGCGTCATGGAAAACCTGGGCTAAAAGTAGTCGTCCTTAGTTAATGTTTTTTAAAGTTTAGAATCTAGGGATGGGGACCACTTTTCAATAGTTTTTATAGGTGCTCAATAGACACAATAAACCAAATCATCTAAAATTTGCATAAGGTAACCTTGACTAACTGGGATATAGCTAGCCTCCTCAGATAAAAAAAAATAGTTTATTGCTAAAAAATATTTAGCATACATTTAACCAAGGTTTTTTAAAATCAAGCTCCCATGATGTTTAAATCTTTCCTTTGTCATCTTCAACATCTTTATTGGCGGCGGACAGACTTAACATATTCCTAAATGTGTACAAGAATAAACCATTTTAATCAGTGACAAAAACCAACATTAATCACATACGTTATAGAAATCATATTTTTTTATTAACAGGTACATACATTCTTTCAAAGCTTAAAGGGCCATGTCCCACGAAAAAAAACAACTTTTCATTATATGAACGTTTCCCCTCATGCCCACCCCCAACCTCCATATTATATTAAAGGTTTCCGATCGTACACGTGTGCTTTTTTTTCCCCGCCCTGCGTCCGGCGGACTTGCCGGTCCGTCCGCCACGCCTGTCGTGGCTGAGCACGCATCCCAATCCACGCACTAACGTTACGGAAATCGGCAACGGGAACGAAGGGCTGTAAGTACCAATCGTACTGCTTTTTTAATGGAAATATAACGGTGGTTAGAGTGGGCAGGGGGGAGCTTGATACCCTAAAACCCTGTACGTTTAGGTGGGATGGTAAAGAAGGATGGGATCCGGATGTGGGACGAGGGGGAAAAAGCCGCATGTCCCTACATTCTCCCCGGAGGCAACACAGGAGGTGAGACTTTAAGCAGGAAGAACAGCCACTACCCTTCCATTTCCATGTCCCTTTTGGACAAGCAAGCAGGCCACCAATAAGTAGCACACGGATGTAAGGACTTTCAACTGTTATATGGGGCCCATAGTGGGTTAATATAGTTTGGGGGTGGATATGCCATTTAAGAAAAAATAAGGAATACAACATTTTTTTAAAACGTAAATATAATTTAAATTTTTCTAACTCACTGCAAATATCATGTATACGATAGTTTATGTTACATTGTACTGCAAATTGTGCCTGTGGTGTACAGCAGGAATAATGTATGGTATGGCTTATGTAGTAGATACAGTGGGATACTAAATTCTCTACACACCTAACATCTCTGGTTTTTCTTATAATGTGTTCTTTCTACTTCGTACCTACATCCCCCTCAACGATTCCCCCCCCCCAATACTTGTTGAGCACTTCATTTTATTAAGTTATATAGAATGAACATATAGTATACACCATGCTAAATATATTTAAGTATGGGAGATACATTTGTGAACTTGTGTAATGGGACTGTCTTTATTAATATCATTTGTGTTTGTGTGCGACTTTGGCTACATTATACCAGTACAATACGGGTAGGGGGGGAAGGAGCACGTCCCTGGGATTTTCTGAATAGCTTCTCTTTATTGGTAAGCCAAACATAACGCATTTCGGTCCGCAAAGCCCCATTATTAAGAAAACCTGAGAACAGTTCCCCTTTGCGAACCCGCAATGCGTTGATGTGGCCTCCAATAAAGAGTTTTTCTATAGATATATAGACTATATATAATTTTGTTTTTTTTTGTTTTTTGTGGGCCTATAGGGACAAAAGGACAACCTCCTGCAGTCCTTTCGTCAGCCCCTCCCCTACTTTTCCTCACGTTTACACACAAATTGATGGTTCTGTCTCCAGCCCCCATGTAAAGGACACTTATACTTACCATTATAACCCATCCAGGTCTGCAAGTACACTAGGGTTAGACCTCCCAATGCTAAGTCCCTCCACCTCTGGGTACTTTACTGAAGTCCTGCTAGTAACTTGTAATCTCCCTCGTCCGCTCAGGTCCGGATCCGCCCTACTGGCACTGTCGTGACAGTCCGGGAGGCACAATGGGAAAACACGCCTCCTTGCAGCAAGGCACGTCCTTCCCAATTGGGCTTCCTCGCGAACCTGAGACGCGAAATGCCAATGGTGAGATCGTGACCGCAAGGTCTGAACAGGGGAAATTACAAGTAACATTAGTGCAGGACTATTTGGTAAAGTCACTTTGCAGGAGTGGGGGAAGGAACGAGGGGGAAGGTGAGTATCAGTGTCCTTTAATAAGTCTTTTCTTTTGGCCTATGGAGGGTGGAGTAGTCATATAATAGGTTACTATTATAATAATATTAGTACCTTTTATGTTTTTTTAATTGGCTTTAGAGACTTATCACGTGTTTTTGAACAACAAACACAATAGTTGGGGTATCGTTTTCTGAAAACCTAACAACCCTTCACATTTGTTTTTTTAGGTTTAATTGGTCCTTAAAACACATGCAGACCTTTTCATCAGCACAGATAGGTGGACTTTACTCTTCCTTTTGACTAACTCTCTCCATTTAAAATAGATGGGTACCAGCTTTTGTAACAGTGTGTAATTACGCCATAGTGGTCAATAAAAGCACAACCTTCGTTACAACATAAAGCACTGCCTATAACCCCATCAAAGATTAAAAATCACATAATTATCGGGGGAAAAAAAAATAGAAATACTGGTTACACATTTTTTTTCCATCATAGTAACGAAAAAGGACAGCCTTAGAATACTTTCTATTATTTATTTTCCTTTTTAACACAAACCTTGATCTCCAGCTGGTATTTTTAATTTTTTAACTCCTAATCCCAATACATCACTTTGTAAGGTTGTTTGGGTAGCAGGTTACCAAATTTTTTCTACAGAAGATTGAGTGACAAAACCACTAATCAATACAATCAGAAGACAGAGCAACCTTACCTAAAATTCGTCCCATTGTGTCTTTCATTTTCAAAGCTGTTTTTATTTCCAGCATTCCCATTCATGCTGTTAGTAATTATTTTTCTTGATTATTTTTTTGTTATATATATTTTATTTTTTCTAGATCTTATCCCTGTGCTTGATGAGCAAACGCGCAAGGCTATCATAAAGACAACTGAACCTACTCTATAAAAGTGAAAATAGTCTGCTCTGGCGACAAACGAACCAACAGGAATCTATCCCCATGTCGCGAAGAAGACCATAAACATAACACGTTGTGGGACTCGAGGTTAATGGACATGGTCAAAAATGCACCACCACCCAGGGGTGATAAACCTTCCCAGTTTTGCTGGAAATTTGCAGGCAACTGACCATTATCAAATCCAGTTTTTACAGAGGGTTTTACATGTATGGCAATTCCATTTACTGAATTGGTATCGTATCTTTTACAGTTAGTTTGGTGTTTTCAGATTATGGAGGTAAAAAAAGTTTGGATTTAGTTTTGATAAGATCACCCAAACAAGATTAAAGCCACTAGCAAAAGTGCAGGGGGCCTGTGCCTACCTGAAGTTTCTGGGCCGGAGACCGCTGCCATACACCAACCCTCAAAAAAGCAATGCGATCCGTCGGTATGTTAAAAACCGCTGATCGCACTTATCAGTAAAATTGTGACGAATCAACTATTTAAAAAAAATACTGGTACTGTGAAACGAACCCGTCTTTTTTTAAAACAGCGAATTGCACATACCTCTACTAACAATATTTTGAGTAGAATGATCGTAGTAGATGGCCTAACCCTTACAACCTGTAATGGTGTTTTCCTCTGTTCTCTGCCCCCTTCTGGTCCCCAGGGCCTCACCATGGGAAGACAACTTGGCAAGAAGCTATTTTACTATTAGGAAGACCCAAGATTGGGAGGAGCCTAGCTAAGACATACAGTTGGTCCTTTAACAAGCAAAAAACTTTCTCCTTTTCACATATAAAGCAGCAAACATTTGGGGGAAAACCTGCACGGCGCTGTAAGATTTTTCTTACCAAACTTTATTGTTGATGGCTTGCACTGTAACATTTTGTATTTAGCAACAAAAGAGACATATGGGCAAATTCTTTAAGGGATGTTTTCATGTGAAAAAAAAAAGTACTTAGATTCGTTAATATATACATAACTATTATTCTAGATATTCTCCTCCATTTTGAAAAATCAGTTGAATTTTTCTACCCCTTGCATTTCTCCCGCTTAGGTTGACAGTTAGTGAGCTGTCATTTTTCAGTTTCTCCAAGGTCCTTCTTCCCAGGATGCACCACTCTTCCTTGGATGTAACCCACAGTAATTTCTAAATCTACCGCTTGGCTGATTGTGTGGATGGGGTTAAACCATGCTCAGATTCTACGAGCAACTGAATCAACCAGGCACGTGGTACCCAAGGCAAAACAATAACAGTCCTCCTATTTAGGGGCCCTAACCACGGAAGTTAGTAATTTCGAGTATTTTTTTTTTACACAGACAATATGCATAACTATGGCAGATCCTAAAGGACAACTCCACCCTCAGAAGAACATCTCTTGAAAGAAAATGGCCCTCTTTAAATATGTTTTTATAATTCATAGTTTGCTCCCTATGAATTCATTACTGTATGCCTGCTACTGCTTCTAGATGCTCTCCACATGTGGAAACTGAGCAATTTAGAAATCTGTACTGAGCCTGTGCATGCTCAGAAGAGCAAGCTAGGGGATTAAACATTCAGGGTCATTTGGTGTGAATTGGTCAAAACGGTCCAAATCCATAACTGCCATTTTTTACTAACTGGAAAACCAGGAGCAGAAACAGGGGCAAACGGACATTGTGTAAGAATTATTTCCAGTTAGACATATATTCACACAATTTTTCAAACTATAACCGTTTTGGGGTGGATTTACCAGTATAGTTTTCATATTGGGGCTTGACTTTGCCCTGTAAGGACAATTATATTACCTCCCCCCGCTCCTCTTTCCTTATATGCCCACGCTCTCTACCAAGGTAAGATCTAAGTTGCCTTAAGGTCCTCACCCTGGGCTTTTCCACTTTTCTGTTATACTTCACGCACACGACTCCCTCCCATCTTCTTGCATCCACGACAGGTCCCAATAGCAAGACACGCTCCTTGCAGAGCGTAATCTTCCTATTGGCCCTCCGTCACCAACGGAGATGCCGGGGCGTAGCTTAGCAGAGCAGCAGCTGTGTCTAGTATAACGAGTAAAGTCGCCAAGAAGACCCCAGGGGGAGGTCGCGGGCATATATAGAAGAGGAGCGGCGATGAGGCAAGTATAGTGCTTCCTTTAAGGTCATGGGATGGAACAATACACTGCTCTTTTTTTCCTTAAAGCTTATGTAATTTCCACTGAACGTCCCCCTTTAAGACCTTTTAAAGTCGAACAGGTCTGGGGAGCTAACCAACCGTTCCCCTATTACTGGGCCTAAGGCTGCTATTTCTGCCAATGATCCAGCTCTTAGTAACCGGCCATTAAAGGTATAAGAATGGAGCACTAAATCAAGATGAGCAACTTATATATAACCCCCCACAAAAATCCAATATCAGTGGTGCTGCCTTATCTCTCTTATTTTAAAGGTGTACTGTTCACCACCCTTAAAAATATTTTTTAATATGATTTCCCCCATGTCTGCCAGCCCCCAACCGCCAAATATATTTTCTTTCCAAAAGCCCCCCCACAACACCCCCCCCCCCCCCCCCCGGTCGTCCTTACTCTCCCATCCTTTTCCTATACGTTTCCTTCGCCGCACTTGCCGTCCCTCGTGTGCGTTGGTCGTGTAATGCAAGCAGAGTACGGGACCGTGCAGTCCGCTCGTGATGTGGTGACGGCAGCCATCACGACGCGGTCTGCCCGGTCCCCCATTCAGTACAGCGGAGGAAATGCCGGAGAGGTAAGTAAGAGTTTGGGAGCTTGAATAAAAATATGCGTTGGGGGCTGGCAGACATTTGGGGAACATCATATGACAAGGGTGGATTTTAATGCTACAGGGTGAGAGGATAGTAGAACGGGAGGGAGAGGGCTAGGAGGGGAGAATGGCTCACCGTACGCATAGACAATCTCTACCGTAGGCAATGTTAGCAGCAAGTCCTGCTGCCCTCCTGGTGACCTTTTTATGGGACTTTAGGAGGGGGGTCTACTAGAGAACCCTAGGGATCTGGGATGTGAGGTTAAGGATTACACTATCATGTGGGGCCATTACACTGGGGGATATAGTTTTGGGGCTGGACAGTGCCCTTTATTGTTATATTAAGGATTGGTTGTGAAAAAAAAAAAAAGGAACAGCTCGGGTGTTCACGAACGCGACCGGGGAGGAGGGCGCGGGGGGAGCGGGGATCCATGCTAGTTCCCAAAACCTTTAATAAAATCCCTAAATGAACCCATATGTCTGTATAAACAGTTAACAACAGTAACATAGTATTAAGAGTTGTTAAAGACATACGTCCATCTGTCCAACCTTTATACCCTACCCATAATTTCTGTTACAGTTACATAGTAACATAGTATTGGAGGTTGTATAAAGACATACGTCCATCCAGTCCAACCTTTATACCTATACCCAATATCTTTATAACAGTTACATGTAACATAGTATTGGAGGTTGTATAAAGACATACGTCCATCTAGTCCAACCTTTATACCCTACCATAATGTCTGTATAACAGTACATAGTAACATAGTATTGGTGGTTGTATAAAGACATACGTCCATCAGTCCAACCTTTATACCCTACCCATATGTCTGTTGTAACAGTTGGAGGTTGTATAAAATAACGTCCATCTAGTCCAACCTTTATACCCTACCCATAATTCTGTATACAGTTACATAGTAACATAGTATTGGGGTTGTATAAAACATACGTCCATCTAGTCCAACCTTTATACCACTACCCTAGTTGTATAACAGTTCATAGTACATAGTATTGGAGGTTGTATAAGACAACGTCCATCTAGTCCAACCTTTATAACCCTACCCATATGTCTGTATAACAGTTACATAGTAACATAGTATTGGAGGTTGTATAAAACATACGTCCACTAGCCAACCTTTATACCCTACCCATAATGTCTGTTAACAGTTACTAGTAACATAGTATGGAGGTTGTATAAAACATACATCCATCTAGTCCAACCTTATACCCTACCCATATTTCGTATACAGTTACATATAACATAGTATTGGAGGTTTATAAGACATACGTCCATCTAGTCCAACCTTTATACCCTACCCATATTTCGTATAACACGTTACATAGTAACATAGTATGGAGGTTGTATAAAGACATACGTCCATCTGTCCAACCTTTATAACCCTACCCATAATGTCTGTATACAAGGTTGTATAAAGACATACGTCCATTTAATCCAACCTTTATACCCTACCCATAATGTCTGTATAACAGTTACATAGTAACATAGTATTGGAGGTTGTATAAAGACATACGTCCATCTAGTCCAACCTTATACCCTACCCATAATGCCTATATAACAGTTACATAGTAACATACGTTATTGGGGTTGTAACAGACCATACGGTCCATCTAATCCAACCTTTATACCCTACCCATATTGTCTGTATAACAGTTACATAGTAACATAGTATGGAAGGTTGTATAAAGACATATATCCATCTAGTCCAACCTTTATACCCTACCCATAATGCCTGTATAACAGTTACATAGTAACATAGTATGGAAGGTTGTATAAAGACATACATCCATCTAGTCCAACCTTTATACCCTA
>JAACNH010000506.1:140037-175435 GCA_019447015.1 Hymenochirus boettgeri | reverse complement strand
AGGAGTGATGAGGGAAAAGTATAAAATAAAACGAAAGTAGGCACAGGCTACAGTAATTTCTGATAGGCAATGGATCACTGATCGACATTGATTTCGGATATGTTACAATTGGCAGAACCATTATCACATGATTTCATATGTACAATGGGCACATATTTAATGAGTTCCTATTGTTACAATGTGCACCACATACTCTTGATTTTTCTATATTTACAATGTGTCACATTATCTCACAGTGATTTCCCTATTTTACCATTATCACATTATCGGATACATATTTCTATTAATGTTACAATTCTATCACATTACCTACATTGCTTTCTATATGTTACAATGTCCCCACAACACTTGATCTACGGGAGTTGATTTCTATATTTACAATGATCTGACATGGGGGTGATCGGTAAGCAGTTGGATTGCTATATGTTACAATGTATCAACATTATCTAACATTGATTTCTATAATGTTTACAATGTATCACATTATCTACATTGAGTTCTTATGTTCCATGTGTCACATTATCGACATATGATGGTGGAGGGGTGTCTATATGTTACCATGTATCACATTACGACATGTTGAGTTCTATCATGATTACAATTATCACATTACGAATTGATTTCTATATGTTTACAATGTATCACTTATCGACATTGATTTCTATATGTTACAATGTAATCACATATCTAAAATTGAATTTCCATATGTGACAATGTCTCACTTATCTACATTGATCACGTTATGTTCTGTATGAACTATATTTATTTACAACACACATAGACCTTCCGTAATGACCCAACACAATATACAGGTTATCTTGATAAGCCCCGAGACTGAAGTAGGGGACCCGATTGTTTTCCATATGATACGAAAAACACCAATAAAATGTTCTGTTGGGTGTTGTGAAGTGTTAAAAGGGCCAGTGCAGCTGGCTCGTGTCTTACTACATACAACAAAGGATAAACCCACACACGGAAACGGTGAATTCCTGTCACATTAGGTCCTGTCTAAAGAATTTATACTTTAACTAATTACTGTTTTTGCCCTTTGTTACTTAACGCTGCTGAGGGGGACTGGGGGTTGGTTCAGTATAGATAGAGGCTTGAAAACGAGTAGACAGAGAAAAAGAGGACACACAAGGGAGGTAATAGAGACTGTGTTCTACAAAACACGAGGTAAGACGGACTGCACAAACATGCCTTGAAACCGATGTGCCCCCTGGCATTGCGTGCGTGTGGCGAACAAAAGTACGAGTTGCTAATGTCATAACAATATAGTGAGAGAAGAGAAGGGATAGAGAAACTGACAGCACATAGCACTACTCAGGATGCCTACCCCTAGAAAATAAACCTCAGGGGAGGAACCAGGGGGGGGCAGACGGATGCGTGAATTGGCCGCCTTCCCAATTGGACCTTACGTTTGCCCATTCAGCATTGTGTCTGTTTATAAAAATGATCTGTCGAGCATACGACTTCTTTTTGCAGGACCCCTAATAGAGACCGTTATGGCTTGCCCTTGACCCAGCACTTGGGTTGTTCAGTTGCGAAGTAGAGATTCTCGGGGCATGTATTAAAACCCCATGAACATGAGCCAATCAATCAGAACTTACTGTTCGGGTGCATTTCACGAGAATATGGTGAGCAGCTCCTGGAAAGAAAAGGTTTGTAAAATAGGGATGTTCAACATCAGGTGATAACGGGGGAGAGTATAAGTTTCACTCAACTGGATTTTTCAAAATGTAAGAGAATATGTAGAATAACAAGGTTGGTATAATACAAACTAACATTTAAAGAATAGACTACTTCTATTTGTCCGACTGAACTTTTCCCTGTTGAGCTCGTGTCCTCGCTCTCCGCTTCCCAGCGATCGAGTACTTATGCGTTATGGGTTAGACTAGAGGGACTTCAACCTTCCACCATTGTATGACGGTTTACTATGTGAACGTTATACAGACATTATGGGTAGGGGTATAAAGGTTGAGACTAGATGGACGAGTATGTCTTTATACAGGGAACCGGAGCCAATACTAACTTATATACTGGACTAGAATGTTAGCATTTTAAGGACGTCCATGGTGAATGGGGTCAGGGGGGTATATAAGTTGGACTAGGATGACTTATATGCTTATACAACCTCCAATACGTAGATGTTACTGATTTAACTGTGTATAGGAGGCTGGGGGACACAGGGGGTGTGGGGGGGTGTGGTAAGGGGTATAGAAAATGGTTGGACTAGATGGACTGTCTTGGTATATACGGAGGGAGCCGGGGGGGGGGGGGGTGGGGCGGGTGCGGGCGGCGTGATGTTACTATTTAACTGTTATACATACATTATGGTAGGGTATAAAGGTTGGACATAAGTGGCAATGGACGTATTCTTTGAATCACACCTCCAAATCCGATGTTACTATTTAAGACTGTATATACAGACATTATGGTAGGTATAAGGTTTGACTGATGGCCATATGTCTTATACATACCGTCCAATACTATGTTTCTATGTAACTCTGTTATATACAGACATTATGGTAGGGTATAAGCGTTTTGGACTAGATTTGACGTATGGTCTTCATACAACTCCATACTATGTTATTATAACTGTTATACACAGCCTTATTGGTAGGGTATAAGGTTGGACTAGATGGACGTATGTCTTTATCCAAACTCCAATACTAGTTACATGTATACTGTTATACAAGACATTATGGGGTATGGTATAAAGGTTGGACTAGATTACGTAGTCTGTATACAACCTGACCAATACGATGTTACGTGAGTTAACTGTTATGCGGGGGGCTTGGGGACAGAGGGGATTATGGATGGACACACAAGGGTATGTGAAAGGTTTGAATATGACGTATGTCTTTCTACAACCTCAATACTATGTTACTAATGTAACTGTTAACAGACCTTATGGTAGGGTAATAAAGGTTGGACTAGATGGACGTATGTCTTTATACAACCACTCCAATCTATGTTATTATTACTGTTATCAGACTTGCGGTGAGGGTATAAAGGTTGGCCTAGATGGACGATGTCTTTGTCCAACCTCCAATACCATTTCTATGTAATGTTATACAGACCAGATTATGGGTAGGGTATAAAGTGTTGACTATAGATGGACGGATGGCTTTATATAACATCCAATACTATGTTACTTGTAACGGTTATACAGACATTAGGGGTAGGGTATAAAGTGGACTATACGGACATATGTCTTTATATACACCTCCAATACTATGTTACTATGTAACTGTTTATAAGACATTTGGTAGGGTTTATAAAGTTGGCCTCGAATGGACGATGTCTTTATACAACCTCCAATCTATGTTATTATGTACTTGTTATACATCACATTATGTGTAGGGTATAAAGGTTTGGACTAAATTGACGTATGTCTTTGTACCACCTCCAGATACCATGTTACTATGTAACTGTTATACAGACATTATGGGTAGGGTATAAAGTTGGACTAGATGGACGTAGGTCTATATAACATCCAATACTATGTTACTAGTTAACTGTTAACACATTATGGGTAGGGTATAAATGTTGGATTTAGACGGACGTATGTCTTGTATACAACCCCCAATACTATGTTATCTATGTAACTGTTTATAACAGTACTTATGGGTAGTTGAAAGGTTGGACTAGACGACGTATGTCTTTAATATCAAACCTCCAATACTATGTTACTATGTAACTGTTTCACAGACATTATGGTAGGGTATAAAGGTTGTACTATGAGACGTATGTTCTTTATACAACCTCCAAGTACTTTTACTATGTACTGTTACTACGACATTATGGGTAGGGTATAAACGGTTGGTACTAGATGGACGTATGTCTTTATACCGACCTTCCACTCTATGTTTACACATGTATAGTAACTTTAACAGACCTTATGGGTAGGGTATAAGGTTGGACTAGATGGTACGTATGGTTCTTTAACAAACCTCCATACTATGTACTAAGTAACTGTTATACAGACTTATGGGTAGGGTATAAGGTTGGACTAAGACGTATGTCTTTATGACAACCTCCGATACTATGTTACTATTACTGTTATATACAGACATTATGGGTAAGGAGTAGAAGATGTTTGGCCATGACGGACGTATGGTCTGTTATAGACTCCATACTATTTATATGTAAGCTGTTTATACGACTTCATGGTAGTGGTAAAAGGTTGACTAGACTGCATTGTCTTTATACAACCTCCATACTAATGTTACTATGTACTGTTATCACAGATCATATGGTAGGGTATACGGTTGGACTATGGACGTATGTCCTTTATAACAACCTCCAATACTTGTTACTGAGTACCTGTTTTATAACAGACAATGGGGAGGGTATAAAGGTTGGACTAGATGGACGTATAGTTCGTTATACAACTTCCAATACTATGTTACATGTAACTGTTCAACCATTATGGTTAGGGTAATAAAGGTTGGACGATTGGACGTATGTCTTTATAAACACCTCCAAATACCTATGTTACTATTTTGTTAGACGACATTATGGGTAGGGTTAAAGGTTTGGACCTACTATGGACGTATTGTCTTTATACAACCCTCCTAATACTAAGTTTACCTAGTAACTGTTATCCACAGACCAACTTATGTGTAGGGAGGTTGACTGTTTCCGACATTATGGGTAGGGTATAAAGTTGGCTAGATGTGACACTTGTCTTTATACAACCTCCAATACTATGTCACTATGTACTGTTAATACAACATTAGGGTAGGTATAAAGTTGAATAGATGGAACGGCATTGTCTTTATACAACCTCCCAATACTATGTTACTATTAACTGTATACAGTACTTATGGGTAGGGTATAGAGTTGGACTAGATGGACGTAGTCTTTATACAACCTCACTAGAATCATCTATACGATTATAGAGTGGACTAATGTTATTTTAACATCAAATAGTTATATAACTATAACATCATTATGGGTAGTGGTATAAGGTTTGCTAGATGGACGTATGTTTTTTATACAACCTCCATACTTGCGTTACTAGTTAAACTGTGTATAAAACGAGACATTATGGGTAGGGGTATAAAACCCTGGTCTACTTGATGGACCGTATGTCTTTTAGCAAACACTTCCAAGGCATATGTTAACTATGTAACTGTTATACAGACATTATGGTTAGGGTATAGGTTTGAACTAGATGGCGTGTCTTTATAAACTCTCCAATACTATGTTATCTATGTACTGTTATACAACATTATGGGTAGGTATAGAACTGTGAGACTAGATGGAACTGTGTCTTTATATCAACACTCATAACTATGTTACTTATGTAACTGTTTATACGATACATTAGGGTAGGGGTTAGAGTTGACTTCAGATGGATGTATGTCTTTATACAACTCCCAATGATATGTTTACTTGTACCTACTGTTATACACAGACCATTATGGTGTATGGGTATAGAAGTTGACTAGATGGCTATGTCCCCCACCCCCCCTTTTATAACTCCATACTATGTTACTACGTAACTGTTACAGACTATGGGTAGGTTAAAGGTTGACTAGATGTGACGTATATGTACTTTAACAGACCTCCAATACTAGTTACGATGTCACTGTTAGACAGACTTGGGTAGGTATAAAAGGGTTGGACTAGATGACCTATTGTCTTTATTACAACCCCAATACTATGTTATACTATGTACACTGTTATACGACATTATGGTTAGGTTAAAGTTGGACTAAGACTGGACATATTCTTTAATACACCTGCCATACTATGTTAGGACTATGTAACGGTTTACAGACCATTATGGGTAGGGTATAAGTTGGACTAGATGGACACTAGTACTTTATACAACCTCCAATACTATGTTACTATGTTAACTGTTTATCCTAACCCGACATTATGATGTTCATGGTAGGTAAGGTTTGGACTCGATGGAGTATGCTCTTGTTATATACAACCTCCAATACTATGTTACTATGTAACTGTATACGCTGGGTGTAACAGTGACTATGGCTATGCGTCCCCATATGTACTGTGGTTATACGATTATTGGTGGTTACTGGACTATGGATGTATGTCCTTTACCAACCTCCAATCCTATTTACTATGTAATGTTATACAAGTACATTATGGGTTAGGTATAAGGTTGACTGATGGACGTATTCTTTATACCAACCTCCATACTATGTTACTATGTTACCTGTTATGCACAGACATTATGGGTAGGTATAAAGGTTGGACTACGATAGACATCATGTCTTTAACAACTCCATACTATGTTACTATGGTACTAGTTATAAACGAACATTATGGTGGGTATAAGGTTGGACTAGATGGACTATTTCTTTTTTCTTTTATATATGACCTCCAATACTATGTTCTATGTACTGTTATACCGACATTATGGTAGGGTAAAGGTTGGACTCGATGACGTGTGTCTTTATACAACCTCCACTATCTACGTTACTATTGTAACGTTATACAGAATATGGGTAGGGTATAGGTTTGGAACTAGATGGACCGCATATGTCTTTATCAACCGCCAATACTATTTTACTATTAACTGTTATAAAGACATTATGGTGTGGTATAAAGGTTGGCTCAGATAGACATATGTCTTTATACAACCTCCAATACTATGTTTACTATTAACTTTATACAGACAGTTATGGTATGGTATATCAAGGTTGGACTAATGGTTATGTCTTTACAGCACCTCCAATACTTATGTACCTATGTAACTGTTATACAGACATTATGGGTAAGGGTATATGTTGGACTAGATGGACTATGTCTTATACCCGCTCGTCTCGATGCTATACTATGTGTCTTAATGTCACTCTGTTTCCAACATTTGGGTAGGGGGTAATAAGTTTGGAACTAGTATAGAACAATGTCTTATATACAACCTCCTCATACTATGGTTTACTAATGTACTGTTACTCAGACCAGTTTGGTGGGTATAAAGGTTGGACTAGATGGACCGTATGTCTTATACAAACCTCCAATCTTATGTTACCTGATGTACTGTTATACGACGATTATGGTAGGGTATAAAGTTGGACTAGATGGACGTATGTCTTATACAACCTCCCCAATACTATGTTTCCTATGTACTGTTAGACAGCACCTTAGGTAGGGTATACATGTTGGACGGATTGGACTATGTCTTTATATACAACCTCTCAATACTATGTTACTGTGTAACCGTTATACAACATATATGGGTAGGGTATAAAGGTTTGGACTAGATGGACGTATGTCGTTATACAACCTCATAGTGTTACTGTGTACTGTTAGTACAGACATTTGGGTATGGTTAAAAGGTTGGACTCGATGGACCGTTCATTCGTTATTACAACAACTCCAAACTATGGTTACATTACTGTTTATCGCAGACATTATGGGTAGGGTATATAAGGTTGACATAGACGGACGTATGTCGTTAACAATCTCCAATACTATGTTACTATGTATATCTATAGCAGACATATGGGTAGGTATAAGTTGACAGATGGATGTATGTCTTTATACAACCTCCTCAATACTTGTTACTATGTAACTGTTATATACAGCTTATGGGTAGGGTTTCAAGGTTGGACTAATGGAACGTATGTCCTTTAATACAAACCATCCATACTATTTACATGTAACTGTTATACACAGACATTATTGGGTAGGGTATAAAGGTTTGGGACTAGATGGACGTATGTCTTTTATCAGCTCTCATACTTGTTACTAATTAACTGTTATATCAGACATTAATGGGTAGGGTATAAAGGTGGACAGATGAGACGTAAAGCGTTTATACATCTCAATACTATGTTTACTATTGTAAACTTTTCTACAGACATTATGGTGTAGGGTAATAGGTTGTACTAGATGACGTATGTCTTTATACATCCTCCATACTATTTACTATGTAACTGTTTACAGACATTATGGGAGTCGGGTAATAAAGGTTGGACTAGATGGACGTGTTCTTTATAAATCCACTCCAATACTATGTTACTATGTAACTGTTAATACAGACACTTAATGGGTAGGGTATAACGTTGAGACTAGATGTGAGCTATGTCCTTTATACACCTCCAATACTATGTTACTATGTAACTGTCATACAGACATTATGAGTAATGGAATAAGGTTTGGACTAAGATGGACGTAGTGTCCTTTAACAACCTCCAAATACTATGGGTTCTACATGTAACTGTTAGTACAGACATTATGGGTAGGGTTCAGGTTGGACGAGTGGACGTAATGTCTTTTAACACAACCGTCCAATACTATGCTCTCATGTCACTGTTATAGAGACATTATGGGTACGGGTATAAAAGTTGGACTAGATGACGTATGTCTTAAATATACAACCTCCATCTATGTTACACTATGTAACCGTATACAGCCTTATTGGTAGGGTAAGTATAAAGGTTGGACTAGATGGACGTATGTCTTTATACAACCTCCAATACTATGTTACTGTGTAACCGTTATCCAGACATTATGGGTAGGGTATAAAGGTTGGACTAGATGATGTATGTTGTTATGTGATTATGACACTATAACATTTCTTGAACTATTTAATTTAAATCCCAATATTTTGCTACAGGTTTTCTGAGTCCCAATGAATTTTTGTTGGTTTGTTGGTTTATTTCTGTGTCAATGTGACCCAGTTGATTGATTGTTGAATTTAGTGTCACATGATTTGAATGATGTTTTTTTTGCCAGACTGAGACAAGACGCTTTTGATGCAATTAAAGACAAACGCACTTGTGTATTGCATTCTGGGAAATTGCCTGCAGTCACCACAATGACATGTGACTGGGCAATATTCACCACGAACCACATTCTGCAGCCTGTTATTAACACCCAGTGTCAGGTGTTATACTATGAGCAAAGTCTTTCTCAGATGCCTGGAAAACTCCTGCACTCCATACATATATACATATATAACACTGACCCCCTACACATATATATAACACAGACCCCTACACACATATATAACACTGACCCCCTACACACATATATAACACTGACCCCTACACACATATATAACACTAACCCCTACACATTTATACATATATAAGACTGACCCCTACACATATATATAACACGGACCCCTACACATATATATAACACTAACCCCTACACATTTATACATATATAAGACTGACCCCTACACATATATATAACACGGACCCCTACACATATATATAACACTAACCCCTACACATTTATACATATATAAGACTATGTGTCTGTATGTATATGTCTGTATGTATGTATTTGTCTGTATGTATGTACATGTGTCTGTATGTATATGTGTATGAATGTATGTATGTATGTGTCTGTGTTTGTACATGTGTCTGTATGTATGTATGTGTCTGTATGTATATGTATCTGTATGTGTGTATGTATGTACATGTATTTATATATGTATATGTAGGGTTTCCAGATCAGTGAAATCAGGACACCTATTAAAATGTATGTGTATGTAGTGTGTGTGTATTTATATATGTACAAGTCATTATGAATTGAGAAAGCCAGTCGGATGACTAGCGAAACGTCTTCAAGAACTACATTTCAAGTCCAGTTGATCTAATTGAATACAACAGATATGTGTGTATATATGTATGTCCATGTATGTAGTATGTATATGTCCATGTATGTAGGATAAGATGTGGTGTCCCCCACGGTACAGGGTGACATATGAAGACATTATCTCATCCATATGTTGGACATTGACAGGGTTTCTGTTCATGTCAGTGTGGGAGCTGCCATGTGTATCTACCCGCTGCCCCTGTGACAATGTCATTCTATTTCCTATTGGCCCCAAGGAGACGTCATTACAGTGATGTCGGGTCACGTGAGTACATCAAGCAATCAGAGGGCTCCTTCCTGGTCTCGCCCTCCGATTGGATGGTTTCAATCTCTGAGCTCTAGGATTGGCCAGCGTCGCTAAAGCCCCGCCCTATAGTTTCCGAGCCCTTTCCGGACTCCATTTCCCGACGTCCGCCGCGACTGTCAGTCCCGTGACTCCGCCTCGCTCCTCCCCCGGTCTGTGGTAAAGATGGCGGACGAGGACGGGGACGGGTTCCAGTCCGGGCAGAGGAACGGCGGAGGCGGCGGCGGGTTCGGTCCGTCTGGGGGGCCCCGTGTGGTCCGGATAGTCAAGTCCGAGTCCGGTTACGGCTTCAACGTCCGGGGACAAGTCAGTGAGGGAGGTCAACTAAGGAGCATCAACGGGGAACTGTACCCACCGCTCCAGCATGTCAGCGCCGTCCTGCCCGGGGGAGCCGCCGATAGAGCCGGGATACGGAAGGGGGACCGCATCCTGGAGGTGTGAGTACCGGGCATCATGGGTAGGGGCCCCTCTCTCTACCCCTCTATTGGAGGTGTGAGTACCGGGCATCATGGGTAGGGGCCCCTCTCTCTACCCCTCTATTGGAGGTGTGAGTACCGGGCATCATGGGTAGGGGCCCTCTCTCTACCCCTCTATTGGAGGTGTGAGTACCGGGCATCATGGGTAGGGGCCCCTCTCTCTAACCCCCTCTATTGGAGGTTTGAGTACCCGCCCGTCAGCATGGGTAGGGTCCCCCTCTCTCTACCCCTCTATTGGAGGTGTGGTACCGGGCATCATGGGTATGGGCCTCTCTCTAACCCCTCTATTGGAGGTGTGAGTACCGGGCTCATGGGTAGGGGCCCCTCTCTCTACCCCTATTGGAGGTGTGAGTACCGGGCATCATGGGTAGGGGCCCCCTCTCTCTACCCTGTATTGAGGTGTGAGTACCGGGCATCATGGGTAGGGGCCCCTCTCTCTACCCCTCTATTGGAGTGTGAGTACCGGGCCATGGGTAGGGGGGGCCCCTCTCTCTACCCCTCTATTGGAGGTGTGAGTACCGGCATCATGGGTAGGGGCCCCTCTCTCTACCCCTCTATTGGAGGTGTTGAGTACCGGGATCATGGGTAGGGGCCCCCTCTCTCTACCCCTCTATTGGAGTGTGAGTACCGGCATCATGGGTAGGGCCCCTCTCTCTACCCCTCTATTGGAGGTGTGAGTACCGGGCATCATGGGTAGGGCCCCTCTCTCGACCCCTCTATTGGAGTGTGAGTACCGTGCATCATGGGTAGGGCCCCTCTCTCTACCCCTCTATTGTAGGTGTGAGTACCGGGCATCATGGGTAGGGGCCCCTCTTTAGAAGGGTTATAAATGATGGATATTCACTCTTTAACACTATAAGAATCCTATCTTATAGGCGGGACTGTAATAATATAAGGGTATAATAAGGAATATTCACTCTTATACACTATAGAGAAATCCGTACCTTATAGCAGGACTGATAATGAAAGGTATCAAATGGGGACAATTCACTCTGTATACACTATAGAGAATCCTAGTCTTTAGCAGGGACTGTAATAATACGAAGGGTATAATAGGGATATTCCACTCTGTAACACTAATAGAGCATCCTAGTCCTTATAGCAGGGGACTGTAATAATGACGAGGGTATAAATAGGATATTCAACTCTGTATACAACTATAAGAATTCTAGTCCTTATATACGGGGGACTGTACTAATCGAAGGGTAATCATAGGGGAATAATTCCACTCTTGTATAAAACGCTAAGAGACATCCTAGTCCTTATAGCGGGGACTGGTAATATATGAAGGTATAAAGAGGAATATTCACTCTGTACACCTATGAGAATCCGTCCTTCTGCGGGGACTGTAAGTATGAAGGGTATAAATGGGGAATATTCACTCGTATACACTATAGGAAACCTAAGTCCTTATAGCGGTGACTGTAATAATATGAAGGGTATCATAGATAATAATTCACTCTGTATCACTATGAGAATCCTAATCCTTAAATAGCGGGACTGTAATAATACGAAGGGTATAAGGAGGAATATTCACTCTGTATACACTAAGGAATCCCAGTCCTTAAGACGGGTGACTGTAAAATATGAGTGGTAATAAAATGAGGAATATTCACTCTGATTCTCTATAGAGAATCCTAGTCCCTTTTTAAAATAGCGGGGACTGTAATAATATGAAGGGTATAAATGGAGGAATATTGCTCTGTAACACTATAGAGAATCCTAGTCCTTACATAGCGGGACTGTAAATAATATGAAGGGTACTAATGGAGGGATTCACTCTGTACTCATATAGAGAATCCTACGTCCTTATACAACGGGACTGTATATATAAGGATATAAATGGGATATTCACTCTGTATACACTATAGAATCCTAGTCCTTATAGCAGGGGTCTGTAATAATATGAAGGGTAGAATGAGGAATTGTTAACTCTGTATAGCACTATAGAGAATCCAGGTCCTATAGCGGGGAGACTGTAATAATTAAAAGGGTATAAATGAGGATATTCACTCTGTTTACTCTATAGAGAATCTATCCTTATAGGGGGGCTGTAATAATATGAGGGATATAAATGAGAATAATTTCCACTGTAATACACTATCAGGAATCCTAGTTCCTGATAGCGGGGACTGTATAATAATCGAAGGGTATAAATGAGGAATTCAACTCTGTATAACACTATAGAGAATCCATAGTCCTTTCAGGGGACTGTAATAATATAAAGGTATAAATGAGACTATCACTCCTGTATACGCTATATGAGAATCCCTAGTCCTTAAGCGGGGACTGTAATATACAGGTATAGAATATCATCAAGAGATCTATCCATAGGGTAGATATGGGTAAATGAATAGGATTCACTGTCACTAAGACTGTCCTATAGCCTTAAATTGGAGGATACAATATATGTGTAGCATAGAGATCCAGTCCTTTAGCGGGGACTGTAATAATATGAAGGGTTATAATATGAACGGTATTTCCACTCTGTATTCACTATAGGAGAACCTAGTCCTTATAGCGGGCTCCGTAATATATGAAGGGTATAAATGATGAGATATTTCATCTGTATCTCTATAGCGAATCCTAGTCCTTATAGCGGGTTACTGTAATAACTACGAAGGGTATAAATGAGGAATCTTCACTCGGTATACACTATAAATGCCTAGTCCTTATAGCGGGACTGTATAATACGAAGGTGAAAAGGAGGATATTCACTCTGTATTCACTATAGAGAACCTACCTTAAGCGGGGACTGTAATAATATGAAGTGGTATAAATGAGGGATATCACTCTGTATACCCTATAGAGAATCCTAGTCCTTATAGCGGTGGAACTGTAATAATAGAAGGGTATAATGAGGATATTCACCTTTATCACTATAGGAATCCTAGGTCCTTATAGCGGGAACTGTAATGAATCATGAAGGGTACAAATGAGAATATTCACTCTGTATACGTATGAGAATCCTATCCTTAATAGCGGGGACTGTAATAATATGAAGGTAATAAATTAGGGATATTTCACTCTGTATAATCCACTAAGAAATCCTAGTCTTATAGCGGGACTGTAATAATAGCGAAGGGTTAGAAATGAGGAATATTTCACTCGTAATACACTATAGAATCCTAGTCCCTTATAAGACGGAGACTGTAATAATATGAGGGGTATAAGATGGATTATTACTCTTATACACATAGAGAAATCCTAGTCCTTATAGCGTGGAACTGTAATATATGAAGGGGTATAAAAATGAGGGATAAATTCCTCTGTATCACTATAGAGAAATCCTGTCCCTTATAGCGGGTACGTCAATATATGAAGGGTATAAATGAGGAATATTTACATCTGTATCACTAAGAGAATCCCTAGTCACTTATAGCGGGACTGTAACTAAATACGAAGGGTATAAATGAGGAATATGTTCTCTGTATTCACTTAGCAGAATCCTAGTCCTTATAGCGGGGACGTAATATAGAAGGGTATCAATGAGGAATATTTCACTCTGTATCACTATATAGACTCCTAGTCCTTAGATAAGCGGGATTGTAATAATATGAGGGTATAAGAGGGAATATTCACTCGGTATGAACACTATAGAGAATCCAGTCCTTCTAAGCGGGGACTGTAATAATTGAAGTGTATAAATGAGGGAATATTACTCTGTAACCTATAGAGAAATCCTACGTCCTTATAGGGGACTGTATAATATGAAGGTAAATAAAAATAGAGGATATTCACATCTGTATACACTATAGAGAATCCAGTCCTTTATAGCAGGGACTGTAATAATATGAAGGGTATAAATGAGGAATATTACTCTGTATACCTATAGAGATCCAGTCCTTATGCGGGGACGGTAATAATAGAAGGTATAAATGGGAATATTACTCTTTATACATAGAGACTCCTATAGTCCTTATAGCGGGACTGTAATAATATGAAGGTATAAATGAGGAATATTCACTCTGTATCACTATGAGAACCCCTGATCCTTATAGGGGAACTGTAATAGATATGAAGGGTAAAATGAGGGATCTTCACTCTGTATACGCTATAAGAATCCCAGTCCTTATAGCGGTGGACTGTATAATATGAAAGGGTTATAAATGAGGGATATTCACCGTTCTGTATCACTATAGAGAATCCTAGTCCTTATTAGCAGGGACTGTTATATGAAGGTTATAAATGAGGATATTCACCTCTGTATACACGTCTAGAGAATCCCTAGTCCTTATAGCGGGACTGTAATAAATAAAAGGTATAAATGAGAATATTACATCTGTATACCTATAGGAGAATCCT
Organism: Hymenochirus boettgeri; assembly: GCA_019447015.1. Lineage (NCBI taxonomy): Eukaryota > Metazoa > Chordata > Amphibia > Anura > Pipidae > Hymenochirus > Hymenochirus boettgeri. The sequence continues at coordinate 160,756 of JAACNH010000506.1, read as the reverse complement.
AGTCCTTATAGCGGACGTAATAATATGAAGGGTGATAAATGAAGGATATTCACTCTGTAATACACTATATAGAATCCTAGTCCTTATAGCAGTGGACTGTAATAGATATGAAGTATAAATAAGGAATATTCACTCTGTCTACACTATAGAGATCCTAGTCCTTATACGGCGTGACTGTAATAATATGGAAGGGTCTAAATGAGGGATATACTCTTATACCCTATAGAGAATCCCTAGTCCGCTATAGCGGGGACTGTAATAATAAAGGGTATAAAGTGAAGGAATATTCCCCTCTGTAGACACTATAGAGAATCCTAGTCCTCTAGCGGGACTGTAATAATATAAGGATAAATGAAGGAATTCTGTATCTAGAACTTCCTTTCGGTGTATAATTAGTTATGGACCTGACACTATAGAGAATCCTAGTCCTTATAGCAGGGTACTGAAATGATACAGGGTATAAATGAGGAATATTCACTCTGTATACACTATAGAGAATCCTAGTCCTTATATCGGGGACTGTAATATATGAAGGGTATCAATAAGAATATTCACTCTGTATTTAAACGTATAGAGAATCCTAGTTCCTTATAGCGGGACTGGTAATAATATGAAGGGTAAATGAGGAATTCACTCTGTATTCACTATGAAGAGATCCTATCCTTATAGCGTGACGGTAATAATACTGAAAGGGTATAAATGAGAATATTCACCTCTGTATACACTATAGAGATCCGAACCTTAAATATAGCGGGACTGTAATAATACGAAGGTATAATGAGGAAAATTTCAACTCTGTATACCTATAGAGATCCTAGTCCCTTAGTCGCAGGGACTGTATAATTACGAAGGGTCATAAAGGGAATATTTCACTCTGTATTCACTATAGAGAATCCTAGTCCTTATACGGGGACTGTAATACTATGAAGGGTTATAAATGGAATTCCGTTGTATAAAATCATGCGTTTTGCGTAAAAACGTAATGGGATAGCATCGACTATAGAGAATCCTAGTTCCTTTAGCGGGACTGTAATAATTAAGGGTATAAATGTAGGAATATTCACTCTGTATACACTATAGATAATCCTAGTCCTTATAGCGGGGTACCTGTAATAATATGAAAGGGTATAAATGCGGATATCACTCTGTAACACTATAGAATTTAAGGTTGGACTAGATGCGTATGTCCTTTATACAACCCTCCAATACTTTGTTTACTATTTAACTGTTATAGGACATTATGGGTTGGTATAAAGGAGGTTCGGACTAGATGGACATTGTCTTTATACGCCTCCGATCATGTTACTTGTAACAGTTATCGACAGTTGGTGTAGGGTATAAAGGTCCGGACTAGATGTTATGTATGTCTTATACAACCTCCAAAACTAGGTTACTAACATTAACTGTTATACAGACATATGGGTAGTGTATAAAGGTCGGACTAGGGTGACGTAAATGTCTTAATACAACCTCCAAACCTATTTTTACTAGGGAACTGTTATACAGACCTTATTGGTAGGGATAAAGGTCGTGACTAGACGGACGTATGGCTTTATACATCCTCAATACTATGTTACTATGTAACTGTTATACAGACCTTATGGGTAGGGTATAAGGTTGGACTAGACGGACATATGTTTAACAGCCTCCAATACTATGTTACTATGTAACTGTTATAACAGACATTATGGGTGGGTATAAAGGTTGGACTAGACGGCCGTATGTCTTTGTACACCCCTCCATACAGGTTTACTAACTAATGTAACTGTTAGTCAGACATTATGGGTAGGGTATAAGGTTGGATCATTGGACGTATGTCTTTATACAACCCCAATACTATGTTACTATGTAACTGTTATACAGACATTATGGGTGGGTATAAAGGTCGGACTGAATGGACGTAATGTCTTTATATAACCTCCAATACTATGTTTACTATGTAACTTGTTATACGACCGTTGGTAGGGTATAAGTTGGGACTAGATGACTTATGTCTTTATACACCTCCAATACTATGTTACTATGTAACTGTTATACAGACATTATGGTAGGGTATAAAGGTTGTGCTATATGGACTATTTCTTTATACAACCTCCAAACTATGTTACTATGTAACTGTTTAACAGACATTATGGGTAGGGTATAAAGTCGGACTAGATCAAACGATGTCTTTATAACACCTCCAATACTATGTTACTAGTAACTGTTATACAGACATTATGGGTAGGGTATGAAGTTGGACTAGATTGACGTATGTTTTTATACAACCTCCAATACTATGTTACTATGTACTGTTTATATCATACATTATGGGTAGGTATAAAGGTTGAACTAGATGGACTAATGTCCTTTATCAACCTCCAATACATTTTACTATGTACTGTTATACAGACATTAGTGGTAAGGGTATAAAGGTTGGACTAGATGGACGTATGTCTTTATACAACCTCCAATACTATGTTACTTGTAACTGTTCATACAGACATTATGGGTAGGGTATAAAGGTTGACTAGATGGACTATGTCTATATACAACCTCCAATACTATTTATACTATGTAACTAGTTAGTACGACTTATGGTAGGGTATAAGGTTGGACTAGACGGACTATGTCTTTATACAACCTCCAATACTATTTACTATGTAACTGTTTATACAGACATTATGGGGAGGGTATAAAGTTGGACTAGACGGACGTGTGTTTTATAACAACCTCCAATCTATGTTACTAGGTACTGTTATACAGACATTATGGTAGGGGTATAAAGGTTGGACTAGATGGACGTATGTCTTTTATACAACCTCCAATACTATGTTTACTTGTAATGTTATAACAGACATTATGGGTAGGGTATAAAGGTGGACTAGATGACGTATGTCTTTATACAACCTCCAATACTATGTACTATTAACCGTTATACAGACATTATGGGTAGGGTATAAGGGTTGGACTAGATAGACGTATGTCCTTTATACAACCTCCAATACTATGTTACTATGTAACCGTTATACAGACTTATGGGTAGGGTACTAAGGTTGGACTAAATGGAAGTTGTCTTTATACAACCTCCAATACTATGTTACTGTTGTAACCGTTATACCAGACATTATGAGTAGGGTATAACAGGTTGGACTAGATGGACGTAGTCTTTTACAACCTCAATACTATGTTACTGTGTAACCGTTATACAGACATTATGGTGTTATAATAGGTTGGACTATGGACGTTTGTCTTTATACACCTCCAATCTATGTACTATGTACCCCGTTATCAGACATTATGGGTGGGTATAAAGGTTGGACTAAGCGGACGTCATGTCCTTTATACAACCTCCAATACTATGTTTACTATGTACCGTTATACAGACATTATGGGTAGGGTATAAAGGGTGGACTAGATGGACGTATGTCTTATACAACCTCCATACTATGTTATCTAACCGTTATACAGACATTATGGGTAGGGTATAAAGGTTGGACTAGATGGACGTATGTTCATTTACAACCTCCAATCCTATGTTACTGTGTAACTGCTATACAGACGTAATGGGTAGGGTTATAAGGTTGGACTAGACGGACGTATGTCTTTATACAACCTCCAATACTATGTTACTGTGTAAGCGTTATCACGACATTATGGTAGGGTATAAGGTCGGACTCGACGGACGTAGTCGTCTTTATACAACCCCAATACTATGTTACTATGTAACCTTTATACAGACGTTATGGTAGGGTATAAAGGTCGGACTAGATGGACGTATGTCTTTATACAACCTCCAATACTATGTTACTATGTAACCGTTATACAGACATTATGGGTAGGTATAAAAGGTCGGACTAGATGGCCGTATCTTTATACAACCTCCAATACTATGTTCTATGTAACTGTTATACAGACGTTGGGTGGGTAATAAAGGTTTGACTAGATGGACGTAGTCTTTATACAACCTCCAATACTACGTTACTATGTAACTGTTATACAGACTTATGGGTAGGGTATAAAGGTCGAACTAGATGGACGTGTGTCTTTATACAACCTCCAATACTATGTTACTATGTAACTGTTATACAGACTTATGGGTAGGGTATAAAGGTTGGACTAGATGACGTATCGTCTTTACAACCTCCAATACTTGTTACTATGTAACTGTTATACAGACATTATGGGTAGGGTTAAAGGTCGGGACTAGATGGACGTAGTCTTTATACAACCTCCAATACTATGTTACTATGTAACTGTTATACAACATTATGGGTAGGGGTATAAAGGTTGGACTAATGGACGTATATCTTTATACAACCTCCAATACTATGTTACTATGTAACTGTTATACAGACATTATGGGTAGGGTATAAAGGTTGGACTAGATGGATGTATGTCTTTATACAACCTCCAATAATGTATGTATATGTGTATGTATGTGCACGTGTCTATGTGTATGTATGTATATGCCTGTATGTATATTTATGTATGTATGTAAATGTGTCTGTCTGTATATATGTGTGTCTGCATGTTATGTATGTCTGTATGTGTCTATATGTATATGTCTGTATGTATGTATTTGTCTGTATGTATGTACATGTGTCTGTATGTATATGTGTATGAATGTATGTATGTATGTGTCTGTATGTATGTATGTGTCTGTCTGTATGTTGTATATGTTTGTACATGTGTCTGTATGTATATGTCTGTATGTATGTATTTGTCTGTATGTATGTACATGTGTCTGTATGTATATGTGTATGAATGTATGTATGTTATGTGTCTGTATGTATATGTCTGTATGTATGTATGTGTCTGTATGTATATGTCTGTATGTATGTATTTGTCTGTATGTATGTACATGTGTCTGTATGTATATGTGTATGAATGTATGTATGTATGTGTCTGTATGTATGTATGTGTCTGTCTGTATGTATGTATATGTTTGTACATGTGTCTGTATGTATGTATGTGTCTGTATGTATATGTATCTGTATGTGTGTATGTATGTACATGTATTTATATATGTATATGTAGGGTTTCCAGATCAGTGAAATCAGGCACCTATTAAATGTATGTGTATGTAGTGTGTGTGTATTTATATATGTACAAGTCATTATGAATTGAGAAAGCCAGTCGGATGACTAGCGAAACGTCTTCAAGAACTACATTTCAAGTCCATTTGATCTAATTGAATACAAAGATATGTGTGTATATATGTATGTCCATGTTGTAGTATGTATATGTCCATGTATGTAGGATAAGATGTGTGTCCCCCACGGTACAGGGTGACATATGAAGACATTATCTCATCCATATGTTGGACATTGACAGGTTTCTGTTCATGTCGTGTGGGAGCTGCCATGTGTATCTACCCGCTGCCCCTGTGACAATGTCATTCTATTCTCTATTGGCCCCAAGGAGACGTCATTACAGTGATGTCGGGTCACGTGAGTACATCAAGCAATCAGAGGGCTCCTTCCTGGTCTCGCGCCCTCCGATGGATGGTTTCAATCTCTGAGCTCTAGGATTGGCCAGCGTCGCAAAGCCCCGCCCTATATTTCCGAGCCCTTTCCGGACTCCATTTCCCGACGTCCGCCGCGACTGTCAGTCCCGTGACTCCCCTCGCTCCTCCCCCGGTCTGTGGTAAAGATGGCGGACGAGGACGGGGACGGGTTCCAGTCCGGGCAGAGGACGGGCGGAGGCGGCGGCGGGTTCGGTCCGTCTGGGGGGCCCCGTGTGGTCCGATAGTCAAGTCCGATCCGGTTACGGTTCAACGTCCGGGGACAAGTCAGTGAGAGGTCAACTACGGAGCATCAACGGGGAACTGTACCCACCGCTCCAGCTGTCAGCGCCGTCCCTGCCCGGGGAGCCGCCGATAGAGCCGGGATACGGAAGGGGGACCGCATCCTGGAGGTGTGAGTACCGGGCATCATGGGTAGGGGCCCCCCCTCTCTCTAACCCCTGTATTGGAGGTGTGAGTACCGGGCATCATTGGTAGGGGCCCTCCTCTACCCCCCCTCTATTGGAGGTGTGAGTACCGGCATCATGGGTAGGGCCCCTCTCTCTACCCCTCTATTGGAGGTGTGAGTACCGGGCATCATGGGTAGGGGCCCCTCTCTCTACCCCTGTATTGGAGGTGTGGAGTACCGGGCATCATGGGTAGGGGCCCCTCTCTCTACCCCCTCTATTGGAGGTGTGAGTACCCGGGCATCATGGGTAGGGGCCCCTCTCTCTAACCCCCTCTATTGGAGGTTTGAGTACCGGCATCCATGGTAGGGGGCCCTCTCTCTACCCCTCTATTGGAGGTGTGAGTACCGGGCATCATGGGTAGGGCCCCTCTCTCTACCCCTCTATTGGAGGTGTGAGTACCGGGCATCATGGGTAGGGGCCCCTCTCTCACCCCTGTATTGAGGTGTGGAGTACCGGGCATCATGGTAGGTGGCCCCTCTCTCTACTCCCTCTATTGGAGGTGTGAGTACCGGGCGTCATGGGTAGGGGGCCCCTCTCTCACCCCCCTCTATTGGAGGTGAGTACCGGCATCATGGTAGGGGCCCTCTCTCTACCCCTCATTGGAGGTGTGAGTACCGTGCATCATGGGTAGGGGCCCCTCTCTCTACCCCTCTATTGGAGTGTGAGTACCGGGGCATCATGGGTAGGGGCCCTCTCTCTACCCCTCTATTGGAGGTGTGAGTACCCGGGCATCATGGGTAGGGCCCCTCTCCTCGATCCCTCTATTGGAGGTGTGAGTACCGGGCATCATGGGTAGGGGCCCCTCTCTCGACCCCTCTATTGGAGGTGTGAGTACCGGGCATCATGGGTAGGGGCCCCTCTTTATCCCTGGTATTGGAGGTGTGAGTACCCGGCATCATGGGTAGGGGCCCCTCTTTATCCCTGGTATTGGAGGTGAGTACTGCGGGGTAGCATGGGTAGGGGCCCTATCTCTCTATCCCTTGTATTGGAGGTGGACCCATAGGCATCATGGGTGGGGGCCCTATCTATCCCCTGTGTTGATGGTGCAGTGTGTATATTGACAGTTCTCTGTTACAGTTCCGCACTGGGGAATTGATGTTGGGGTCCTTATTGGAATTGGATTTCTCTATCCAGTTGATAGGGAGGAGTTTGGCATTATGGGAAGGGGCCCCGCGCTGTGTATCTGTGAGTAGAAACTGACTAGGTTATGTACAATGAGAAAATCTGACTCCAAATATCCCTGTCCTCATATTATCCCCAGTAATAAAACGTGGGTAATGGGTTTCCTTTAAAGGACAACTAAGCTCATTAACAGATTTATCATGTAATAGAAATGGGATCAATGTCCCCTAACCAGATCCACCTGTTCAGGGTCAGGAAAATGTCTGGTTACTTTTTAACCTGTCGGTAAAGTGGTCAGTGCCGTATGGGATTCCCCCTGGTTTATTACAGGTAAGAGAGACCTGATGGGTGACTATGGATCGATCTGACGGGCACAATGGGTGTTTGCCATGGGAGCACCTGGCACACAGAAAGGGGTAGTGAGGCTGCATTGCAAATAAACCATTTTATTAAACACTATTCTGTTTTAGGGAAGTGCAGACTGGCTTCTCCTTTCTGTGCATCGTGGCTTTGGGCCCGACTGACTAAAGGTGAAGACAAACTGTCATTGTGCAGGTTCGAGAGAGGGAGTCACATGTTACTATGAACGGACATTGGATATATTGTGTGATAAATAACAGTGCGGTTGTCCTACACAAGTGTGTGTGTTTTTCTCTTTGTAACACACTAGCGTCATTGGTGGCGTTAAAGTCCACAGTCCTCCTATTCCCGTCTGTACATCCCTTCCACCCTCGTAGCGGAACCCTAGACCAGCATTGTTACATCACCGTACACTGGATAGCGGAGAATAGCGTCTCTTCCCAACGCATTGCTCTGTGTATGTGTGGTTCTTCCCACAAAACCAAATGGCCAATCACTGCAACAATACCCGATTACCACAGGGATTGTGTGATTGCAGTTGACGGTGAATTCCAGTACAATTGGTCATTTATAGTGAGAGAGTGTGATGGCAACTCGTGGTTTTGGATGTTACTGGAAGTGGGCAAAGTTTGTTTGCTTGGGTTTTAAAAAGACGACAATGCTGCCTGTACACTAAATACCCCACTGGTAAAGGCCGAACGAGACATTGGGGAATTATGCCCCACTAGGGCATACTCTAGTCCTGAATTATCAAGGAAACATTTAGCAGACCTGCCGATTACAGTGATGTATTACTTGCCGTTCTCAGTAATTCCTAACCAAAGATAGAAATGCAGGAAGTCAAGCTCCTCCTCCTCGCCAAGTTAGTGGCATAGGCATGCTCAGTTACCTGGGGATATACTTTATTATCCTTGTAAGTGCAGCCTGCCAGTTCTCGTTATCTACAACCAATACCATTTATCTTCTCAAGGTTTACACTCACTGGTAGATCGGTTGACGCCTGCGGCAGGCACTCGTTCGTTACGGATAGCGGGCGAAATCACCCGTGTGGTCAATCCTTAACTTTCAGATCTCATATTGTCCACTGGAATTGATTTATTTTGATTTTGCTGTTGAATTAACTTGTTTCAGTGGGTGACTAGTCATGTAGGGCCCAGTATATGTTCCGCCCTGTTAATAGACGGTTATAATATATTTTATAGTTGGTCCATGGATATTTCTGATTGCCCTTTAGTCAGGAAGGAATTTTGTTTCCCCTTCCCCTAATTCTGGTGGGTTTTTTTTGCCTTCCTCTGGATCAACAGTTAAGCAAGAAATGTGGGTATTGCTCAGTAGGTTGGACTGGATGGACGTATTTCTTTATACCGGAACTATTCTGCCCTGTCAATAGAAGGTTATGTTAGTATAGTACAGTACAGGGCAGTATAGTATAGTATTTGAAGATGAATAAAGACATGCGTCCATCCAGTCCAACCCATCTAGCAATATCCTCATTTCCTGCCTAACTGTTCATCCAGAGGAAGGAAAAAAAACCCAACAAATTTATGAAGGGGAAAAAATTCCTTCCTGACTCCAAGTGGCAATGGGAAATTTCCCTTTCCCAACTCTACTTTATGTATCAATCCCAGTAACTTGTAACATTCCTTGTTTGTAGAAACTCATCCAGCTTTTTATTAAACTGACCAATGAACCTGCCATAACAACATCCACTGGAAGACAGTTCCATAGCTTTACCGTTCTCACAGTGACAAACCCTTTCCCAACTCTACTTTATGTATCAATACCAGGAACTTGTAACATTCCTTGTTTGTAGAAACTCATCCAGCTTTTTATTAAAATGACCATGAACCTGCCTAACAACGTCACTGGAAGACGTTCCATAGACTTTACCGTTCTCCACAGTGACAAACCCTTTTCCCAACTCTACATTTATGTATCATACCAGTAACTTGTACATCCTTGTTGTAGAAATATCCAGCTTTTTATTAAACTGACCAATGAACCTGCCATAACAAGTCCATCCATGCGAAGACAGTCATTAGCTTTACCGTTCTCACAGTTGACAAACCCTTTCCCAACTCTACTTTATGTATCAATACCAGTACTTGTACATTCCTTGTTTGAGAAACTCATCCAGCTTTTTTATTAAACTGACCAATGAACCTGCCATAACAACGTCCACTGGAAGTACAGTTCCATAGCTTTACCGTTCTCACAGTGACAAACCCTTTCCCACTCTACTTATGTATCAATAACCAGTAACTTGTAACATTCCTTGTTTGTAGAAACTCATCCAGCTTTTTATTAAACTGACCAATGAACCTGCCATAACAACGTCCACTGGAAGACAGTTCCATAGCTTTAACCGTTCTCAACAGTGATAAACCCTTTCCCAACTACTTTATGTATCATCCCAGGTAACTTGTAACATTCCTTGTTGTAGAAACTCATCCAGCTTTTTATAAACTGACCAATGAACCTGCCATAACAACGTCCACTGGAAGACAGTTCCATGCTTTAACCGTTCTCACAGTGATAAACCCTTTCCCAACTCTACTTTATGTATCATACCAGTAACTTGTAACATTCCTTGTTTGTAGAAACTCATCCAGCTTTTATTAAAACTGACCAATGAACCTGCCATAACACGTCCACGGGAAGACAGTTCCATAGCTTTACCGTGTTCGCACAGTGACCAACCTTCCCAATCTACTTTATGTATCAATACCAGAACTTGTACACATTCCTTGTTGTAGAAACTCATCCAGCTTTTTATTAAACGACCAGAACCTGTCCATAAACGTCACTGAAGACAGTTCCTAGTTTACCGTTCTCACAGTGACAAACCCTTTCCAAAATCTACTTTATGTAATCAATACCAGTAACTTGTAACATTCCTTGTTGTAGAAACCATCCAGCTTTTATTAAACTGACCAATGAACCTGCAATAACAAAGTCCACTGGAAGACAGTTCCATAGCTTTAAATTCTCAAAAGTGACAAAAACCCTTTCCCCAACTCTACTTTATGTATCAATACAAGTAACTTGTAACATTCCTTTTGTAGAAACTCACCAGCTTTTTATAAACTGACCAATGAACCTGCCATAACAACGTCACTGGAAGACAGTTCCATAGCTTTACCGTTCTCCCGTGAACAAAACCCTTTCCCAACTTACTTATGTATCATACCAGTAACTTGTAACATTCCTTGTTTGTAGAAACCCATCCAGCTTTTTATTAAACTGACCAATGAACCTGCCATAAACAACGTCCACTGGAAGACAGTTCCTAGCTTTTACACCGTTCTCACAGTGACAAACCCTTTCCAACTCTACTTTATGTATCAATACCAGGAACTTGTAACTTCCTTTTTGTGAAACTCATCCAGCTTTTATTAAATGACCAATGAACCTGCCATAACAACGTCCACTTGAAGACAGTTCCATAGCTTTACCGTTCTCAGTGACAAACCCTTTCCCAATCTACTTTATGTATCAATCCCAGTAACTTGTAACATTCCTTGTTTGTAGAAACTCATCCAGCTTTTTATTAAACTGACAATGAACCTGCCATAACAACGTTCCACTTGGAAGACAGTTCCATAGCTTTTACCGTTCTCACGTGACAAACCCTTTTCCCAACTCTACTTTATGTATCAATCCAGTACACTTGTACATTCCTTGTTTTGTAGAAACTCATCCAGCTTTTTATAAACTGACCAATGAACCTGCCATAACAACGTCCACTGGAAGACAGTTCCATAGCTTTACCGTCTCCACAGTGACAAACCTTTCCCAACTCTACTTTATGTATCAAATACCAGTAACTTGTAACATTCTTGTTTGTAGAAACCATCCAGCTTTTTATTAAACTGACCAATGAACCTGCCATAACCAACGTCCACTGGAGACAGTTCCATAGCTTCCGTTCTCACAGTGACAAACCCTTTCCCAACTCTACTTTATGTATCAATACCCGTAACTTGTAACATTCCTTGTTTGTAGAAACTCATCAGCTTTTTATTAACTGACCAATGAACCTGCCATAACAACGTCCACTGGAAGACAGTTCCATAGCTTTACCGTTACTCACAGTGACAAACCCTTTCCCAACTCTACTTTAGTATAATCCCAGTAACTTGTACATTCCTGTTTGTGAGAACTATCCAGCTTTTTATAAACTGACCAATGAACCTGCCATAACAACGTCCACTGGAAGACAGTTCCATAGCTTTACCGTTCTCACAGTGACAAACCCTTTCCCAACTTACTTTATGTATCAATCCCGTAATTGTAAACATTCCTGTTTGAAACTCATTCAGCTTTTATTAAACTGACCAATGAACCTGCCATAAAAAGTCACTGGAAGACAGTTCCATAGCTTTACCGTCTCACAGTGACAAACCCTTTCCCAACTCTACTTTATGTATCAATACCAGAACTTGTAACATTCCTGTTTGTAGAAACTCATCCAGCTTTATTAAACTGACCAATGAACTGCCATAAACAACGTCCACTGGAAGACAGTTCCATAGCTTACCGTTCTCACAGTGACAAACCTTTCCCAACTCTACTTTATGTATCAATCCCAGTACTTGTAACATTCCTTGTTTGTAGAAACTCATCCAGCTTTTTATTAAACTGACCAATGAACCTGCCATTACAACGTCCACTGGAAGACAGTTCCATAGCTTTACCGTTCTCACAGTGACAAACCCTTTCCCAACTCTACTTTATGTATCAATCCCAGTAACTTGTAACATTCCTTGTTTGTAGAAACCCATCCAGCTTTTTATTAAACTGACCAATGAACCTGCCATAACAACGTCCACTGGAAAAACTGAAAAACCCTTTCCCAACTTGAAGCCTAAACCTTTTATCTTCAAGTCTTAAGGGATGTCCACGTGTCCTCTGCTGACATGTTCTATTGGTGAACAATGCCCCAGATAGTTTATTGTATGGCCCGTTAATAGAGTAAATAGAAGCGGCCCCAACACAGAACCCTGTGGCCCCCACATAGCACTTTAGTCCATAATGATGAAGCCCCATTAACAACTACTCTCTGCATCCTATCCATTAACCACTTTTCTATCCATGTACAAATGTGACTCCCCAGACCAACAGACCTTAGCTTATACATTAGTCGCCTATGGGGGACTGTATCAAAAGCCTTTGTAAAATCCAAGTAAACTACATCTACTGCTATACCAGAGTCTAAATTTCTACTTACTTCCTCATAAAAGCCAAGCAAGTTAGTTTGACAAGATCTATTCCTCCTAAATCCATGCTGGTTACTACTTATAATGTCAGTCCTTGAAACATACTCTAGAACATGTTCCCTTATTAAACTTTCCAGGATCTTCCCCACCACTGAAGTTAAACTTACAGGCCTGTAATTACCCGGCTGTGAACGACTACCCTTTTTGAATATTGGAATAACATCAGCCTTTTCCCAATCCAGAGGCACACCACCGGACATGAGGGAATCAGCAAAAATAAGAAACAATGGCCTAGATAAAACTGAACTTAGCTCCCTAAGTACCCGAGGATGTATTTTATCCGGTCCAGGAGATTTATTAATATTAACCTTATTTAGTTCTTTCTGTACCATATCCTCGGTTACAATGGCCTAGATAAAACTGAACTTAGCTCCCTAAGTACCCGAGGATGTATTGTATCCGGTCCAGGAGATTTATTAATATTAACCTTATTTAGTTCTTTCTGTACCATATCCTCGGTTAACCAAAGTGCACTTGTCTTTTATATCATGGGCAGTGGAGGACGGGTGTCTGACAGTCACCTAACCCAATAATAATAAACACACGGACACTATATTATACATTATATATTATACAATATACATTACATGGGCAGTGGAGGACTGGTGTCTGACAGGTTACCTAACCCAATAATAATAAACACACGGACACTATATTTAGGTGGTGAAATAAGGTTGCAGCATTTATTAACAAATTTTCAACAAATAACTTCTTAACCTTTAGTTCGTAACTCAATTGATAACTTCCAACTTAACCAAACTGAGTTTAGGCCAGCCCCTTTTTGGCGATCTGCCGGACTGCCCCTTTTCCATTTCACCAAATGAAGGCCTTGCCATGAACCCACCAAAGCCCCATTGTATAACTCTTTTCTTTCCTCCAAACCACACATAGCTTTACATTTCATTATTGCTACTATACTCTATGATATCTGTACTTGGATCTTCTATAGTGTATACAGAGGGAAAAAAAATATTGAAGACATTTGCTTTATCGCCATCCTCCGTAACTAACTTATCCCCATTAATTAATGGCCCCACATTTTCAGACTTCATCTTCCTACTATTGATATACTTAAAAATTGTTTAGGGTTAGTGATGCTTTGTTCAGCTATCCTAACTTCCTTATGAATTTTAGCTAGCTTACGGTAATTGCTTTCTTACACTCCTTGTTACAGTTGTTATACAGTCCCTAAAGGCCCTTTCCGTTCCCTTTAAGGTTTTAAATGCCCTTTTCTTCCTTTTTCATTTCCCTCTTTACATCAGAATGAATGAATTAATGTTATATTTTATATTACCAGGACTATTCCGCCCTGTCAATAGACTATTGTATTATTTTATATTACTGGGTCAATTCCACCCTGTCATTAGACGGTTATATTATATTTTATATTACCGGGACTTTTCCGTCGATAGACAGTTATATTATATTTTAATTTACTGTGACTAATCCACCCTATATAATTTATAATTATTTAAATTGGAGCCTTTGGGCTCTGGTTGTCTGGAATGGAAGAGGCTTGGGAGCATTAGGAGGCTTGGGAGCATTAGGAGGTAGGGAGCATTAGGAGGTAGGGAGCTATAACGTATTTAATTATTTTAGTTAAATAAAAACGTTGATTTTATAATGAATTAGTTCCAGTTTATTATCAAGGTCCTTGTGTTGGGCCAGAATATCCCTTCTATGAATCCTGAAGCTGGTGGGGGGGGTTACCTATGTCCATGACTTATAACCAGGGTCACCCTCTGGCTGAAGCAGTTGAGCGGTAATGTTAACGGTTCATGTTTTGAGTTTCGTTGTTGGTTTCCTTTTAGGAACGGTGTAAACGTGGAAGGCGCCACTCACAAGCAAGTCGTGGATCTCATCCGGGCCGGAGAGCGAGAGCTGGTTCTCACGGTGTTGTCAGTCCCCCCGCACGAAGCGGAAAATCTGGATCCAAGTGATGACTCCTCTGGACAGTCATTCTATGATTACACGGAGAAGCAGGCGGTGCCGATTTCCATTCCCACGTACAAACACGTGGAACAGAACGCAGAGAAGTTTGTGGTAAGAGCCGTCATTTTGTCGGTGCCGCTAACATTCTGCTTGGCTCTAGGTGGCAGCACTGTGCATGAGCTTATTGTATTCCTTGCAGGTATACAATGTGTACATGGCCGGCAGACAGCTTTGCTCCAAACGATACCGGGAGTTTGCCATCCTCAACCAGAACCTGAAACGAGAATTTGCCAATTTCAACTTCCCCAGGCTGCCGGGAAAATGGCCGTTTTCTTTGTCAGAGCAGCAGTTAGACGCTCGGAGAAGGGGCCTGGAGGAGTATTTAGAAAAAGGTAAGAGGAATGGGATGGAAAATGCAGCTGGGGAGGCCCGAGAGGAAATTCCGAGGGATGGAGGGTTTAGACCGGAACAGGAGACATCCAGCCTTGTCCAAAACACCTGTAGATCATAGGAAAGGTAAATGACCTACCTAAATCTTTTCCAGGATAGGAAAGTCTATAACTGGTGTGTTCCCTTGCAGTGTGTTCCATACGTGTAATAGGAGAGAGTGACATCATGCAGGAGTTTCTGTCAGAGTCGGATGAGGTAATGATTGGGTTTCTATAGCAGGGGGAGGGATACAGGAAGTTGCACTGTAGTCAGTCCCGTTTTTAATCCTTGACCAGAACTACAATGGAGTGTCTGATGTAGAGCTCCGCGTGGCCTTACCGGACAAGACCACCGTAACGGTGAGAGTGAAGAAGAACAGTACCACGGATCAGGTTTACCAGGTTGGTGATCTTCCCTGTGCTGTGCCTGTTATGTTCTTGTGGCAAAGTAACAAACTCTTTTCTTCCTCATAGGCCCTGAGCGCCAAAATCGGAATGGACGGAATTACGGCCAATTACTTTGCCCTGTTTGAGGTCATTAATCACTCGTTTGGTAAGCGTTGGATAAACTGGTTATTATGAAATAACAGATTAAGATTAAGTTTGCTGATGAGGTCACAGACATGAAGTTTGTACTGTATTACATCACACTCGGAGGACTTGGTCATTGGTCGCCATTAGAAGCCGTTCGGGTGCCGTTCTTGTTTGTATGAAGCTTTACAACGCAGCACAAAGTCCTAATATACAAAGCTTCATATAAGAAAATGGGCCAAATTATAGTTTTAAGTAATGATGGAGTTTCCTCAATAATTGGGATTCAGGACAACATCCTATTCAGAATGGTCCCTGAACTAGTGGGTGGAGTGGGAGGAGGTACTTGCTGTTCATTATTTCTGGATCCAAGTTCCCTGTCACATCATAAGATTCACTAGTACTGGAGCCTTATTCAATAACAGGTGCAGCAGACCAGTATAAGGTAACATATAAGATTCACTAGTACTGGAGCCTTATTCAATAACAGGTGCAGCAGACCAGTATAAAGGTAACATAATAAGATTCACTAGTACTGAGCCTTATTCAATAACAGGTGCAGCAGACCAGTATAAAGGTAACATAATAAGATTCGCTAGTACTGAGCCTTTTCAATAACAGGTGCAACAGTATAAAGGTAATTATGGGTAGGGTATAAAGGTTGGACTAGATGGACGTATGTCTTTATAAAACCTCCCATACTACTTTACTATGCAACTGTTATACGGACATTTTGGGTAGGGTAGTATAGTATAGTATAGTATTTGAGGTTGAATAAAGACATACGTCCATCCAGTCCAACCCATCTAGCAATACCCACATTTCCTGCAGTAACTGTTGATCCAGAGGAAGGCAAAAAACCCACTTAATTTATGAAGGGGAAAAAAATTCCTTCATAACTCCAAGTGGCAATGGGAAATTTCCCTGGATCAACTCTACTTTATGTATCAATACCAGTAACTTGAAACATTCCTTGTTTGCAGAAACTCATCCAGCTTTTTAATTAAACTGACCAATGAACCTGCCATAACAACGTCCACTGGAAGACAGGTCCATAGCTTTACCGTTCTCACAGTGACAAACCCTTTCCCAACTCTACTTTATGTATCAATACCAGTAACTTGTAACGTTCCTTGTTTGTAGAAACTCATCCAGCTTTTTATTAAACTGACCAATGAACCTGCCATAACAAGTCCACTGGAAGACAGTTCATAGCTTTACCGTTCTCACAGTGAAAAAACCTTTCCCAACTCTACTTTTGTTCAATACCAGAACTTGTAACATTCCTTGTTTGTAGAAACTCATCCAGCTTTTTATTAAACTGACCAATGAACCTGCCATAACAACGTCCACTGGAAGACGTTCCATAGCTTTACCGTTCTCACAGTGACAAACCCTTTCCCAACTCTACTTTATGATCAATCCAGTAACTGTTAAACATTCCTTGTTGAGAAACTCATCCAGCTTTTTATTAAACTGACCAATGAACCTGCCATAACAACGTCACTGGAGACAGTTCCATAGCTTTACCGTTCTCACAGTGACAAACCCTTTCCAACTCTATTTTTATCAATACCAGTAACTTGTAACATTCCTTGTTTGTAGAAAATCATCCAGCTTTTTATTAAACTGACCAATGAACCTGCTAACAACGTCCACTGGAAGACAGTTCCATAGCTTTACCGTTCTCACAGTGACAAACCCTTCCCAACTTACTTTATGTATCAATACCAGTAACTTGTACATTCCTTGTTGTAGAAACTCATCCAGCTTTTTATTAAACTGACCAATGAACCTGCCATAACAAAGTCATGGAAGACAGTTCCATAGCTTTACCGTTCTCACAGTGACAAACCTTCCCAACTCTACTTTATGTATCAATACCAGTAACTTGTAACATTCCTTGTTTGTAGAAACTCATCCAGCTTTTATTAAACTGACCAATGAACCTGCCATAAAACACGTCCACGGAAGACAGTTCCATAGCTTACCGTTCTCACAGTGACAAACCTTTCCAACTCTACTTTATGTATCAATACCAGTAACTTGTAACATTCCTTGTTTGAGAAACTCATCCAGCTTTTTATAAACGACCAAGAACCTGCCATAACAAAAGTCCACTGGAAGACAGTCATAGCTTACGTTCTCACACGTGACAAACCCTTTCCCAACTCTACTTATGTATCAATACCAGAACTTGTAACATTCCTTGTTTGTAGAAACTCATCCAGCTTTTTATAAACTGACATGAACCTGCCATAACGTCCACTGGAAGAAATTCCATAGCTACCGTTCTCACAGTGAAAACCCTTCCAACTCACTTTATGTATCAATCACCAGTAACTTGAACATTCTTGTTGTAGAAACTCATCCAGCTTTTTATTAAAACTGACCAATGAACCTGCCTAACAACGTCCACTGGAAGACGTTATAGCTTTTACCTTCTCAGCGTGAACAATAATAATTGAACAAGAGGGTCTACATTAAGGGAATTAATAACAGATGAGAGATCCTCACCTGTCACTCCCAAAAGAAAATGAAAATGACGAACAGGGGTCAGTATCACATGTCACATCTGCTGAATTTTCCCACTGCTGAACAAAGAAAAACAAAACGATTTAAACCACGGTTTGGTAGCAACTACATTTCCCAGCATGCCAACTAATTTTGCATTGCCGCCTCGGTGCTCTAATGGTCTTTAAACAGCTTAAAGACGTCAAATGTTGGGTATATTTGTTTTGTATAGTGGATAACTGATACCATCTGGTACGTCCTTACCCATAATGCCAGTTTATGGTTAGGAAAGGCAAAAGAGCAGTATGGCAGCTTCCCATTTATAGGTTTTATTAATTCACTGATTATTTATATTTCATCAGGACGGTCCTTCCCTTGTTCGGGACATTCATACAGGAGTGATGCACAGTACCACCCAAGGTAAGTGATTCATGCAATATTGCAAAAACTGTGAGTGTCCAGGAAATAGTCAAAGAGAGATTTTTTAGCTCAGAATCTGATTGATTTAACTGAGGATTCGCCATGTCTAAACAAAGGGGTAAACGTGTAATGTCAGTAAATCAAGCGTCTCACTCTGTCACTCGCATGAGCTGTCTGAGACGGGTACTCAGAGACGAAGAAAGATCAGTTTCAGTTGGAGGGCCTGGAGTTGTGATTTTGACATACAGTAAATGTATCTGGGTATAAATTCTGTTTTATTGCCCTGGGACTATGGCAAAATGACCCCAGTCTATTACCCCAGTTACCCAATACCCAATAAAAAACATTTACTACTGTACTAGGTACATGAAGGGTCCCATAGTAGACCCCCGTTTGTCCCACCACCAATCCAATCGCTCCCCATTGGTAGACTAGTGGGTGGAGTGGGAGGAGGTACTTGCTGTTCATTATTTCTGGATCCAAGTTCCCTGTCCAATCCAATCGCTCCCCATTGGTAGACTAGTGGGTGGAGTAGGAGGAGGTACTTGCTGTTGGAGGAGGTACTTGCTGTTCATTATTTCTGGATCCAAGTTCCCTGTCCAATCCAATCGCTCCCCATTGGTAGACTAGTGGGTGGAGTGGTAGGCAGTGACTGCTGTTCATTATTTCTGGATCCAATTTCCCTGTCCAATCCAATCGCTCCCCATTGGTAGACTAGTGGGTGGAGTAGGAGGAGGTACTTGCTGTTCATTATTTCTGGATCCAAGTTCCCTGTTCCAATCGATCCCCCATTGGTAGACTAGTGGTGTGGAGTAGGAGAGGTACTTGCGTTCATTATTTCTGGATCCAGTTCCCTGTCCAATCCAACGCTCCCCATTGGTAGACTAGTGGGTGGAGTGGTTAGGCAGTGACTGCTGTTCATTATTCTGGTTCCAAGTCCTGTCCAATCCAATCGTCCCCATTGGTAGACTAGTGGGTGAGTAGGAGGAGGGGTACTTGCTGTTCATTATTTCTGGATCCAAGTTCCTGTCCAATCCAATCGCTCCCCATTGGTAGACTAGTGGGTGGAGTGGTAGGCAGTGACTGCTGTTCATTATTTCTGGATCCAATTTCCTGTCCAATCAATCGTCCCCATTGGTAGACTAGTGGGTGGAGTAGGAGAGGGTACTTGCTGTTCATTATTTGGATCCAAGTTCCTGTCCAATCCAATCGCTCCCCATTGGTAGAACTAGTGGGTGGAGTGGTAGGCAGTGACTGCTGTTCATTATTTCGGTTCCAAGTTCCCTGTCCAATCCAATCGATCCCCATGGTAGACTAGTGGGTGGAGTAGGAGGAGGTACTTGCTGTTCATTATTTCTGGATCCAAGTTCCCTGTCCAATCCAATCCGCTCCCCATTGGTAGACTAGGGGTGGAGTGGTAGGCAGTGACTGCTGTTCATTATTTCTGGTTCCAATGTTCTGTCAATCCAATCGATCCCCATTGGTAGACTAGTGGGTGGAGTAGGAGGAGGTATATGCTGTTCATTATTTCTGGATCCAAGTTCCCTGTCCAATCCAATCGCTCCCCATTGGTAGACTAGTGGGTGGAGTGGTAGGCAGTGACTGCTGTTCATTATTTCTGGTTCCAAGTTCCCTGTCCAATCCAATCGATCCCCATTGGTAGACTAGTGGGTGGAGTAGGAGGAGGTACTTGCTGTTCATTATTTCTGGATCCAAGTTCCCTGTCCAATCCAATCGCTCCCCATTGGTAGACTAGTGGGTGGAGTGGTAGGCAGTGACTGCTGTTCATTATTTCTGGTTCCAAGTTCCCCTGTCCAGTCGAATTGCTCCCCATTGGTAGACTAGTGGGTGGAGTAGGAGGCGGTACTTGCTGTTCATTATTTCTGGTTCCAAGTTTCCCTGTCCAATCCAATCGCTCCCCATTGGTAGACTAGTGGGTGGAGTGGTAGGCGGTACTTGCTGTTCATTATTTCTGGTTCCAAGTTTCCCTGTCCAATCGGCGGATTGGGATTGGACAGGGAACTTGGAACAGAAATAAGAACCGCAAAGTTACCTCCTCCTACTCCCCCACTAGTCTACCAATGGGTGCGATGGATGGGATTGGACAGGAAAATTTGGATCCGAAATAATGAACAGCAGTCACTGTACCACTCACCACTAGTTACCATGGGGGAGCGC
>JAACNH010000506.1:60000-139806 GCA_019447015.1 Hymenochirus boettgeri | reverse complement strand
GGTACTTGCTGTTCATTATTTCTGGTTCCAAGTTTCCCTGTCCAATCCAATCGCTCCCCATTGGTAGACTAGTGGGTGGAGTGGGAGGCGGTACTTGCTGTTCACTATTTCTGGTTCCAAGTTCCCCCGTCCAATCCAATCACACCCCATTGGTAGACTAGTGGGTGGAGTGGTAGGCGGTAACTGCTGTTCATTATTTCTGGTTCCAAGTTCCCCCGTCCAATCCAATCGCTCCTCATTGGTAAACTAGTGGGTGTAGTGGTAGGCGGTAACTGCTGTTCATTATTTCTGGTTCCAAGTTCCCCCGTCCAATCCAATCGCTCCCCATTGGTAAACTAGTGGGTGGAGTGGGAGGCGGTACTTGCTGTTTATTATTTCTGGTTCCAAGTTCCCCCGTCCAATCCAATCGCTCCCCATTGGTAAACTAGTGGGTGGAGTTGGAGGCGGTACTTGCTGTTTATTATTTCTGGTTCCAAGTTCCCCCGTCCAATCCAATCGCTCCCCATTGGTAGACTAGTGGGTGGAGTGGGAGGCGGTACTTGCTGTTCATTATTTCTGGTTCCAAGTTCCCCCGTCCAATCCAATCGATCCCCATTGGTAGACTAGTGGGTGGAGTGGGAGGCGGTACTTGCTGTTTATTATTTCTGGTTCCAAGTTTCCCTGTCCAATCCAATCGATCCCCATTGGTAAACTAGTGGGTGGAGTGGGAGGCGGTAACTGCTGTTTGTTATTTTTGGTTGCAGTCCGGAAGTTGGCACCCAATGAATTTCCCCACAAGCTGTACGTACAGAATTACACCTCCGCTGTTCCTGGGACCTGTCTGACGGTCAGGAAATGGCTCTTCACCACCTCGGAAGAAGCTTTATTGAATGACAATGACTTGGCCGTTTCTTTCTTCTTCCACCAGGTGACCTCATAGGATCGGTGCCCTCACCAACATGGTTTACTGCCTAACGATTAAATCAATCTATCACATTACCAAATACACACGTGTCAAATTGGTAACCTGTTTCCTCCCCACGGGTACAGACATGCTCAGTGTGTGTTTCCTGGGGCACAGTCCAGTTAGTTACTTTGTATCTCTCTTGCGCAGTAGGGGACGTATTTTAAGCTCCTCCTACTTCATTAGCATGTTTTCCTGTGTCAGATGGGAGAATTATCTGTGGGAGGAGCCAGAAGAGTCGGTTACTCTCTAATTCCGTTTGGTAGGGGGTAAAGCTGGTGGCACAATCTGGCTCATTCAGCAGTCGGTCCTTGGTACAAACATTATTTCACCCAATCACAGGTGATTAACTATAACAGGAAGTAAAGACAAAGAGCTGTTGGTCATTGGCTGTGATGTCACCTGTCACGCCTACTATTGCGTATGGGCCGTACAATAGAGTGTCCTGTGGTAGAGCTGGTGGGGGGGGTCGGCCGCGACACAGGAAGTTGAACTGTGAAGGTTTTTGGGTTGAGTTTCGGCCTCTTTCTCCGCAGGCGGTGGACGATGTGAAGCGAGGGTACATCAAAGCAGACGACAAGTCCTACCAGTTACAGAAGCTCAGTGAGCAGCGCAAGATGCTAATGGTGAGACAGAGACAAGGGGGGTTGGGTTCACGTTTACTTACCCCCACTAACGGTTCTCATGTTGCCCTCCCCCCATCTTGCTGGATCTGCCTTCATCAAGGGCCCAACCTCCCCACCCTTTGGGTACATTCCTATTGCCCCGACCTCCTACCATGTCCTGTCCCTCCCCCTCACGCGTTGTCTGTCTTCTGACCAGCTCTCACCCTCCTCTTTGCCCTTCCCCCAGTATCTGAACATGTTGAGGGGCTGTGACGGATATAACGAGATAATGTTCCCGCACTGCTCCTGTGACTCCCGCAGGAAGGGACACGTAATCACTGCGATCAGTGTCAAGCACTTCAAGCTTCTGGCCTGCACCGAGGAGGGACAGCTGGAGGTGAGTGGGGCTCAGACTCGGGTGGAGCTTTGACGGTAAACCCTGAATTTCTATTGACCCCGCGTCATTGCCTCTCAGAACCAGGTGATTGCGTTCGAGTGGGACGAGATGCAGCGATGGGACACGGATGAGGAGGGGATGGCGTTCTGCTTCGAATACGCCCGCGGAGAGAAGAAACCCAGATGGGTGAAAATCTTTACTCCCTACGTGAGTATCTCTGAGGGGCCCGGACACTGGCAGGGCCACCCCACCTGATCCCCAGTCTGACTGACCTGTGTCTCCCACAGTTTAACTACATGCACGAGTGCTTCGAGAGAGTCTTCTGTGAGCTGAAGTGGAGGAAAGAGGTAAAAGTACAACCCCCCCATATAGAGTAATGATGGACTAGGCCATGGAACCTGCTCTATGGTCAGTAAGCTGGGATTGTGTATAGCGAATGATATACTGGCGCATTGCTGGAAAATCTACATTGCCTGCGTTGGCTGGTTAAAGCTAAGCCTGGCATGAGATGGGGATTTGATGGCTGACGTGAGACTGCCCCCTGCTGTGTAGGCTGTGTAGGGCCACACATCTATAGTTCTTTGTCTGTAAATTGTTTCCTTGTCCCTGTAGGTGGAAGAAGAGGCGACTGATAAGGACAATAAAAATTGCAGTATTGACAGTTCGTGCAGTAAGGTAACGTTACCCATAATCCCCCAGGGCTGGGTCAGGTTCTATATCGTGCAGTAAGGTAACGTTACCCATAATCCCCCAGGGCTGGGTCAGGTTCTATATCGTGCAGTAAGGTAACGTACCCATAATCCCCAGGGCTGGGTCAGGTTCTATATCGTGCAGTAAGGTAACGTACCCATAATCCCCCGGCTGGGTCAGGTTCTATACTCGTGCAGTAAGGGTAACGTACCCATAATCCCCCAGGGCTGGGTCAGGTTCTATATCGTGCAGAAGGTAACGTACCATAATCCCCCAGGGCTGGGTCAGGTTCTATATCGTTGCAGTAAGGTAACGTACCATAATCCCCAGGGCTGGGTCAGGTTCTATATCGTGCAGTAAGGTAACGTACCCATAATCCCTCAGGCTGGGTCAGGTTACTATATCGTGCAGTAAGGTAACGTGTACCCATTAATCCCCGGGCTGGGTCAGGTTCTAGGGATATCGGCAGTAAGGTAACGTTACCATAATCCCCAGGGCTGGGTCAGGTTCAGGGATATCTGCAGTAAGGTAACGTACCATAATCCCCAGGGCTGGGTCAGGTTTAGGGATATCGTGCAGTAAGGTAAACGTACCCCTAATCCCAGGGCTGGGTAGGTTTCAGGGTATCGTGCAGTAAGGTACGTTACCCATAATCCCCCAGGGCTGGTCAGGTTCTATAGGATAAAATGTGTCAGTAAGGTAACGTACCATAATCCCCCAGGGCTGGGTCAGGTTCTAGGGATATCGTGCAGTAAGGTAACGTACCCATAATCCCCATGGCGGGTCAGGGTGTCAGGGATATCGTGCAGTAAGGTAACGTACCCATAATCCCCAGGGTGGGGTCCGGTTCTAGGGATAATCGTGCAGTAAGGTAACGTACCCATAATCCCCCAGGGGCTGGTCAGGTTCTTAATCGTGTTCACTAGTGACCTTTCCTCTTTGTCTGTAGAACACATCTTTCAGATCGTACGGACTGCAGCATAAGGACACGAGCACCTAGAGCCTCCTCTCATCTCCCTGCTACAGACTGGGCCCCCAGTGGAGCTCTGTGACGGACTCTGCCAGGAAACGAACCACGTGGACTGTCGGAGGCCCACACACTCTCTGTGTTACGGATCCATTTCAGCTCATTGAAACCTTTGGACAGTTTGATCATGATTTTGTCACCCGCTGTATAGTTTCCCATTCGTAACCACAGTACGCTCGCCCCATAACCTCGCGGCCTCCTGGGTCAAGTTCACACGCTTCGTGGCTGGTGAGGAGCGGCCAACGTGTCTGAACACAATCCCCTCTCTCCATATTCTACATGTGCAGGATCAGCATGTCCTGGGGGAAATCTAATTAATGAGCCCTAATAAAATAGTGATAAGGGTCCCTATGGGGCCCCTTCCAACGGTCAGCACTGTCCTGGTTAGGAGCCCTTAGTTACGACTTCCTGCTTTACCACCTCCCTGTACCATTAAACAGAGAGAGGTGGCTCCCCGACCTGCTGTAAATATGACAGTCTTTATCCTTTGGTACATTCCTTTTAAGAAGGTGAGATCCCGTCTGGTTCCTTTAATATATACTGGAGGACGTGTCCTGTTCTGTTACACGGGACACGTGTTCTTTTATGTCTGGTGGGACGATCCACTTAACGGGTTAGCCAGGTCGTATTATTCCTCCTTGTCTAAAAGAGGAAGGAAGGGACCACCCTACACTGCTGGCTGTTACTTTAAATAGCCGTTCCATGTATTTTAATGTAACGCTCACGCCATGAGATTAGGGGGACGGTTTCCCAGGCCTATGAGCCACAATCCCAACAGCGTCTGATGTGACAGCCCACCCTTAATCAGTTAAGACGAGACCTCTCCACCAAGATTGTATTGTTATACAACTTGGTCTATGGCAGGGACTCCTAGGTACACAACCCTTGTTTGGTATTGCTCAGATCTCTGCGCTTGGCCCTTGGGTCTATCATGGCTCCAATAGGGCCAAAAATAGCTTCTTCCATTTGTGATATGATCACAACAGCAATAAAAAAAGGATACAAACATCACTCAACCAAAGCCTGGTCATTTAGAGGGGAAGGGAAGAGAGAGGTACCCACAGAGAAAGCTGTCCATGAGAGTTAGGACTGGAAAGGACTCCGCAGTTGGAAGTAAAACCAGGAAGGCCTCTGCAGTTAGAAGCAATACCAGGAAGGGCGCTTGTGTAGAAAGGACTGCTATAGATTGGAAAAGTGACCTGTTTGGATAAATACTTTCCCTTTATAGAAGTTTCCCCTGAGGGTATTCTGCAGGGGTGGTGTTCACTGGTGCCCTAAAGCCGGGAAAACCCAGCGAGAAGTCTCCTGCAGGGGTGTGTTCACTGGTGCCCTAGAGCGGGAAAGACCCAGCGAGAAGTCTCCTGCAGGGGGTGTGTTCACTGGCAACCAGAGCCGGGAAAAGACCCGCGAGAAGTCTCCTGCAGGGGGTGGTGTTCACTGGCGCCCAGAGCCGGGAAAGAACCCAGCGAGAAGTCTCCTGCAGGGGCTGTGTTCACTGGCGCCCTAGAGCCGGGAAAGACCAGCGAGAAGTCTCCTGCACGGGGGTGTCATGGTGCCCTAGAGCCGGGAAAGACTAGCAGAAAGTCTCCTGCAGGGGGTTGTTCTGTCAAATATAGGATTAACTATTTCGCCTCCTCACCGTCGTTTTGTCTTTTAATTTATTTTTATTTCTACTACCACGTTTCTGGCAGTCTATTATTTTTCCTGACATTTAAAGAATGTGAAATGTTGATCGAGAAACACTCCGCCTGGCTCAGAGCTAAACACTGCTAATGTCATTTTGGTACAGTCACCTTAGTTATTAATTGTAACATATACTTTTAAATAAATCCGTTATTGACCAAACTGCCCCATGGCTGTTCTTTCCGGGATGTCAATAGAATAGAAAATCCCCCACGTAGATGGAGCCAACGTGACAGATGTAATTGGAATCATCCAATCAAGGATTCAATGATTATAGATCCAATGAATTAAAACTGATCCTGAGAGGTTATACAGTGGCGTACGGAAGATTACACACTCTGGCAGTATGTATACGGCAAACAGATTGCAGGGCACTTACACCCAAATGGGCAGGTACACATGATATAGTATTGGAACAGGAAAATATCCTTTATATAACGGATATATATAATCAGTAGGCAGGATGGTATGTCCATGGTGGCTATAACTAAATGAAGTATAAGTAGGTGGACATCTACATAGCATTGATATAGTAAGAGGGAAACCACGCAGTACGGTAGCCCCTGGAATGTATCCCACCAAGTTCATACCGCCGTCCATACCAGACGCCTTTCGTCCGCAGGCTTCAACTATGGCTGAACTACTGGTGCCAAGTTCTGGGGGGTTTTTCGGAGGGGGAACCCTCCAGCATGATACATTACAAACCACAGAATCTAGACCACAAAACTATTCTAATTGCATATTGGCTCCCTCCATAAGGTTTCCTGCTACAGTCTGCTGCCATGAACCCTGGATAATAAAAAGCAACTAGTTCAATAAATTGGCCAAATTATTTTAAGAGCCCAGTCACACACGTCAAGGTTAATTTGTATAACTGGGTCCTATCCTACTTTGTACTTATTAACTGGGTCTAACCTACTGGTACTTTATAACTGGGTCCGAACCTACTTGTACTTTACTATAACTGGGGTCCTATACTACTGGTACTGCTGTTTATATAACTGGGTCCTAACTACTGTACTTTATAGAACTGGGTCCTAACCTACTGGACTTTATATAACTGGGTCCAACCTCTGGTACTTTATATAACTGGGTCCTATACCTACTGGTACTTTATATAACTGGGTCCTAACCTACTGGTACTTTTATAACTGGGTCCCTAACCTACTGGTACTTTATATAACTTGGATCCTATCCTATGGTACTTTATATAACTGGGTCTAACCTACTGGTCCTTTTATATAACTGGGTCCTAACCTACTGATACTTTTATAACTGGGTCCTATCCTACTGGTTACTTTATATAACGGGTCCTAACCTTCTGGTACTTTATATAACTGGCCTCCTACTGGTACTTTATATAACTGGGTCCTTATCCTACTACGGTAACTTTATATAACTGGGTCCTATCCTACTTGGTACTTTATATACTGGTCCTAACCTACTGGTACTTTATATAACTGGGTCCTATCCTACTGGTACTTTATAACTGGTCCTATCCTACTGGTTAACTTATTAACTTGGTCTATCCTACTGGTACTTTAAACTGGGTCCTAACTACTGGTAATTATAACTGGGTCCTAACTACTGGGTACTTTATATAACTGGGTCCTCTAACCTAACTGGTGACTATATATAACATCGGGTCCTATCCTACTGGTACTTTATTATATAACTGGGTTCCTAAATCCTACTGGTACTTTATATAACTGGGTCCTAACCTACTGTACTTTCGCTGGGTCTAACCTATGGTACTTTATATACTGGACCTACCTACTGGTACTTTTATAACTGGGTCCTAACCTACTGGTACTTTAATAACTGGGTCCTAACCTACTGGTACTTATATAACTGGGTCCTAACCTACTGGTACTTTATATAAGAACTGGGTCCTAACTACTGGTACTTTATATAACTGGGTCCTACCTGCTGGTACTTTATATAACTGGGTCCTAACCTATGGTCTTTATAACTGGGTCCTAACTACTGGTATTATATAACTGGGTCCTAACCTACTGGTACTTATATAAACTGGGGGTCCTATCCTACTGATACGTTATATACTGGGTCCTAACCTACTGGTACTTTATATAACGGTCCTACTACTGGTTATTTATATAACTGGTCCTAACCTACTTGTACTTTATATAACTGGGTCCTATCCTACTTAGTTTATATAAACTGGTCCTATCCTACTGGGTACTTATATACTGGGTCCTAACCTACCTGGTACTTTATTTATATAAGTGGGTCCTATCCTACTGGTACTTTATATAACTGGGTCCTATCACTACTGGTACTTATATACTGGTCCTATACTACTGGTACTTGTATATAACTGGGTCCTAACTACTGGTACTTTTATATAACTGGGTCCTAACCTACTGGTACTTTATATACTGGGTCTAACCTACTGCTACTGGTACTTTATATAACGGGGTCCTATCCTACTGGTACTTTATATACTGGGTCCTTTCCTCTGGACTTATAAACTGGGACTACCTACTTGGTACTTTATATAACTGGGTCCTAACCTACTGGTACTTTATATAACTGGGTCGTATCCTACTGTACTTTATATAACTGGGTCCTATCCTCATGGGTTACTAGTTATATAACTGGGTCCTATACTATGGTATTTATATAACTGGGTCCCTATCCTACTGGTACTTTATATAACTGGGTCCTTCACTTGTACTTTATATAACTGGGTCCTAACCTACTGGTACTTTATATACGGGTCCTAACCTACTGGTACTTATATAACGGGTCCTATCCTACTGGTACTTTATATAACTGGGTCCTATCACTGGTACTTATATAACTGGGTCCTATCCTGCTGTGTACTTTATATAACTGGGTCCTATCTGCTGTACTTTATATAACTGGGTCCTAACCTACTGGTACTTTATATACCTGGTGCCTAAACTACTGGTACTTTATATAACCTGGATCCTAAACCTACTGGTACTTTATATAACCGGTCCTAAACTACTGTTACTTATATACCGTGGTCCTACCTATTGGTACTTTATATAACCGGGTCCTAACTACTGGTACCTATATATAACCGGGTCCTATCTTACTGGTACTTTATATACCGGGTCCTAACCTACTGGTACTTTTATATAACGGGTCTAACCTGGTACTTATATCCAACCAGGTCTTTAAACCCCCTACTGGTACTTTATATACTGGGTCCTAACCTACTGGTAACTTTATATAACCGGGTCCTATCCTACTGGTACTTTATATACCGGGTCCTAACCTACTGGTACTTAATATAACCGTCCTAACCTCAGCCTGGTACTTTAATATAAACCGGGTCCTAACCTACTGGTACTTTATTAACGTGGGTCTAACTACTTGGGACTTTTATATAACTGGGTCCTATCCTACGGGTACTTTATATAACCGGGTCCATCCTACTGGTACTTTTATATAACTGGGTCCTAACCTATGGTACTTTTATAACTGGGTCCTAACCTACTGGTACTATTATCTAAAACCGGGGTTCCTACCTACTGGTACTTTAATAAACTGGGTCCTACCTACTGGCTATTCGGGTATTGACTTTATATAACCGGGTCCTAACCTACTGGTATCTCTATATAACGATACCGGGATCCTATCTTACTGGTACTTATATAACCGGGTCCTAACCTACTGGGTACTTTATATACCGGGTCCTAACCTACCTTACTTTATATAACTGGGTCCTAACCTACTGGTACTTATATAAACTGTACCATAACCTACTGGTTACTTTATATAACCGGGTCCTAACTACTGGGTACTTTATATAACCGGGTCCAACCTATGGGACTTTATATAGGTGGTCCTAATCCTACTGGTACTGTTATATAACTGGGTCCCTAACCTACTGGTACTTTATATAACTGGGTCCTAACCTACTTGACTTTATATAACTGGGTCCTAACCTACTGGTACTTTATATACCGGGGTCCTATCCTACTGGTACTATTATTAACTGGTCCAACCTATTGGTTAGCTTTATATAACCGGGTCCTAACCTACTGGTACTTTATATAAACCGGGTCCTAACCTATGGAGTAATTTATATACGTGGTCCTAACCTACTGGTACTTTATATAACCAGGCTGGTCCGTCCTAAACCTACTGGTACTATATAACCGGGTCCTATCTTACTGGTACTTTATATAACCGGTCCTACCTACTGGTACTTATATAACCGGGTCCTAACCTACTGGTACTTTATATAACCGGTCCTAACCTACTGGTACATTAGATATAACTCTGTCCTAAACCTTACTGACGTACTTTTATATAACCGGTCTAACCTACGGACTTTATACCGGTCCTAACCTACTGTACTTTATATAACTGGGTCCTGTCCCTACTGGCGTACTTTAATAATCCGGGTCCTACCTAACTGGTACTTTTATATAACCGGGTCCTAACCTACTGGTAACTTTATATAACTGGGTCCTAAACCTACTGGTACTTTATATAACCGTGATCTATCCTACTGGTACTTTATATAACCGGGTCCTAACCTACTGGTTACTTTATATACGGGGTCCTACCTACTGGTACTTTATATACCGGGTCCTAACCTACTGGTACTTTATATAACTGGGTCACTAACCTACTGGTACTTTTATATAACCCGGTCCTAACCTACTTGGTACTTTATATAACTGGGTCCTAACCTACTGGTACTATTATATAACCGGATCCTGCCTACTGGTACTTTATATAACTTGGTCCTAACCTACTGGTAGTTTATATAACGGGTTCCCTTTACCCATACTGGTTACTTTATATAAACGGGCTCCTCACTGCGTTACTTTACTATAACTGGGTGCCTATCTCGGGTACTTTATATACCTGGTCCTAACCTACTGGTACTTTATATACTGGGTCCTATCCATACTGGTACGTTATATAACTAACTGGGTCCTAACCTACTGGTACTGTTATACACTGGGTCCTAACCTCTGGTACTTTATATACTGGGTCCTACCTATCGGTACTTTAGTATAACGGGGTTGATCCTAACCTACTGGTACTTTATATAACTGGTCCTACCTCGGTACTTTATAACTGGGTCCTATCCTACTGGTACTTTATATAAGCTGGGTCCTATCCTACTGGTACTTTATTAACTGGGTCCTTAACCTACTGGTACTTTATTAACTGGGGTCCATAACCTACTGGTACTTTATATAACTGGGTCCTAACCTACTTGGTCTTTATATAACTGGGATCCTATACTTAACCTACTGGTACTTTATATAACTGGGTCCTAACCTACTGGTACTTTTATATAACTGGTCCTTAACCTACTGGTACTTTATAACTGGGTCCTCTACCCTGGTACTTATTATTACAATAACTTGGTCCTATCCTACTGGTACTTTATATAACTGGGTCCTATCCTACTGGTACTTTATAACTGGGTCCTAACATTACGGTACTTTATATAACTGGTCCTATCTACTGGTACTTTATATAACTGGGTCCTAAACCTACTGGTAATTATAATGATATGGGTCTATCCTACTGGTACCTTTATAACTGGGGTCTACCTACTGGTAATTATATAACTGGGTCCTAACCTACTGGTACTTTTATAACTGGTCCACCCTACTGGTACTTTATATAACGGTCCTATCCTACTGGTACTTTCAATATAACTGGGTCCTATCCTACTGGGTACTTTATATAACTGGGTCCTACACCTACTGGTACTTTAATAACTGGGTGTCCTAACCTACATGGTACCTTTATTAACTGGGTCCTATCCTACTGGTACTTTATATACTGGGTCCTCTCTAACTAACTGGTACTTTATATAACTGGGTCCTAACCTACTGGTACTTATATAACTGGTCCTAACTACTGGTACTTTATATAACTGGGTCCGTAACCTACTGGTCTTTATAACTGGGGTCCTACCATACTGGTAATATATAGCTGGGTCCAACTATTGGACTTTATATAACTGGGTCCTATCCTACTGAAACTTTATTAACGGGGTCTAACCTACGGTAATTTATATACTGGGTCCTAACCTATGGTACTTATTAATGGGTCCTAACCTACTGGGTACTCTTTATATAACGGGTCTATCCCTACTGGTACTATTTAAACTGGGTCCTATCCTATGGTACTTTATAAACTGCGTCCTAACCTACTGGTACTTTATATAAACTGGGTCCTATCCTACTGGTACTTTATAAAACTGGGTCCTATCCTACTGGTACTTTATAATAACTGGGTCCTATCCTACTGGTTTTTATATAACTGGGTCCTACTACTGGTACTTTATATACTGGGTCCTCAACCTACTGGTACTACTATATAAACTGGGTCCTAACCTACTGGTATTTATATAACTGGGTCCTCCTACTGGTACTTTATTAACTGGGTCCTATTCCTACTGGTAGCTTTATATAACGGGACACACTACTGGTACTTTATATAACTGGTCCTAACCTACTGGTACTTTATATAACTGGTCGTACCTACTGGTACTTTATATAACTGGTCCTATCCTACTGGGTACTTTATATAACTGGGTCCTATACTACTGGTACTTTTTACTGGGTCTATCTCTGACTTTAATAACGGGTCCTATCCTACTGTACTTTATATAACTGGGTCCTAACCTACTGTACTTATATAACTGGGTCACTAACCTACTGGTACTTTATATAACTGGGTCCTACCTACTGGTACTTTATATAACTGGGTCCGTACTCCTACTGGTACTTTATATAACTGGGTCCTATCCTGCTGGTACTGTTATATAACTGGGTCCGATCCTGCTGGTATTTATATAACTGGGTCCTAACCTACTGGTACTTTAATAACTAACTGTGGGGGTCCTAAACTACTGGTACTTTATATAACTGGATCCTAACCTACTGGTACTTTAATATAACCGGGTCCTACCTACTGGTACTATATATAACCGGGTCCTATCACTATGGTAACTTTATATAACCGGGTCCTAACCTACATGGTACTTATATAACCGGGTTCCTATCTTACTGGTACTTTATTAACCACGGGTCCTAACCTACTGGTACTTTATAACGGGTCCTAACCTAACTACTGGTACTTTATATAACCGGGTCCTAACCTACTGGTACTTTATATAACTGGGTCCTAACTACTGGTACTTTATTATAACCGGGTCCTTCGTACTGAGTATTTATATAAACCGGTCCTAACCTACTGGTACTTTATAACCGGGTCCTAACCTACTGGTATTTATCTAACCGGGTCCTAACCTAACTGGTACTTTATATCACGGGTCCTAACCTACTGGTACTTTATATAACTCTGGGTCCTATCCTACTGGTCACTGATTATAAACGGGTCTACCTACCTGGTACTTTATATAACTGTGTCCAACCTAACCTATATGGTACTTTATATCCTTGGGTCCTAACCTACTGTACTTATATAACCGGGTCTAACCTACTCGGTACTTTTATAACTGGGTCCTAACCTACTGTACTTTATATAACCGGGTCCTAACCTACTGGTACTTATACTAACGGGTCCTAACCTAACGGTACTATTATAACCGGGCCTATCTTACCTGTTACTTTATTATATAACCGGTTTCCTAACCTACTGGTACTTTATATACCGGGTCTAACCTTACTGGTACTTTATATAACTGGGTCATCACCTACTGGTACTTTATATAACGGTCCTAACCTACTGGTACTTTATAAACTGGGTCCTAATCTACTGGTACTTTATATACCTGGTCCTACCTACTGGTACTTTATATAGCTGGGTCCTACTCCTACTATGGTACTTTATATAACTGGTCCTAACACTACTGGTACTTTATCATAAACTGGGTCCTACACCTCTTGTACTTTATATAACTAGTGTCCTAACCTACTAGGTAACTTTTATATAACCGGGTCCTAAAAAATCTGAGGGGCCCGGACACTGGCGGGCCACACCCACCTGATCCCCAGTCTGACTGACCCTGGTCTCCACAGTTTTTAACTAATGCACGAGTGCTTCGAGAGAGAGTTTCTGTGGAGTGAAGTGGGGAGAAGAGGTAAAAGTACAACCCCCCATATAGAGTAATGATGGACTAGGCCATGGAACCTGCTCTATGGTCAGTAGCCTGGGATGTGTTATAGCGAATGATATACTGCGCCATTGCTGGAAAATCTACATTGCCTGCGTTGGTGGTTTAAAGCTAAGCCTGGCATGAGATGGGGATTTTGATGGCTGACGTGAGACTGCCCCCTGCTGTGTAGGCTGTGTAGGGCACACATCTATAGTTCTTTGTCTGTAAATTGTTTCCTTGTCCCTGTGGTGGAAGAAGAGGCGACTGATAAGGACAATAAAAATTGCTAGTATTGCAGTTCGTGTGCAAGTAACGGTAACGTACCCATAATCCCCAGGGCTGGGTCAGTTCATATCGTGCAGTAAGGTAAAGTTACCCATAATCCCCAGGGCTGGGTCAGGTTATATATCGTGCAGTAAGGTAAGTACCCATAATCCCCAGGGCTGGGTCAGGTTCTATATCGTGCAGTAAGGTAACGTACCCATAATCCCCCAGGGCTGGGTCGGGTTCTATATCGTGCAGTAAGGTAACGTACCCATAATCCCCCAGGGCTGGGTCAGGTTCTATATCGTGCAGTAAGGTAACGTTACCCATAATCCCCAGGGCTGGGTCAGGTTCTAGGGATATCGTGCAGATCTGAGGGGCCCGGACACTGCGGGCCCACCCACCTGATCCCCAGTCTGACTGACCTGGTCTCCACAGTATTTAACTAATGCACGAGTGCTTCGAGAGGAGTTTCTGTGGACGTGAAGTGGGGAAAAAGAGGTAAAAGTACAACCCCCCATATAGAGTAATGATGGACTAGGCCATGGAACTGCTCTATGGTCAGTAGCTGGGATGTGTTATAGCGAATGATATACTGCGCCATTGCTGGAAAATCTCATTGCCTGCGTTGGCTGGTTTAAGCTAAGCCTGGCATGAGATGGGGATTTTGATGGCTGACGTGAGACTGCCCCCTGCTGTGTAGGCTGTGTAGGGCCACACATCTATAGTTCTTTGTCTGTAAATTGTTTCCTTGTCCTGTGGTGGAAGAAGAGGCGACTGATAAGGACAATAAAAATTGCTAGTATTGCAGTTCGTGTGCAAGTAACGGTAACGTTACCCATAATCCCCAGGGCTGGGTCAGGTTCTATATCGTGCAGTAAGGTAACGTACCCATAATCCCCCAGGGCTGGGTCAGGTTCTATATCGTGCAGTAAGCGTCTGCAGTAAGGTAACGTACCCATATCCCCCCAGGCTTGGGTCAGGTTCATATCGTTGCAGGTAAGGTAGGAAACGTACCCATAATCCCCCAGGGCTGGGTCAGGTTCTATATCTGGCAGAAGTAAAAGTAACCATAATCCCCCAGGGCTGGGTCAGGTTCTATATCGTTGCGTGCAGTAAGGGTAACGTACCAAAATCCCCAGGGCTGGGTCAGGTCTGGATATCTGCGGTAAGGTAACGTACCCATAATCCCCCAGGGCTGGGTCAGGTTTAGGGATAGTGCAGTAAGGTAACGTACCCATAATCCCCGGGCTGGGTCAGGTTCTAGGGATACGTGCAGTAAGGTAACGTTACCCATAAATCCCCAGGGCTGTGGGTCAGGTTATCCTAGGGATATTCGGTGCAGTAAGGTAACGTACCCATAATCCCCAGGGCTGGGTCAGGTCTAGGGATATCCGTGCAGTAAGGTAACGTACCCATAATCCCCAGGGCGGGTAAGTTCTAGGATATCGTGCAGTAAGGTAACGTACCCATAATCCCCCAGGGCTGGTCAGGTTCTATATGTGAGTATGCAGTAAGGTAACGTACCCATAATCCCCCAGGGCTGGGTCAGGTTCTGGGATATCGTGCAGTAAGGTAACGTACCCTAATCCCCCATGGGCTGGGTCAGGTTCTAGGGATACGTGCAGTAAGGTAACGTACCCTTAATCCCCAGGCTGGGGTCCGGTTCTAGGGATATCGTGCAGTAAGGTAACGTACCCATAATCCCCCAGGGCTGGGTCAGGTTTTCTATATCGTGTGCACTAGTGACCTTTCCTCTTTGTCTGTAGAACATTCTCAGATCGTACGGATTGCAGCATAAGGACACGAGACACCTAAGCCTCCTCTTCCCTCGCTGACAGACTGGGCCCCCCAGTGGAGCTCTGTGACGGACTCTGCAGCAGGAACGAACCACGTGGACTTGTCGGAGCCCACACCTCTCTGTGTTACGGATCCATTTCAGCCTCATTGAACCTTTGGACAGTTTGAATCATGAGTTTTGTCACCCGCTGATAGTTTCCCATTCGTAACCACAGAACGCTCGCCCCATTAACTCGCGGCCTCCTGGGGTCAAGTTCCACACGCTTCTGGCTGGTGAGGACAGCGGCCAAGGTCTGAACACAAGTCCCTCTCTCACATATTCTACATGTGCAGGATCAGCATGTCCTGGGGGAAATCTAATTAATGAGCCCTACTAATAAAATAGTGATAGGGTCCCTATGGGGCCCCTTCAACGTCAGCATGTCCTGGTTAGGAGCCCTTAGTTATGAACTTCCTGCTTTACCACCTCCCTGTACCATTAAACAGAGAGGGTGGCTCCCCGACCTGCTGATAACATTACTTGCATCCTTAGAAGGTAATCCGCTGTTCTTAATTATACTAGTCGTGTAAGGGAACGTCTAGTCTGTGGAGCTCCACTTACTTAAGTCCGTTTACTTTCTAAAGAGAAGGACACCCTACCTCTGCTATGCGGTAAAGCTGCGTCGTTTAATGTCCATTTAATGTAACTGTGAACATGTACACGATGTCGCCGGGCACCCCCCAGGCCTTTTTTATGGTGGAGCACAATTCAACAGCGGATAGCCAGGTAGATTGATGTCGACGGGGAAGGGACACCCTACAGAGTATAAATGCGCACATGCGCTACGAAGACACGGAGGACGCGTACAGCAACCGCGCGGTGCGCCAAGTATAGTGATTGTTATCAACTTGGTCTATGGCAGGGACTCTCGGCGTACCACACTGTGGATTTGCGTATTGAGTGTCTCTGCGCTTGGCCCTGGTCTATAGACATGGCCAATGGGGCCAAAAATAGCTTCTTCCATTTGTGATATGATCACACAGCA
The DNA here is from genome assembly GCA_019447015.1 of Hymenochirus boettgeri. Classification (NCBI taxonomy): domain Eukaryota; kingdom Metazoa; phylum Chordata; class Amphibia; order Anura; family Pipidae; genus Hymenochirus; species Hymenochirus boettgeri. Next base: position 123,280 of record JAACNH010000506.1, on the reverse strand, counting down.
ATAACTAAAAGGATACAAACATCACTCAACCAAGCCTGGTTCATTTAGAGGGGAAGGGAAGAGAGAGGTACCCACAGGAAAGCTGTCCAAGAGAGTACAGGACTGGAAAAAGACTCCGGCAGTTGGAAGTAAAACCAGGAAGGCCTATGCAGTTAGAAGCAATACCAGGAAGGGCAGCTGTGTGTAGAAAGGACTGCTATAGATTGGAAAAGTGACTGCTTTGGATAAATACTTTCCACTTTATAGAAGTTTCCCTGAGGGTATTCTGCAGGGGGTGTGTTCACATGGTGCCCTAAAGCAGGGAAAAACCCAGCGAGAAGTCTCCTGCAGGGGGTGTGTTCACTGGTGCCCTAGAGCGGGAGGAAAGACCAGCGAGAAGTCTCCTGCAGGGGGTGTGTTCACTGGCAACCTAGAGACGGGAAAAGACCCAGCGAGAAGTCTCCTGCAGGGGGTGTGTTCATGGCGCCCTAGAGCCGGGAAAGACCCAGCGAGAAGTCTCCTGCAGGGGCTGTGTTCACTGGCGGCCCTAGAGCCGGGAAAGACCAGCGGAGAAGTTCTCCTGCACGGGGGTGTGTTCACTGGTGCCCTAGAGCCGGGAAAGACCTAGCGAGAAGTAGCTCCTGCAGGGGGTGTGTTCGTCATATATAGGATTACTATTTCGCCTCCTCACCGTCGTTTTGTCTTTTTAATTTATTTTTTATTTCTAACACGTTCTGGCAGTCTATTATTTTTCCTGACATTTAAAGAATTGTGAAATGTTGATCGAGAAACTCGCCTGGCTCAGAGCTAAACACTCGAATGTCATTTGGAACGGCACCTAGTGTTAATTAATTGTAACATATATTTTAAAAAAACCGTTATTGACCAAACTGCCCCATGGCTTTCTTTCCGGGATTCAATAGAATAGAAAATCCCCCTACGTAGATGGAGCCAAGTGCGAAACTGTGGAATTGGAATCATCCAATCAAGGATTCAATGATTATAGATCCAATGAATTAAAAGTGATCCTGAGAGGGTTATACGTGGCGTACGGAAGATTACACACTCTGGCAGTATGTATACGGCAAAACAGATTGCAGGGCACTACACCCAAAATGGGCAGGTACACTGATATAGTATTGGGGAACATGGAAAAATATCCTTATTATAAGGATAATATAATCAGTAGGCAGGATGGTTGTCATGGGGCTATAACTAAATGAAGTATAAGTATGGTGGACATCTACTAGCCATTGATAATAAGTAAGAGGGAAACCAAGCAGTACGGAGCCCCTGGAGATGTATCCCACCAAGTTCATACCGCCGCCCATACCCAGACGCCTTTAGTCCGCAGGCTTCAATCATGGCTGAACTACTGGTGCCAAGTTCTGGGGGGTTTTTAGGGGGGAACCCTCGCAGCATGATACATACAAACCACAGAATCTAGACCACAAAACTATTCTAATTGCATATGGCTCCCTCCATAAGGTTCTGCTACAGGCTGCCATGACCCTGGAAATAAAAGACGTTCATAAATTGGCCAAATTATTTTAAAGCCCATCAACACGTCAGGTTAATTGTATAACTGGGTCTATCCTATTGTACTTTATATACTGGGTCCTAACCTTACTGGTACTTTATAAATGGGTCTAACCTACTTGTACTTGTATATAACTGGGGTCCTATACTACTGGTACTTATATAACTGGGTTCCTAATACATGCCGGGTTATTATTTATAACTGGGGTCCGAACCTCACGGTACTTTATATAACTGGGCCTAACCTACTGGTATTTATATAACTGGGTCCTAACCTATGGTACTTTTAAACTGGGTCCAACTACTGGTACTTTATATAACTGGGTCCTAACCTACTGGTACTTTATCTAACTGGTGCCTCCTATGACTTTATATAACTGGGTCCTACCTATGGTCTTTATAAACTGGATCCTAACACTGTCTTATAACTGGGTCCTATCTACTGACTTTAATAACCGGGCCTAACCTCTGGTACTTTATATAACGGGTCCATCCTACTGGTACTTTATATAAACTGGGTCCTATCTACTGGTATTATATAACTGGGTCCTATCTACTTGGTACTTTTAACTGGGTACTAACCTATGGTACTTTATATAACTGGGTCTTCCTACTGGTACTTTTAAACTGGGCCTAACCTACTGGTAATATATAACTGGGTCCTATCCTACTGGTACTTATAATAACTGGGTCCTAACCTACTGGTAATATTATATAACTGGTCCTAACCTACGGTGTACTTATATAAATGGGTACTTCGAACATATGGGACTATATATAACGGGTCCTATCCTATTGGTACTTTATATACTGGGTCCTATCCTACTGTACTTTATATAACTGGGTCCTAAACCTACTGGGACTATATAACTGGGCCTAACCTAATGGTACTTATATAACGGGTCCATATCCCTACTGGTTACGTTATTACAACTGGGTACTAACCTACTGGTACTTTATTTAAATGGGTACTAACCTACTGGTACTTTAATAACTGGGTCCTAACCTATGGTACTTTAATAACTGGGTCCTAACCTACTGGTATATTACTATAAATCTGGGTCCTAACTCTGGTACTTTATATAACTGGGCTCCTAAACCTACTGGTACTTTATATAACTGGGTCCTAACCTATGGTAATTATATAACTGGGTCTAACCTACTGGTACTTATATAACTGGGGGTCCATCCTACTGAGTACGTTATATAACTGGGTCCTAACCTACTGGTATTTATAGAACGGGTCCTAACCTACTGGTACTTTTATAACTGGGGTCCTAACCTAATGGCTTACTTTATATAACTCGGGTCCATCTACTGGTACTTTATATAACTGGGTCCTATCACTACTGGGTACTTATATAACTGGGTCCCTAACCTACTGTACGATTTATATAAGTGGGTCCTATCCTAACTGGTACTTTATAGAACTGGGTCCTATCTACTGGTACTGATAAACGTGGCCTATCTACTGGGTACTTGTCATATAAAACTAGGGGTCCTAACTCCTGGTACTTTTTAATAACGGGGTCACTAACCTACTGGTACTTGATTATACGTGGGTCTAACCTACGCTACTGGTACTTTATATAACTGGGTCCTATCCTACTGGTACTTTTAACTGGGGTCCTTTCCTACTGGTGACTTGTATAAAACTGGGACTACCTACTTGGTACTTTATTAAGGGGGTACTGAACCTACTGGTACTTTATATTAACTGGGTGTATCCTACTGTAACTTATACAACGGGGTCCTATCCTATGGGTACTAGTATATAACTGGGTCCATACTTACTGGTACTTTATATAACTGGTCCCATCCTACTGGTACTTATATAACGGAGTCCTATCCTACTTGTACCTTAATATAACTGGGTCCAACCTACTGGTACTTTATAACTGGGTCCTAACCTACTGGTACTTAATGAACGGGTCCTTATCCTGTACTAATGGTCCTATCTTGTATTTATAACTGGGGTACCTATCCTGCTGTACTTTATATAACATGGGTCCTATCCGCTGTGGTACTTTATATAACTGGGTCCTATACTGCTGTACTTTATATAACTGGGTTCCCTAGAACATTACTGGCTAATACGTCTTATATAACGGGATCCTAAACCTACTGGTACTTTATATAACCGGTCCTAAACTACTGTTTACTGTTATAAGCCGGGTCCCGTCCTATTGGACTTTATATAACCGGGTCCACCTACTGGTACCTATATATAACCGGGTCCTATCTTACTGGTAATACGGGTCTAACGTTTATATACCGGGTCCTAACCTACTGGTACTTTTATACTAACAGTGGTACCATAACCTCGGTCTGAACTAACTGTAATTATAACAACCGGTCCGTTAGTACCCTCTGGTACTTTATAAACAGGGTCCTAACCTACTGGTCTTTATATAACCGGGTCCTAATCCTACGTGGTACTTTATATACCCGGGTTCCAACCTACTGGTACTTAATATAACGCGCCTAACCTACCTGGTACTTTAATATAAACTGGGTCCTACTACTGACTTATAACTGGGTTACTACTTAGACTTATAGGTTACTCGGGTTATTTATAACTCTATCCACTGGTACTTTTATATAACTGGGTCCTAACCTTGGTACTTTCTATAACGGGTCCTAACCTACTGGTACTTATTATTAAACCGGGTCCTACCTACTTGGTACTTTAATAAACTGGGTCCTACCTACTGGCACTTTTATATAACGGGTCCTCAACCTCTACTTATCATAAGGACTCTATACTAACGTGGTACTAGCTATGTCTTAATACCGGGATCCTATCTTACTGGTACTTATATACCGGGTCTAACTACTGGGTACTTTATAACACCGGGTCCTAACCTACGCTTACTTTATATAACTGGGTCCTAACCTACTGGTTTACTTGTTATGATAAACTGTATCCATAACTATGTCTATAGGCCTAACTACTGTACTGTATAAACCTGGGTCCACTACTGGGTACTTTATATAACGGCTGCCCTATCCTATGGACTATTTATATACTGGGTCCCTACACTACTGGTACTTTATATAATGGGTCCTAACCTACTGGACTTTATATAATGGGTCCTAACCTACTGGTACTTTATATACTGGGGCCAAATGGCTGTATCGGTGCTATCCTACTGGTACTATTTATATACTGGTCCAACCTATTGGATTTATATAACCGGGTCTAACCTATGGTACTTTAATATAAACCGGGTCCTAACCTACTGTATTTATATAACTCGGTCCTAACCTACTGGTACTTATATAACCAGGTCCAACCTACTGGTACTTATATATAACCGGGTCCTAACAGAACCTACTGGTACTGATAATAACCGGGTCCATCTTACTGGTACTTTATATAACCGTGTCCAACTACTGGTACTTATATAACCGGGTCCTAACCTACTGGTACTCTTATATAACCGGTCCTAACCTACTGGTACTTAGATAACCGTCCTAACTACTGGTACTTTTTATAAACCGGGTCCTCTAACTACTGTACTTTATTAACGCGGTCCAACCTACTGTACTTATATAACTGGTCCCTTCCACTGGGAACTTTAATAATACCAGGGTCCATACCTAACTGGTACTTTTATATAACCGGGGTCCTAACCTAAGGTAACTTTATATACCTGGGTCCTAACCTATGGTACTTTATATAACCGTGGTCTATCCTACTGGTACTTTTATAACCGGGTCCTACCTACTGGTACTTTATATCACCGGGTCCTACCTCTGGTCTTTATCTACCCGTGTGTCCTACACTCCTGGTACTTTATATAACTGGCTTCCGTCCATAACCTTAATGGTAACTTTTATATAACCGCGGTTCCCTACCACTGGTACTTTATATAACTGGGTCCTAACCTACTGACTGACTTTAATAACCGGGTCCTCCTACTGTGTTACTTATATATAACTTGGTCACTAACCTACTGGTACTTTATATAACCGGGTCCTTACCCACTGTTACTTTATATAAACGGGGCTCCTACACGCGTATATTATCATAACTGGGGTTCCTATCTCGCTACCTGGTCCTACCTATTCTTATAACTGGGTCCTATATACTGGGTACGTTATAATAACTAATGGGTCCTATCCTACTGGTACTGTTATACACTGGGGTCCTAAACCTTACTGGTACTTTATATAAACTGGGTCCTACCTATCGGACTTTAATATACGGTTATCCTAACCTACTGGTACTTATATAATGACTAACTCGGATTTGGGTGCCTACACCTACTGGTACTTTAATAACTGGGTCCTATTCCTACTGGTACTTTATATAGCTGGGTCCTTATCCTACTGGTACTTTATCTAACTGGGTCTAACCCTACTGGGTACTTTAGATAAACTCGGGTCCAAACCTACTTGTACTTTATATAACTGCGGTCCTAACCTTACTGGTCCTTTATGATAACTGATTAACTTAACTGCTTATCTCTAACCTACTGGTACTTTTATAAACTGGTCCTAGACCTACTGGTGACTTTATGAAGCTGGGTCCCTATCCCTGGTACTTTATATACATAATGGTCCTATCCTACGGTACTGTTATATAACTGGGTCCTATCCTACTGGGACTTTATATACTGGGTACTCACAATACGGTCCATCTACTGGTACTTTTATATAACTGGGTCCTAACTACTGGTGAATTATATGGACACTGGGTCCTATTCTACTGGTCCTTTATATATACTGGGGTCCTAACCTACTACGAATTATAAAGACTGGGCTATCCTACGTACTTCTACTGGGTCACGTGGTATTATATAACTGGGTCCTTAGAACCCTACTGGACTTTATATAACCGGTCTACCCTACTGGTACTTTCAATATAACTGGTCTATCCTACTGGTACTATAAACTGGGTCCTATCAACTGGGACTTTATATAACTGGGTCCTAACCTCTACTGGTACTCTTATTATTAACTGGGTCCTATCCTACTTGGTACTTTATATACTGGGGTCCTCCTAACCTACTGGTACTTTATATAACTGGGTCCTACCTACTGGTTACTTTATATAATGGGTCCTAACCTACTGGTACTTTATATAAACTGGGTCCTAAAAAAACCTACTGGTACTTTATATAAAATGGGGTCCTAACCTACTGGTAATATATACTGGGTCCAACTAATGGTACTTTATATAACTGGGTCCTATCCTACGGAATACTTTATATATAACGGGTCCTAACCTACTGGTAATTTATATACTGGGTCCTAACCTATGGTACTTATTTAACTGGGTCCTAACCTACTGGTACTTTATAAACTGGGTCATCCTACTGGTAACTATAAACTGGGTCCTATCCTACTGGTACTTTATAAACTGCGTCCCAACCTACTGGTACTTTATATAAACTGGGTCCTATTCCTACTGGTACTTTAATAAAACTGGGTCCTATCTACTGGTACTTTATATAACTGGGTCCTATCTACTGGTTTTTATATACTGGGTCCTCACTCTGGTACTTTATATAATGGGTCCTCCTAACCTACTGGTAACTTATAAACTGGGTCCTAACCTACTGGTTACTTTATATAACTGGGTCAATCCACTGGTACTTATATAACTGGGTCCTTTCCTACTGGTAGTATATAACTGGGCACTACACTACTGGTACTTTTATATAACTGGGTCCTAACCTACTGGTACTTTATATAACTGGTTCGTATCCTACTGGTACTTTATTATAACTGGGTCCTATCCTATGTACTTTATATAACGGGTCCTATACTACTGGTACTTTATTAAACTGGGTCTATCTACTGGTACTTTATATAACTGGTCCTATCCTACTGTCTTATATAACTGTGGTCCTAACCTACTGGTACTTTATATAACTGGGTCCTACCACTGGTACTTATAACTGGGTCCATCCTACTGGTTACTATATATGGGTCCGATACTATGGTACTTTATATAACTGGGTCCTATCACTGCTGGTACATTTGTATATATAACTGGGTCCGATCCTGCTGGAATTTATATAACTGGGTCCTAACCTACGGTACTTTATATAAACTGCGGTCCTAAACTACTGGTACTTATATAACTGATCCTAACCTACTGGTACTTTAATAACTCGGGTCCTAACCTACTGGTACTTATATAACCGGGTCCTCACATATGGTAACTTTATATAACCGGTTCCTACTACTGGTACTTATAACCGGGTCCTATCTATGGTACTTTATATAACCGGGTCCTAACCTCTGGTACTTTATAACGGGTCCTAACCTACTGGTACTTATATAACTGGGTCCTAACCTACTGGTACTTTAATAAACTGGTCCTAACCTACTGGTACTTTATATAACCGGGTCCTATCCTACTGGATATTATATAACCTGGGTCCTAACCTACTGGTACTTTATATAAACCGGTCAACCTACTGGCTAATTTATATAACCGGGTCCTACCTACTGGTACTTATATAACTGGCGGGTCCTAACCTACTGTACTTTATATAACTGGGTCCTATCCTACTGGTTACTTTATATAACAGGGTCTACCTACTGGTACTTTATTATAACTTGGTTCCAACCGGGTCCTACTACTTTATATTATAACTGGGTCCTAACTACTGGTACTTATATAACCGGGTCATAACCATACTGTACTTTATATAACTGGGTCCTAAAACCTACTGGTACTTTATATAATAAGGGTCCTAACCTACTGGTACTTATATACCGGGTCCTACCTAATGCGTACTATATATAAAGGGGTCCTACTCTCTACGGTACTTTATTAAACTGGGTCTAACCTACTGGTACTTATATATACCTGGGCTAACCTACTGGTTACTTTATATAACTGGTCTAACCTACTGGTACTTTATATAACCGGGTCCTAAACCTATTGGTACTTTATATAACTGGGTCCACTACTGGTACTATATATAACTGGGTCCTACTACTGGTCTTTATATGAGCCTACCTGGTCTTGTTTAAACGGGTCCTAACCTATGACTTTATATAACGGGTCTAACTATGTACTAATTAACTGGCTACCTTTGTATTTATATACGATGGTGTCCTTCCTACTTGACTTTATCATAACCGGGTCTAACCTACTGGTTAACTTTATATAACCGGTGTCCATATCCTATGGTTACTTATATAACGGTTCCTCCTAACCTACTGGTAACTTATATAACCGGAGTCTAACGTACTGGTACTTGTAGATAACGGGTCCTGACCTACTTTGGTACTTTATATACACTGGGTTTACATCCTACTGGTACTTTAATATAACTGGGATCCTAACCTATGGTACTATATACGGGTCCGTAACCTATGGTACTTATATAAACCGGGTCTAACCTACTGGTACTTTATATCACAGGGGTCCAACCTACTGGTAACTTATATAACCGGGTCCGTAACCTACTAGGTTACTTTATATAACCGGGTCCTAACCTACTTGGTACTATTATAACACGGGTCCTACTACTGGTACTTCTATAACCGGGTTCCTTACTACTGGTACTTTATATAACCTGGGTCCTACCTACGGTACTTATGAAAACTGGGTCCTAACCACTGGTACTTTATAAGAACGGGTCCTAACCTTACTGGTATCTTATATAACTGGGTCCTACACCTATGGGTACTTATATAACGGGGCCTATCGTACTGGTACTTTATATACTTGGGTCCATCCTACTGGGGTACTTTATATAATGGGATGCCTAACTACTGGTACTTATCGTCTAACCTACTTGTACTTTAAACTGGGTCGCTAACCTACTGGTAATACCGGTGCCTTTACTTTACTAGATAACTGGGTACTCCATACCTATTGCGTGACTTAATAAACCGAGGGACACTACGGTACTTAATAAGCACTACTGGTACTTATATACTGGGTAACCTGTATTATAAGGTCCTACTACTAGGTACTTTATATTAACCGGGGTCTACCTCATAATGTATAGTATAAGACGTGAGTCCTAGCTACTGGGTACTATAGAACGGGTCCTACCTACTGGGGTACTTATATAAACCTGGGTCCTAACCTACTCGTTACTTTATATAACGGGGGTCCTAACTACTGGACTTTATATACCGACGGGGTCCTATACCATGGTACTTTATATAACGGGGGTCCATATCCTACTGGTACTTTATATAACGGGGTCCCTAACCACTGGACTTTATCACCGCCTTTATATAACTGGGTTAATACACTTTATAGTCCTCACTGGTACTTTTATAAACCGGATCCTAACTACTGCGTTACTTATATAAACGGGCGTCCCTAACTACTGGTACTTTATATAATGGGTCCTACATACTGGCTTTATAAGCTGTTCGGTCTAACGTATACCACTGTGTAGATAACCGGGGCCACCTACTATTATATAACGGGTGTCCTAACCTACTGGTACTTTATAAAACTGGGTCCTAACCTCGGTACTATACGGTCTAATAACGACTTTATTAACTGGGTCTAAACCTTATGGTACTTTATATAACCGGGTCCTACTCACTGTGGTCTTTATATAATGGGTCCTAACCACTGTTTTATACGTTTCTATCTACTAATAGCGGGTCCTAACCTACTGGAGAACTTTATATAACCGGGTCCCTTAACCTACGAAGTACTTTATATAATGGGTCCTAATCTATACTGGTACTTTATATACTGGGTCCTACCTATCTGGTAACTTTATATAAATGGGTCTTCTATACCATACGTGGCGACTTACTGTAATAACTGGGGCTCTACATACATATTGGTACTTTATAGTAACTGGGTAGCCTTAACCTACTCGGTATTTTATACGGTCCTATCTACTGGGTCCTTAACTAACGGTCCGACCTCTGGTACTGTATATAACATGGACCTAACCTACTGGTATCTTATATAACTGGGTCCTAAACCTACTGGGTATCTATTATATACTGGGTCCTACCTACTGGTACTTTATATACTGGGTCCTATCCTCCTCTGGTACTTATATAACTGGGGTCTCCTAACCTACTACGGTACTTTTAATAGCTGCGGTCCGTAACCTACTGGTACTGTCTAATAGACTGGGTCTAACTACTGGGTATTATATAACGGTTCCTGTATCCTACTGGTACCTTATATAACTGGGTCCACCTACTGGACTGGATTAGATGCTATTACTGGCGGTTATTCTTAACTGGTCTAACCATGATCCTACTGGGTCTAACTCTGGTACTTTATATAAAGGGTCCTACCTATGGTACTTTATATAAGCTGGGTGCAATCCTACTTGGTTACTTTATATAACTGGGTCACTATGTACTTATCATACTGGCGTTACGTCTTAGATAACTCGGGTCCTAAACCTATGTCGGTACTGTATATAACTGGGCCTGATCCTACCTAGGTACTCATAAGACTGGTCCACCTACTGGACATTATACCTGCGTTACTCTGTACTTTATACTGGGTCCTACCTACTGCGTCTTTTAGATAACGGTGATCCTCCGGTCTTCACTGTACATCCTACTGGTAATACTTATATAACGGGTCCTAACCTACTCGGAACTTGTATAACTGGGTCCTAACCTATGGTAACTTTAGATAATGGGGTCCTCTCCTACTGGAATGGTTACTATTGATTATTAGTACTGGCTGTCTCTATCCTACTGGGTACTTTATAAACTGATCCTAACCTACTGGTAACTTATAAACTGGGTCCTAAACCTACTGGTACTTATTACTGTTTACACTGTAATATTACTACGGGTCCTAACTCTACTGGTACTTTATATAACTGGGCTTCCTTATCGACTTATACTAGATCTATCCTTCGGTATATATACTGGGTCCTAACCTACTGCGTATTATATAACTGGGTCCTAAACTGACTGGTACTTATATGAACTGGGTCCTACCTAATGGTACTAATATCGGTTCATATTGACTCGGTTGTCCTTATATACGGCGTTACCTACGTATTATACTAGACGTCCTACCTACTGGTACTGTATATAACTGGGTCCTATCCTACTGGTAACTTATATAACTGGGTCCTAACCACTGTGGTACCTAATAACTGGGTCCATCCTAAGGTTTTTATATAACTGGCTACTGGTCTATATAATGGTCCTAACACCCCACCTGGTTACCTTTTATATACTGGGGTCCCTAACCTACTGGTACTTTATATAATGAGGGTCCTAACCTACTGGTACTTATATAACTGGGTCTTCCTTACTACTGGCTTCTTGATTCACTCGGGAGCTAACTACTGGTACTTTATATAACTGGGTCCTAATCTACGTACTTACGTCCCTGTACTTTATATAACTGGGTTTTGGGACGCATTAACGTCCCTATGTACTATGTCCTATCCTATGTACTATAAACGGGTCATCCACTTTAATAAGTCCTACACTGGTACTCTTTATCTAACGGGTCGTATCCTACTGGTACGTATTTAGGTCCATCACTGTGGTATACTTACTAGAGGCCTTATCCTATTGGTACTTATATAAGCTGGTCGACTATACCTACTGAAGTACTTCGTATAAGCTGGGGTACTTATCCTGCAATGGTACTTATTATAACTGGATTCACTACACCTACTGGGTACTATATAATGGGTCCTAACTCTACTGGTACTTATAAACTGGAGTCCTACCTACTGGTACTTGATATAAACCTGGGATCTAACGCTACTGGTAGCTTATTAAGCGGGGTCCTATCCTAACGGTAATTTATAAACCGGGGTCCTAACCTACATGGTACTATATATATAACCTGGTCCTAACTTTACTGGTACGTTTGAACCGGGTCCTACCTACTGGTATTATATAACTGGGTCCCTAACCTATGGGTACTTTATATACGCACTTGGGTTCTTACTGGCTAACTACTGGTAACTGTTATTACGGTATCTATACTGTAAACGGTCCTAACCTTACGGGTACTTATATAACGTGGTCCTAACCTACTGGTACTTATAGTAACCGGGTACACTATCCGACTGGTACTTAATAACGGGGTCCTAACTACTGCGTACTTTTATAAACTGGCCGTAGACTATGGTACTTTATAAACGTTCGGATCCTATGGACTATTACTGGCTAAACCGTGTATTGTATACTGGGTCCTAACCTACTGGACTTTAATAACTGGGTGCCTAACAGTACTGTGGTACGTATATACTGGGGTGCCTAACCTACTGGGTACTAGATAACCGGAGTCCAACTCCGGTACTTATTAGGGTAACCTACTGGTCTATAGTAAGTGGGTCCTATACTTATGGTACTTATATAACCGGTGGGTCCTAAAACCACCGTGTCAACTTATATATAGCGGGGTCTTCCTAACCTATGGTACTTACTATAACGTGGGTCCTAACATACTGGTAATTTATATAACTGGATCCTACACCGACTTTAACTGGGATATTACTTGTACTTATAAATGGGTCCTAACTACTGGTACTTTAATAGGGTCTACTGACTGGTCTTAGGTCATACTCATCTGGTAACTTTATATGAACTGGGTCCTTTACCTACTGTACTTCTAATAACTGGTCTCTAACCTACGGTAATTAGGGTCCTATCCTATGTCTTATATACTGGGGTCCTACCTATGGTACTTATATAAACGGGTCCTAACCTACTGGGTACTTTATTAAACTGGGGTCCTAACCTAAGGTATATATAAAGGTATACCCTACTACTGCGTACTTTATATTAACTGGGTTAACCTACTGGTACTTTATATAAGTAAAACGGGTACCTACTAACGGGATCTACTGTTTATATAAGGGACCTAACTACTGGTACTTTAATAAAGGGGTCACTATCCTACTGGGTGTTAATAACACGTGGGTCCTAACCACTGGTACTTTTATAACGGGTCTCTAACCTACTGGTACTTTTATACGGCTCAGTACTAATAGATGGGTCCTAAATCCGACGGTACTTATCTAACGGGTTCCGTAACCTAGGTGACTTTATTATACGGGAATGTCCTAACCTACGGTACTTATATACTGGTCTATAACCTACTGGTACTTTATATAACTGGGGTCCTATCCTACTGTACTTTATATAAACCTGGTATCCTAACCTATGGTACTTATAAGCGGGTCCTAACACCCTTCTGGTACTTTATAAACCTGGTCCTATACTAATGGTACTTGTATATAACTGGATCCTACACTATGGTACTTGATAGACGCGGTCCGAACAACTACTGGTTACCGTTATATAACTGGGTCCTAACCTTGACGTAGACTTTATATAACCGGATGCCTATTCCTACTGGTACTTCTATATAACTTGGCCAACGCGTACCTTATATAACCTGGTTAACCTGGTTTATAAACTGGGTCCTAACCTACTGGTAATTAAAAAACAAAAAAAAAAACAAACTGGCCCTAACCTACTGGTACTTTATATAACTGGATCCTACCTATGGGACTTATAAGCTGGCCCTAACCTAATGGTACTTGATATAGCTGGGTCATCCTACTGGTACTTTATATATCTGGTCCCTAAACCTACTGTACTTTATTAACTGGATCTCAACCTTACTGGTACTTTATATAAACTGGATCCTAACCTAGCTGGTACTTTATATAGCTGGGTCTTATCACTACTGGTACTTTTATATACTGGGTCCTAACCTCTGGGATTTATATTAGCGGGGTCCTAAACAATGGTATTATATACTGGTCCTAACATATGGTACTGTATTATATGCGGTTCCTAACCTACTTGTACTTATATAAATGGGTCCTATACGGACTGGTACTTATTATATAACTGGGTCCTAACCTACTGGTACTTTATATCAGCTGGCTGGGTTCCATCCTCATATGTACTTTATATTAACTGTTATAACTGGATCTCTACCTATCTGGTACTTTATATAGGGGTCCTATCCTACTGGTACTTTATATAATGGGCCTAAACCTCTGGTACTTTATATAACTGGGTCCTATCTTACTTTGGTACTTTTATATAACAGGGTCAACCTAATGGTACTTATGATAACTGGGGCCTAACATACTGGTATTTATATAACTGGGTCCTAACCTAATGGTACTATATAACTGAGGTCCTATCCTACTGTATACTTATATAACTGGGTCCCTAACCGACTGGTTACATTATATAACTGGATCCTAACCTACTGGAGTAAGTTTATATAATGGGTCCATCCTACTGGTACTTTATATAACTGGGTCCTAACCTACTGGTACTTTATAGAAACTGGGTCCCTAACCCTACGGTACTTATTAACCGGGTCTAACCTACTGTTTACTTTATAGAACTTGGTCCTAAAAACCTACGGTATATATAACTGGTTCCTAACCTACTGGGTACTTTATATAACTTGGTTCGCCCTAACTACTGGTACTGTATAATATAACCGGGTCCTAAACTACTGGTACTTATATAAAGCTGGGTTCCTAACCTACTGTTACTTTATTAAAACTGGGTCCTACCTTACTGTACTTTTATAGACTTGGGTCTAACCTATGGTACGTTAATACACGGGTCCTAAACCTACTGTACTTTATATAAGCCGGTCCTAACCTACGGGTTACTGTATATTAACTGGGTCTCCTATCCTACTGGTACTTATATAACGGTTCCCTAACCTACTGGTACGATGGGATATAAAACTGGGTCTAACCTACTGGCTTACTTTATATAACTGGGTCCTAACCTACTGGTACTTTATATACTGGGTCCTATCCTATGATGACTTTATATAAACTGGGTCCGAACCTTGACTGGTACATTATGATAACTGAAATCCTAACCTACTGGTACTTTAGTATAACTGGGTCCTGACATACTGGGTATTATATAACTGGGTCTACTTATTTCCTACTTGCGTACTTTATAAACTGGGTCCTGAACCACTGGTACTTTATATATAACTGGGTCCACAAAACCTACTGGTACTTATAAACTGGGTCCTAACCTCCTTGGTACTTTATATAACTGTCGACATCCTCTGAGTATTTATATAACTGGGCCATACATAATGGTACTTTATAGAACTGGATCCAACTACTGGTACCTTGATATAAGGGGTCGCTAGACCTACTGGTACATTATATAACTGGGTCCTATAAACATATTAAAGTATATTTTGGTCCATAGTTGACTTTAATGTACCACTGCCATTCTCTGTATTTGTGTCCTCGCACAATGATATTAGGTGAATAATCGGTGTGTAAAACTGTAATCAGGATCATTTGGGGAGTTGTAGGATTCGCCAGCCACGTAAACACGAGTTAAAGAAAAGTTTTTTGTGTTTTCGTATTCTCTGAAAAAATGTTAAGAATTAAAAATTCTGCACGGGGTATAAATTTTATTAATAATTCATTCCATGGGGCACTGATACCCCCCGATACCATCATATAATCACAAAAAAGCCCATGGCCATGGGCACGATACACCCAATATACGATCATATATAGGCCAAAACCCCTCCATGTAATAGCCACTTGATAGCCCCCTCGATACTATAATTTTTGCGCAAATCCCCTTTTCATGGTCACGACTACACCCCAAATACAATGAAGATACAAAATTGTTGCATGACTTCTGACATTGATTACCAAAAGTACTTCCCATACCCATACGCCTTGTGATCACTGTTACTAAGGAAGTAACCCCTAAGGGTATTAGAGTAAACTACCCCCTATGAGAAACCCTGGTCTATAACACACAGTGTACCACAACCCACCCTATCAGATACCCTGGTCTGTATCAAAAACCCGTGACCCTCACCCCCACACCCCCTATCAGATACCATGGTCATGCACCAGTGTACCCCACACACCCTATCGATACACTGGTTCTGTAACACCCAGTGAACCCACACACCCTACTCAGTAACCTGGCTATAGCCACATATGTACTCCCCACACACCCTAATCAGATACCCCGATCATAACACCGAGGTGTACCCCAACACCACCTATCATAACCCTGGTTCTATAAACACCCCGTGACCCACACACCCTATCAGTACAACCCTGGTCTATAGCACCCAGGGTACCCCACACACCCTATGAGAAACCCTGCCGTCTAAACACCCAGTGTACCCCACACACCGTATGAGATACCCTGTCTGGATCCCCGTGTAACCCCCACACACCCTATTAGATACCTGGTCTAATCACCAGGTACCCCCAAACACCTTGAGAAACCTGGGTCTATAAACACCCGTGTACCCACACACCCTTATAAGATACCATGGTCTGTATCCCAGTGTACCCCACACACCTATCAGTACCCTGGTCTATAATCACCCATGCTACACCACACACCCTATGAGAAACCCTCGAGTCTTAACACCCCAGTGTTACCCCACACACCCATCAGATAGCTGGTCTTGTATCACCCAGCTGTACCCCGACCACACCCATCAGATTACCCTGGTCTATAACACCCAGTGTACCCCACACACCCTTATCAGTAACCCTGGTCCTATAGCACTACGTGACCCCACACACCTATCAGATACCTTGATCTATAACACCCAGTGTACCCAACACACCCATCAGTAACCCTGGTCTTATAAACAACCCAGTGTACCCACACACCCTATCAGTAAACCTGGTCTATCGCACCAGTGTACCCCACACACCCTATGAGAAACCCTGGTCTTAACACCCAGTGTCCCCACCACACCCTATCAGCTACCCTGGTATGTATCACCCAGTGTACCCCCAAACACCCACAGATACCTGGTCTATATCACCCAGTGGACCCAACACACCTATGGAAACCCTGGTTCTATAAAACCAGTGTACCCCACACACCCGATTCAGATACCCGTGTCGGTATCAACAGTGTACCCCACACCACCATATCAGTACCCTGGTCTATATCAACAGGTTACCCCACCACACCCTATGAGAAACCCTGGTCGATAACACCCAGTGTACCCAAACCACCTACAGATACCCGGTCTGTATCACCCAGTGTAACTTTCCACACATCCTATCAGATTACCTGGTATATAAAACCCCAGGTACACCCACACACCCCTATAGAAACCTGGTCTATAGCACCTAGTGTACCCCACACACCCTATTCAGATACCCTGATCTATAACACCCAGTGTACCCAAACAACCTTCAGTGAACCCTGGTCTATAACACCCAGTGTTACCCCCACAACACCCTACAGTAACCCTGGTGCATAGCACCCAGTGTACCCCACACACCATCAGATACCCTGGCTATAGCACCTAGTGTACCCCACACACCCTATGAGATACCAGGTCCTATACACCAGTTGTAACCAACACACCCATCAGTACCCTGGTCTAAACACCCAGTGTACACAAACACACCCTATCAGAAACCCTGGTCTATAGCACCCAGGTACCCCGCAACCCTAGTCATGAGGACCCAAGTCGTATAGCACCCAGGTAACCCCACACACCCTATAATACCCGGTCTATGAATACCCAGTGCTACCCCACCACACCCTATCAGAATCCCTGGTCTATAACACCCAGTTTACCCCACACACCTATCATACCCTGAGTCTATAACACCCAGTTGTACCCCGCACCACACCTATCAGAATCCCTGGTCTAAACACCAGTTGACCCCACACAGCCCTATCAGGATCCCTGGTCTATAACACCCAGTTACCCCGCACACCTATCAGATAACCCTGGTCTATAAGCATCCAGTGTACCACAACCACCCTGTCAGTACCCTGCGTCTTAACAACCAGTGTACCAACCACCTTGCAGATGATAGTTGGTATAGAAACCACAGTGATACCCCACACACCCTACAGATAAACCTGGTCTTATTTCAGCACATAGTGTACCCCACACACCCGATCGATACCCTGGTCTATAAACCCCAGTTGTACCAAAAAACAACACCCTATCAGATACCCATGGTCTATAACACCTAGTGTACCCCATCACAACCCTATTCAGATTTTACCATGGTTCTCATAAACACCTAGAAGTACCCCGCACACCCGATCAGAATCCCGGTCTATAACACTCCGAGTAACCACACACACCCTATGCAGATACCATGGTCTAGAACACCCAGTGTCCCCGGCACACCATAATTCAGAACCTGGTCTATAACATCCAGTGTAACCACAACCAACCCTTGTCAGATACCCTGGTCTATAACACCCAGTGTACCCCAACACACCTATCATATAGCTTGGTTATAACACCCCGTGTACCCCACACACCCTTATCAGAGAACCTGGAGTCTTAGCACCTGGTACTCCCACACCACCATATCAGATACCCGGGTCATTAAACACCCCAGAGTACCCAACAGCCCTATCAGATCCCTGTATATAACCACCTGAGGTACCCACACAACCCTATCAGATACCGGGTCTTCTATAACACCTACGAGTCCCCGCACCACCTATAAGAATCCCTTGGTATATAACACCCAGTGTACCCCACACACCTATCAGATTACCCTGGTCTATAACACCCAGTGTACCCCGCACACCCTATTAATCCCCAGGGCTGGGTCAGGTTCTATATTCTTTCACGAGTGAAGTTAGGTAAACGTACCCATAATACCCCAGGGCTGGGTCAGGTTCTTTGGTTCTATATCTGCTAGTAAGAGTAACGTACCATAATCCCCCAGGGTGGGTCAGGTTCTATATCGTGCAGTAAGGTAACGTACCATATCCCCCAGGGCTGGGTCAGGTTTCTATATCGCTGCACGTTGCAGTAAGGGTAGTACCCATAATCCCCAGGGCTGGGTCAGGTTATATATCGTGCAGTAAGGTAACGTACAATCACCCCAGGGCTGGGTCAGGTTCTAGGGATCGTGCAGGTAAGGTAACGTTACCAATACATCCCAGGGCTGGGGTCCCGCGTTCTAGGGAGTCTGCAGGTGCAGTAAGGTAAGCGACCCCATAATCCCAGGCTGGGTCAGGTTCTATATCGTGCAGTAAGGTAACGTACCCATAATCCCTCAGGGCTGGGTCAGGTTCTATATCGTGCAGTAAGGTAACGTTACCCATAATCCCCAGGGCTGGGTCAGGTTCTAGGGATATCGTGCAGTAAGGTAACGTACCCATAATCCCCCAGGGCTGGGTCAGGTTCTAGGGATATCGTGCAGTAAGGTAACGTACCCATAATCCCCCAGGGCTGGGTCAGGTTCTAGGGATATCGTGCAGTAAGGTAACGTACCCATAATCCCCAGGGCTGGGTCAGGTTCTAGGGATATCGTGCAGTAAGGTAACGTACCATAAATCCCCAGGGCTGGGTCAGGTTCTAGGGATATCGTGCAGTAAGGTAACGTACCCATAATCCCCCAGGGCTGGGTCAGGTTCTATATCGTGTTCACTAGTGACCTTTCCTCTTTGTCTGTAGAACATCTTTCAGATCGTACGGCTGCAGCATAAGGACACGAGCACCTAGAGCCTCCTCTTCCCCTCGCTGACAGACTGGGCCCCCCAGTGGAGCTCTGTGACCGGACTCTGCCAGGAACGAACCACGTGGACTTGTCGGAGCCCCCACACCTCTCTGTGTTACGGATCCATTTCAGCCTCATTGAAACCTTTGGACAGTTGAATCATGATTTTTGTCACCCGCTTTATAGTTTCCCATTCGTAACCACAGTAACGCTCGCCCCATTAACCTCGCGGCCTCCTGGGGTCAAGTTCACACGCTTCGTGGCTGGTGAGGAGCGGCCAACGTGTCTGAACACAAGTCCCTCTCTCCATATTCTACATGTGCAGGATCAGCATGTCCTGGGGGAAATCTAATTAATGAGCCCTAAATAAAATAGTGATAAGGGTCCCTATGGGCCCCTTCCAACGTCAGCCATGTCCCTGGTTAGGAGCCCCTTAGTTACTGAACTTCCTGCTTTACCACCTCCCTGTACCATTAAACAGAGAGAGGTGGCCCTTCCCCGACCTGCTGTAAATATGACAGTCTTTATCCTTTGTACATTTCCTATTTAAGAAGGTGAGATCCCGTCTGGTTCCTTTAATATATTACTGGAGGACGTGTCCGTGTTCTGTACACGGGACACGTGTTCTTTTTATGTCTGGTGGGAGATCAGCACTTAACGGGTTAAGCCAGGTCAGTATTATTTCCTTCCTTGTCTAAGAGGAAGGAAGGGACCACCCTACACATGCTGCTACTTTAAATAGCCGTTCACATGTATTTTTAATGTACAGCTCAAGCCATGAAGGATTAAGGGGACGGTTTCCCCAGGCCTATAGCCACATTCCCAACCAGCGTCTGATGTGCAGCCAGCCCTTTAATCAGTAAGACGACCTCTCCACCAAGATTGTATTGTTATAAAACTTGGTCTATGGCAGGGACTCCTAGGTACACAACCCTTGTTTGGTATTGCTCAGATCTCTGCGCTTGGCCCTTGGTCTATCATGGCTCCAATAGGGGCCAAAAATAGCTTCTTCCATTTGTGATATTGATCACAACAGCAATAAACTAAAAGGATACAAACATCACTCAACCAAAGCCTGGTTCATTTAGAGGGGAAGGGAAGAGAGAGGTACCCACAGAGAAAGCTGTCCAATGAGAGTTACAGGACTGGAAAAGGACTCCGGCAGTTGGAAGTAAAACCAGGAAGGCCTCCTGCAGTTAGAAGCAATACCAGGAAGGGCAGCTGTGTAGAAAGGACTGCTATAGATTGGAAAAAGTGACCTGCTTTGGATAAATACTCTTCCCCTTTATAGAAGTTTCCCCTGAGGGTATTCCTGCAGGGGGTGTGTTCACTGGTGCCCTAAAGCCGGGAAAGACCCAGCGAGAAGTCTCCTGCAGGGGGTGTGTTCACTTTTTAGGACCCGTTATATAAAGTTACCAGTAGGTTAGGAACAGTTATATAAAGTACCAAGTAGTTAGGACCCAGTTATATAAGTACCAGTAGGTTAGGACCCAGTTATATAAAGTACCAGTAGGATAGAGTAGGACCCAGCTATATAATAGTACCAGTAGGTTAGGACCAGGTATATAAAGTACCAGTAGTTAGGACCCAGTTATATAAAGTACCAGTAGGTTAGGACCAGTTATATAAAGTACCAGTAGGTGATGGACCCAGTTATATAAAGTACCAGTAGGTTAGGACCCGTATATAAAGTACCAGTAGGTTAGGACCGGTTATATAATAAGTACAGTAAGATAGGACCCGGTTATAATAGTACCAGTAGGTTAGGACCCGTTAGTACAAGTACCAGTAGGTTAGACCCGTTATATAAAGTACCAGTAGGTTAGGACCCAGTTATAAAAGTACCAGTAGGTTAGGACCCGGTTATATAAAGTACCAGTAGGTTAGGACCCAGGTATATAAAGTACCAATAGGTTAGGTTGGACACAGTTATATAAAGTACCAGTAGGATAGGACCCGTTATAATCAGTACCAGTAGGATAGGACCCAGAGTTATATAAAGTACCAGTAGGGTTAGGACCCAGTGTATATAAAGTACCAGTAGGTTAGGACCCGGTTAATAAAAGTACCAGTAGGTTAGGACCCGGTTATATAAAGTACCAGTAGGTTAGGACCGTTTATATAAAGTACCAGTAGGTATAGGACCCGTTATAATAAAGTACCAGTAGGTTAGGACCCAGTTATATAAAGTACCAGTAGGTTAGGACCCGTTATATAAAGTACCAGTAGGTTAGGTTAGGACCCGAGTATATAAAGTACCAGTAGGTTAGGACCCGTTAATAAAGTACCAGTAAGATAGGAACCGGTTATATAAGTACCAGTAGGTTAGGACCCGGTATATAAAGTTACAGTAGGATAGGACCCGTTATATAAAGTACCAGTAGGTAGGACCCGTTATATAAAGTACCAGTGTTAGGATCCAGTTATATAAAGTACCAGTAGTTAGGACCCAGTTAGTTATTAAAGTACCAGTAGGTTAGGACCCAGTTATATAAAGTACCAGTAGGTGGACCCAGTTATATAAAGTACCAGAGGATAGGACCCAGTTATATAAAGTACCAGTAGGTTAGGACCCAGTTATATAACAGTACCAGTAGGATAGGACCCAGTTATATAAAGTACCAGTAGGTTAGGACCAGTATATAATAGTACAGTAGGTTAGGACCCAGTTATATAAAGTACAGTAGGTAGGACCAGTTATATAAAGTACAGAGGTAGACCCAGTAATAAAGTACCAGTAGGTTAGGACCCAGTTATATAAAGTACCCAGTAGGATAGGACCCAGTATATAAAGTACCAGTAGGTAGACCAGTTATATAAAGTACCAGTAGGTTAGGACCAGTTATATAAAGTACCAGTAGGTTGTCCCGTTATATAAAGTACCAGTAGGAGGACCCAGTTAATATAAGTACCAGTAGGTTAGGACCCAGTTATATAAAGTACCAGTATGGATAGGACCCAGTTTATATAAGTACCAGTAGGTTAGGACCCAGTATATAAAGTACCAGGTAGGACCCAGTTATATAAAATACCAGTAGGATAGGACCCAGTTATATAAAGTACCAGTAGGATAGGACCCAGTTATATAAAGTACCAGTAGGATAGGACCCAGTTTATATAAAGTACCAGTAGGTTAGGACCAGTTATATAAAGTACCAGTAGGATAGGACCCAGTTATATAAGTACCAGTAGGATAGGACCCAGTTATATAAAGTACCAGTAGGTTAGGACCCAGTTATATAAGTACCAGTAGGTTAGGACCCAGTTATATAAAGTACCGTAGAGTTAGACCCAGTTAATAAAGTCAGTAGGATAGGACCCAGTTATATAAAGTCCAGTAGGTTAGGACCCAGTTATATAATACCAGTAGGTAGGACCCAGTTATAAAGTACCAGTAGGTTAGGACCCAGTTATATAAAGTACCAGTAGTTAGGACCAGTTATATAAAGTACCAGTAGGTTAGGACCCAGTTATATAAAGTACCAGTAGGTTAGGACCCAGTATATAAAGTACCAGTAGGTAGGACCCGTTAATAAAGTACCATGTAGGTTAGGACCCAGTTATTAAAGTACCAGTAGGTAGGACCCAGTTATATAAAGTACCAGTAGGATAGGACCAGTTATATAAAGTACCAGTAGGATAGGACCGTTATATAAAGTACCAGTAGGGTTGGACCCAGTTATTAAAAGTACCAGTAGGTTAGGACCCAGTTATATAATACCAGTAGGTAGGACCCCGTATATAAAGTACCAGTAGGATAGACCCATATCATATAATACCAGTAGGTTAGGACCCAGTTATATAAAGTACCAGTAGTAGGACCCAGTTATATAAAGTACCAGTAAGTTAGGACCCAGTATATAAAGTACCAGTAGGATAGGACCCAGTTATATAAAGTACCAGTAGGATAGGACCAGTATTTAATATAAGTACCAGGGTAGGGACCCAGATATAAAGTACCAGTAGGATGGACCAGTTATATAAAAGTACCAGTAGGTTAGGACCCAGTTATATAAAGTACCAGTAGGAAGTTAGGATCAGTTATATAAAGACCAGTAGGTTAGGACCCAGTTATATAAAGTACCAGTAGGTTAGGACCCAGTTATATAAAGTACCAGTAGGTTAGACCCAGTTATATAAAGTACCAGTAGGATAGGACCCAGTATATAAAGTACCAGTAGGATAGGACCAGTTATAAAGTACCAGTAGGTTAGGACCAGTTATATAAAGTACCAGTAGGTTAGGATCAGTTATATAAAGTACCGATAGGTAGGACCCAGTATATAAAGTACCAGTAGGTTAGGACCCAGTATATAAAGTACCAGTAGGTATAGGACCCAGTTAGTATATAACGTACCAGTATGGATAGGACCCAGTATATAAAGTACCAGTAGGTTAGGACCCAGGTATATAAAGTACCGAGATAGGACCCAGTTATATAAAGTACACGAGGTAGGACCCAGTTATATAAGTACCAGTAGGTAGGACCCGTTATATAAAGTACCAGTAGGTTAGGACCAGTTATATAAAGTACCAGTAGGTAGGAACCGTTATATAAATAGTACCAGTAGGTTAGGACCCAGTTATATAAAGTACCAGTAGGTTAGGACCAGTTATATAAAAGTACCAGTAGGTTAGGACCCAGTTATATAAAGTACCAGTAGGTTAGGACCCGGTATATAAAGTACCAGTAGGTTAGGACCCGTATATAAAGTACCAGTAGGTTAGGACCCGTTATATAAAGTACCAGTAGGTAGACCGTTATATAAAGTACCAGTAGGTAGGACCCAGATATAAAGTACCAGTAGGTTAGGACCCGTTATATAAAAGTACCAGTAGGTAGGACCCTATTATTAAAGTACCAGTAGGGAAGGACCCAGTTATATAAAGTACCAGTAGGTTAGGACCGTTAATAAAGTACCAGTAGGTTAGGACACGTTATATAAAGTACCAGTAGGTTAGGACCAGGTTATATTAAGTACCAGTAGGTTAGGACCGTTAATAAAGTACCAGTAGGTTAGGACCCGTTATATAAGTACCAGTAGGTAGGACCACGTTATATAAAGTACCAGTAAGTAGGACCCGGTTATATAAGTACCAGTAGGTAGTTAGGACCAGGATATAAAAGTACCAGTAGGTAGGACCGTTATATAAAGTACCAGTAGGTTAGGACCAGTATATAAAGTACCAGTAGGTTAGGACCCGGTTATATAAAGTACCAGTAGGTTAGGACCCGGTTATATAAAGTAACCAATAGGTTGGACCAGTTAATAAAGTACCAGTAGGATAGGACCCCGGTATATAAAGTACCAGTAGGTTAGGACCCAGTTATATAAAGTCACAGTAGGTTAGGACCCAGTTATATAAAGTACCAGTAGGTTAGGACCCAGTTATATAAAGTACCAGTAGGTTAGGACCAGCTATATAAAGTCCAGTAGGTAGGACCCAGTTATATAAGTACCAGTAGGTTAGGACCCAGTTATATAAAGTACCAGTAGGTTAGGATCAGTTTATATAAAGTACCAGTAGGTTAGGACCCAGTTATATAAAGTACCAGTAGGTTAGGACCCGGTATATAAAGTACCCAGTAGGTTAGGACCCGTTATATAAAGTACCAGTAAGATAGGATCCCGGTATTTATATAAAGTACCAGTAGGTTAGGACCCGGTTATATAAAGTACCATAGGTTGGACCCGGTTATATAAAAGCCAGTAGGTTAGGACCCAGTTTATTAAAGTACCAGTAGGATAGGACCCGGTTATATAAAGTACCAGTAGGTTAGGACCCGTTATAAAAGTACCAATAGGTTAGGACCCAGTTATATAAAAGTACCAGTAGGATAGGACCCAGGTTATATAAAGTACCAGTAGGATAGGACCCAGTTATATAAAGTACCAAGTAGGTTAGGACCCAGTTATATAAAGTACCAGTAGGTTAGGACCCGGTTTATATTAAAGTACCAGTAGGTTAGGACCGGTTATATTAAGTACCAGTAGGTTAGGACCCGGTTATATAAAGTACCAGTAGGATAGGACCCGGTTATATAAAGTACCAGTAGGTTAGGACCCAGTTATATAAAGTACCAGTAGTAGACCTTGTATAAGTCCAGGTTAGGACCCGTTATATAAAGTACCAGTAGGTTAGGACCCGGTATATAAAGTACCAGTAAGATAGGACCCGGTTATATAAGTACCAGTAGGTGGACCCGGTTATATAAAGTACCAATAGGACGGACCAGGTATATAAAGTACAGTAGTTTAGGACCCGGTTATATAAAGTACCAGTAGGTTAGGATCCAGTTATATAAAGTACCAGTAGTTTAGGGCCAGGTATATATAAGTACCAGTAGGTTAGGAACCCAGTTATATAAAGTACAGCAGATAGGACCCAGTTATATAAAGTACCAGCAGGATAGGACCCAGTTATATAAGTACCAGTGGATAGGACCCCAGTTATATAAAGTACCAGTAGGATAGGACCCAGTTATATAAAGTACCAGTAGGTTAGGACCCAGTTATATAAAGTACCAGTAGGTTAGGACCCAGTTATATAAAGTACAAGTAGATAGGACCCAGTTATATAAAGTACCAGTAGGATAGGACCCAGTTATATAAAGTACCAGTAGTATAGGACCCAGTTATATAAAGTACCAGTAGGATAGGACCCAGTTATATAAAGTACCAGTAGGATACGACCCAGTTATATAAAGTACCAGTAGGTTAGGACCCAGTTATATAAAGTACCAGTAGGTAGTCCCAGTTATATAAAGTACCAGTAGGAAAGGACCCAGTTATATAAAGTACCAGTAGGATAGGACCCCGTTATATAAAGTACATACAGTAGGTTAGACCCAGTATATAAGTACCAGTAGGTTAGGACCCAGTTATATAAAAGTACCAGGGTTAGGACCCAGTTATATAAAGTACCAGTAGATAGGACCAGTTATATAAGTACCAGTAGGATAGGACCCAGTTATATAAAGGTACCAGTAGGATAGGACCCATTTATATAAAGTACCAGTAGGTTAGGACCAGTATATAAGTACCCAGTAGGATAGGACCAGTTTAATAATAAAAAGTAGTGATAGGACCCAGTTATATAAAGTACAGTAGGTTAGGACCCAGTTATATAATTACCAGTAGGTTAGGACCCAGTTATATAAAGTACCAGTAGGTTAGGACCCAGTTATATAAGTACATAGGATAGGACCCCAGTTATATAAAGACCAGTAGGTTAGGACCCAGTTATATTAGTACCAGTAGGTTAGGACCCAGTTATATAAAGTACCAGTAGGTTAGGACCCAGTTATATAAAGTACCAGAGGTTAGGACCCAGTTATATAAAGTACCAGTAGGTTAGGACCCAGTTATATAAAGTACCAGTAGGTTAGGACCCAGTTATATAAAGTACCAGTAGGTTAGGACCCAGTTAATAAAGTACCAGTAGGTTAGGACCCAGTTATATAAAGTACCAGTAGGATAGGACCAGTATATAAAGTACCATAGGTTAGACCCAGTTGTAAAGTACCAGTAGGTTAGGACCCAGTTATATAAAGTACCAGTAGGATAGGACCCAGTTATATAAAGTACCAGTAGGATAGGACCCGGTTATATATAGTACCAGTAGGTTAGGACCCAGTTATATAAAGTACCAGTAGGTTAGGACCCAGTTAAATAATTACCAGTAGGTTAGGACCCGGTTATTTAAAGTACCAGTAGGATAGGACCAGTTATATAATTAACCAGTAGGTTAGGACCCAGTTATAAAAGTACCAGTAGGAGGACCCAGTTATATAAAGTACCAGTAGGTTAGGACCCAGTATATAAAGTACCAGTAGGATAGGACCCAGTTATATAAAGTACCGTAGTAGGATAGGACCCAGTTTATATAAAGTACCAGTAGGAGGACCCAGTTATATAAAGTACCAGTAGGTTAGGACCCGTTATATAAAGTAACCAGTAGGATAGGACCCAGTTATATAAAGTACCAGTAGGTTAGGATCCCAGTTATATAAAGTACCAGTAGGTTAGGACCCAGTTATATAAAGTACCAGTAGGTAGGACCAGTTATATAAAAGTACCAGTAGGTTAGGACCCAGTTATAAAAGTACCAGTAGGTTAGGACCCAGTTATATAAAGTACCAGTAGGTTAGGTAGACCCAGTTATATAAAGTACCAGTAGGTTGGACCCCAGTTATATAAAGTCCAGTAGGTTAGGACCCAGTTTATAAAGTACCAGTAGGTTAGGACCCAGTTATATAAAGTACCAGTAGTATAGGACCCAGTTATATAAAGTACAAGTAGGTTAGGACCCAGTTATATAAAGTACCAGTAGGTTAGGACCCAGTTATATAAAGTACAAGTAGGATAGGACCCAGTTATACAAATTAACCTTGACGTGGTGACTGGGCTTAAAATAATTTGGCCAATTTATTGAACTAATTGCTTTTATTTATCCAGGGTTCATGGCAGCAGACTGTAGCAGGAACCTTATGGAGGGAGCCAATATGCAATTAGAATAGTTTGTGGTCTAGAATTCTGTGGTTTGTATGTATCATGCTGCGAGGGTTCCCCCCCAAAAACCCCCCAGAACTTGGCACCAGTAGTTCAGCCATAGTTGAAGCCTGCGGACGAAAGGCGTCTGGTGTATGGCGGCGGTATGAACTTGGTGGGATACATCTCCAGGGGCTACCGTACTGCTTGGTTTCCCTCTTACTTATTATCAATGGCTATGTAGATGTCCACCTACTTATACTTCATTTAGTTATAGCCACCATGACAGACCATCCTGCCTACTGATTATATTATCCGTTATAATAAAGGATATTTTCATGTTCCCAATACTATATCAGTGTACCTGCCCATTTGGGTGTAAGTGCCCTGCAATCTGTTTGCCGTATACATACTGCCAGAGTGTGTAATCTTCCGTACGCCACTGTATAACCTCTCAGGGATCAGTTTAATTCATTGGATCTATAATCATTGAATCCTTGATTGGATGATTCCAATTCACATTCTGCACTTTGCTCCATCTACGTAGGGGGATTTTCTATTCTATTGACATCCCGGAAAGAAAGCCATGGGGCAGTTTGGTCAATAAACGGATTTATTTAAAAGTATATGTTACAATTAATTACACTAAGGTGACTGTTACCAAATGACATTAGAGTGTTTAGCTCTGAGCCAGGCGAGTTTCTCGATCAACATTTCACATTCTTTAAATGTCAGGAAAAAATAATAGACTGCCAGAAACGTGGTTAGAAATAAAAAATAAATTAAAAAGACAAAACGACGGTGAGGAGGCGAAATAGTTAATCCTATATATTGACAGAACACACCCCCTGCAGGAGACTTCTCGCTAGGTCTTTCCCGGCTCTAGGGCACCAGTGAACACACCCCGTGCAGGAGACTTCTCGCTGGGTCTTTCCCGGCTCTAGGGCGCCAGTGAACACACCCCCTGCAGGAGACTTCTCGCTGGGTCTTTCCCGGCTCTAGGGCGCCAGTGAACACACCCCCTGCAGGAGACTTCTCGCTGGGTCTTTCCCGGCTCTAGGGTGCCTATGTATCTATATGTGTATGTTGGTGTATATATGTATCTATATGTGTATGTTGGTGTATATATGTGTATGTTGGTGTATATATGTCTTTTTATCTGCAGTACAGCTAACCAAGTGCTTCCATAATAAATATAGCACATACAGAATAATATTAATAAACACTGTCCCCTTATCCACGTACCCCCCCCCCCCCCCACACACACACACACCCACACTAACACGTTATATTTCTGCGGAGCAAAGGATCCAGTTATATAAAGTACCAGTAGGATAGGACCCAGTTATATTAAATACCAGTAGGATAGAGGACAGTTATTAATAAGTACCCATAGGTTAGACCCCAGTATATAAAGTACCAGTAGGTTTGGACCCAGTTATATAAAGTACCAGTAGGTAGGACCCAGTTAGTTATATAAAGTACCAGTAGGATAGGCCCAGTTCATAAAGTACAGTAGGTAAGGACCCAGTTATATAAGTACCAGTAGGTTAGGACCAGTTATATAATGTACCAGTAGAGGTAGGACCCAGTTATATAAAGTATCAGTAGATAGGACCCAGTTAATAAAGTACCAGTAGGTTAGGACCCAGTTATATAAAGTACCAGAGGTTAGGACCCAGTTAGATAAAGTCCCAGTAGGTTAGGACCCGGTTATATAAGTACCAGTAGGATAGGACCCAGTAATATAAAGTACCAGTAGGTTAGGACCCGGTTATAAGTTACCAGTAGGTAGGACCCAGTTATATAAAGTACCAGTAGGTTTAGGACCCAGTTATATAAGTACAGTATGGTTAGGACCAGTATATAAAGTACCAGTAGGTTAGGACCCAGTTATATAAAGTACCAGTCTGGTTAGGACCCGGTTATATAAAGTACCAGTAGGTTCGGACCAAGTTATATAAAGTACCAGTAGGTTAGGAACCGTTATATAAAGTACAGTAGGTTAGGACCAAGTATATAAGTACGTAGGTTAGGACCCGGTTATATAAAGTACCAGTAGGTTAGGGACCCAGTTTATAAAGTACCAGTAGGTTGGAACCCAGTTATTATAAAAGTACCAGTAGGATAGGACCCAGTTATATAAAGTACCAGTAGGTTAGGATCCAGTTATATAATGTACCAGTAGGTTAGGAACCCAGTTATATTACAGTATCAGCGGACTAGGACCCAGTTATATAAAGTACCAGTAGGTTAGGACCCAGTTATATAAAGTACCAGTAGGTTAGACCCCAGTTTATATAAAGTACCAGTTAGGTTTAGGCACGCCGGTTATATAAAAGTACCAGTAGGATAGGACCGTTATAATAAAGTACCAGTAGGTTAGGACCCAGTTATATAAAGTACCAGTAGGATAGGACCCAGCTATATAAAGTACCGTTAGGTAGGACACAGTTTATACAGTTATATAAAGTACCAGTAGGATAGGCCAACTTTATATACAAGTACAGTAGGTTGGACACCAGTATATAAAGTACCAGTAGGTGGGACCTCCCAGGTTATAAAAAGTACCAGTAGGATAGGACCACTAAGCCTACGGTTGATATATATAAAGTACCAGTAGGTAGGATCCAGTTATAAAGTACCAGTAGGTATGGACCCAGCAGATATATAAGTACCAGTAGGATAGACCCACGTATATAAAGTACCGTAGGATTAGGGACCCAGCTATATAAAGTACCAGTAGGTTAGGATCCAGTTATATGTAATAGTACCAGTAGGTTAGGTACCCAGTTATATAAAGTACCATAGGTTAGGGACCCGTTATATAAATCTACCAGTAGGATAGACCCTCAGTTATAAAGTAACAGTTAGGTTAGGACTCCAGTATATAAAGTACCAGTTCAGGTGTGACCAGTTATATAAAGTACCAGTAGGTTACGGACCCAGTATTAAAGTACCAGTAGGTAGGATCCCGTTATATAAAGTACCGTAAGGATAGGACCCAGTTATATAAAAGTACCAGTAGGTTAGGATCCAGTTTATAGAAAGTACCAGTAGGTAGGACCATTCTAAGTAATGATCAGGACCAGTCTAACAGTCAGTAGGTTAGACCACGCTATATAAAGTCCCAGTTAGGTTAGATCCAGTTATATAAAGACAGTAGGATAGGAACCCAGTAATAAAGTACCTAGGTAGGTTAGGACCCACTATATAAAGTACCGAGTGGTTAGACCCATTTATGCGGGTTCACCCGTATATAAGTACCCAGTAGGATAGGACCAGTTTATATAAAGTACCATAGGTTAGGATCCCAGCTTATATAAGTACAGTAGGTTAGGACCAGTTATATAAAGTACCAGTAGGATTAGGACCCAGTTTATTATAAAGTACCAGTAGGTTAGGACACCAGATTATAAAGTACCATAGTAGGCACCCAGTTATATAAAGTACCAGTAGTTAGGACCCAGTTATATAAATACCCAGTAGGATAGGACCCCGCTATATAACAGTGAACCAGTAGGTTAGGATCTCGTTTATATAGTACCAGTAGTGTTAGGACCAGTCTATATAAAGTACCAGTAGGTAGGACCCCCGTTATATAAAGTACCAGTGGTTAGGATCCAGGTTATATAAAGTACAGTAGTAGACCCAGTTATATAAGGTACCAAGTCAGGGATCGACCCAGTATTATATAAGTTACCAGTAGGATTAGGACCCAGCTATATAAACAGTACAGATTAGGTTAGGACAGTTATATAAACGTACCAGTAGGTAGGGACCTTTAAAATACCGTATAGAATCTATATAAGTACCAGTAGGATTTAGGCCACTTAAAACCTAGTTGCCAGTTTATAAAGTACCAGTAAGATAGGCCGCTAATCGGTTTGAAGGTAGTTAAAGAACATTAGGACCAGTTTATATAAAGTACCAGTAGGTTAGGATCCCAGTTTATATAAAGTCCAGTAGGATAGGACCCCAGTTACACTAATAAAGTCCATTAGGTTAGGACCCAGCTATAATAAAAGTCCAGTAGGTAGGATCCCGTTAATAATAGACCAGTAGGGTTAGGACCCAGTTATATAAAGTACCAGTAGGTTGGACCCGTTATATAAAGTACAGTAGTGGAACCAGTATAAACGTTAGTAGGATCCAAGTTAATAAAGTACCAGTATGTAGAGACCCCCGCGTTATATAAAGTACCATAGATGGACCCAGCTATAGAAAGTACCAGTAGGTTAAGGATCACTTATATAAAGTACCAGTAGGATAGGACCCAGTTTAAAAGTCCAGTAGGTTAGGCCCGATATAAAATACCAGGTCTACCAGTTATATAAGCCAGATACCAGTAATAAGACAGTAGGCACTAAACCAAGTAGTAGTCCTATATAAGTACAGAGATGGACCAGTATTAAGAATCCAGGTTAGGACCCGCAAAATCCCAATTAGCCCCTATATAAAGTACAGTAGGTAGGAGCCCAGATAAATAAGTAGATGACAAAAAGTACCAGTAGGTTAGGCCAGTTCCAGTTATTAACAGTACCAGTATGGTTAGGACCCGTTATATAAAGTACCAGTTCGGATAGGACCCAGTTATATAAAGTAGCCAGTCTAGGTTAGGATCCAGTTATATAAATACCATAGTAGACCAGAATAGTACCATGGTTGACCCAATAATACCAGGTAGTCGCTATATAAAGTCATAGTAGACTAGTTAGGTTAGAGTCCAGTAATAAGACCAGAGTAGATCAGTTATAAAAGTACCAGTAGATAGGACCCAGTTTATATAAGTACCAGTAGGTTAGGACGCCACAGCTACTATAAAGTACCACGGATAGCCAGCAATAGTTCTAGTGGTCTGTTAGTCCATAGGTGATAGGACCCCTATATAAAGTACCAATAGGAATAGACCAGCTATATAAAGTACCCAGTAGGTTAGGACCACAGTTATTAAAATACCAGTAGGTTAGGATCAGTTATATAAAGTACCAGCTGACGCTTAGCAGATATAGGACCCCAGTTATATGAAAGTACCAGTAGGTTAGGACCCAGTATATATCAGTTCCAGTAGGTTAGGACCCAGTTATATAAAGTACATAGGTTAGGAACCAGTTATATAGAAGAGGTAGGCCAGTCTATAGCATAGGTTAACCCAGTATATATAAAGTACCAGTAGGTTAGGATCCAGTTATATAAAGTATCCAGTAGGTTTAGGACCGCAGTTATATAAGGTACCCAGTAGGTTAGGACCCAGTTATATAAAGTACCAGTAGGTAGGAACCACAGCTATCTAAAGTACCTACGGTTAGGACCCAGATTATATAACAAAGTACCAGTAGGTTGGACCAGTTATATAAAGTACCCGATAGGACCAGCCTATATAAAGTACCAGTAGGTTTAGGATCAGTTATATAAGTACAGTAGTAGAAGCATTAGGGAGGACCCCAGTTTATAAAGACCAGTAGGTTAGACCCAGTTATATAAAGTTACCAGTAGGATAGGACACGCTATTAGATACAGGTACCAGCGGGCCGGGGGTTAGGTCCAAGTTGGACCGTTATATAAAGTACCTTAGGTTGGACGTTAAATAACCCAGGAGACCTTATAAAGTAACCAGTAGGATAGGACCACAGTTATATAAAGTACCAGTGGTAGACCCAGTTTATATAAAGTTAACATAGGTTAGGATCCCAGTTATATAAAGTACCACGTAGGAAGGAATTAGGACGCAGTTATATAAAGTGCCGTTAGGATTAGGACCCCAGTTATATAAGTACAGTAGGTAGGAACCCAGAGCTATACATATTAGGACCAGTTAATCCAGTGGTTAGCGGAACCCAGTTATATACAAGTCCAGTAGGTAGGACCCAGCTATATAAAGTACCCAAAACCAGTTTTTAAAAAGGTTAGGACCCAGTTTATAAAGTACCAGTAGGTTTAAGGACCCAGTTATATAAAGTACCAGTAGGTTTAGGATCAGCTTATATAAAGTACCAGTAGGGTTAGAGGAGTAGGACCCAGTTATATAAGCGTACCAAGTATGTTAGCCCCAGTTATAAAGTACCAGTGGGTAGGACCCAGTTATATACAGTACCAGTAGGTTAGGAACCCGTATATAAAGTACCATTAGGTTAGGACCCCGTTTATTCAAGGATACCGTAGGTTAGTCCAGTTATATAACAGTACCAGTAGGTTAGGACCCAGTTATAAGGTACAATAGAGACCCAGTTATATACAGACCACCATGGTTGGACCCCAGTTATCTAAGTAACCATTAGGTTAGGACCCAGCTTTATAATTACCATAGTGTGACCAGTTAGTTAAGTATTAGAAGACCCAGTTATCAAAGTACCAGTAGGTTAGGGAACCCAGTATAATAAAGTACCAGTAGGGTAGGGACCACCCCGTTGATAAAAAGTACCAGTATGTTTAGGAGGGACCCAGTTATATAAAGTACCAGTAGTGTAGGACCAGGTTATATAAAGTACCCGAGG
Source organism: Hymenochirus boettgeri (assembly GCA_019447015.1). Lineage (NCBI taxonomy): Eukaryota > Metazoa > Chordata > Amphibia > Anura > Pipidae > Hymenochirus > Hymenochirus boettgeri. Next base: position 88,339 of record JAACNH010000506.1, on the reverse strand, counting down.
AGGACCCAAGTTAGATAAGAGTAACCGAGTAGGATAGGACCCCCGGTTATAACCAGTAACAGTAGGTTTAGGACCCAGTTATATAAAGTACCAGTAGGTTAGGCGATTCAAGCCGTGTGGAAGACCATTTTAACGTAGTTGAGACCCACTACAGTACCAGTAGGTTTACCGGTTTAAGACCAGTAGTCGACCGGTTATAAGTACACCCAGTAAGGACTTCATAAGTACCATAGGTTAGGACCCAGTTATATAAAGTACCAGTAGGTTAGGCACCCGTTATATAAGTACCAGTAGGTTAGGCCCAGCCCCGTTTATAGTTCATAGGTTAGACCAGAATAACCAGTAGGATAGGACCCAGTTCTAAATGACCGTAGGTAGGACCGAGTTATATAAGTCCAGTAGGTGTTAGATCCAGGTTATATAAAGTACCATGGTTAGGAACCACCCCGTTTTATATAAAGCCCAGTAGGTTAGGCCCAGTGTTATAACGTAACCAGAGGTAGGAAACCGGTATTATATAAAGTACCATAGATCAGGACCCCCCCGCGTTATATATAGTACCATACGGTTAGGACCGTGTATATAACAGTTACCATTAGTTGGAACCCGGTTATATAAGTACCTAGTAGGTTAGATACCCGTTTGTAAAGTACCAGTAGGTTAGGACCGGTTATATAAAGTACCAGTAGGTTAGGACCACGGTTATAAAGTACATAGTTGGCAACCTATATACACCCTAGGTTAGGACCCAGCTTATATAAATAGTACAGTAGGAATAGGACCCGGTTATATAAAGTACCAGTAGGTTAGGACCCAGTTATATAAAGGTACCAAGTCAGGTAGGACCCAGTTATATAAACAGTACAGTAGGTTAGGACCCAGTTATATAAGTACCAGTAGGTATAGGACCCAGCTATATAAGTACCAGTAGTATAGGAAGTTATATAAAGACCAGTAGAGTAGGACCAGTTATATAACGTAACCAAGTAGGTTAGGATCCAGTAATATAAGTACCAGTTAGGTTTAGGACCCGTTATCAAACTTCCAGGGTGGACCGGTTATATAAAGTACCAGTAGTAGGAACCCAGGTTACTAGTCCAGTAGAATAGAGGACCGCCGGTATTATATAAGTACCAGTAGGTTAGACCCGGTTTAATATAAAGTACCAGTAGGTTAAGGAACCCGTTATTAAAGATCCAGTAGGATAGGGACCCAGTTATATAAAGTCCAGTAGGTTAGGACCAGGTTATATAAAGTACCAGTAGGTTACGGACCGGTTATATACAAGTACCAGTAGTTTAGACCACAGTATTAAATATACCAGTAGGATAAGGGAACACCCGTTATATAAAGTAACCGTAGGTAGTCGGTAGGCCCGGTTTAATAAAGTACCCAGTAGGTTAGGACCCGTTATATATAAGTACGCAGTAAGGTTAGGACCCGGTATATAAAGTACAGACGTAGGTTAGGACCCGGTATATTAACGTACAGTAGTTAGGACCCGGGTTATTAACAGTACCAGAGTTAAGATTGACCCGGTGTTATAAAGTACCGTAGGTTATGGACCGAGTTATATAAAGTACCATTAGGTTAGTAACAGGTTATATAAAGTACCAGGTATAACGTAATAAGGGTTAGAGGACCCGGTTATATAAAGTACCAGTAGGTTTAGGACCCGTTATATAAAGTACCAATAAGGCTAGGACCCAGTTTATATAATAGTACCAGTAGGATTGGACCGGTTATTAGTAATAAGTACATAGGTCGGACCCCGTTCGATATAAAGTACCAGTAGGTTCGGACCACCGTTATAAAAGTACCAGTATAGGGTTAAGGACCCAGTTTATATAAAGTACCAGTAGGATAGGACCCCACCATATAAAGTACCAGTAGGTATGGAACCCAGGTATAAAGTACCCAGCATATAGGGACAGTTTTAAGTACCCAGCGGTAGACCCAGTAATAAATTACAGTAGGTTAGGATCCAGTTTATAATAAAGGTACCAGAGGTATAGACCCAGTTATATAAAGTAACCCAGTACGTTAGGACCCGCGTTAATACTAAGTACCAGTATGTTAGGACCCCGTATAATAAAGTACCAAGTAGGATAGGAACCCGGTTATAATAATAAAACCAGTAGGTATAGGACCACGTTATATAAAGTACCCATAGTAGCCAGCTCTAAGACCGAGGAGGCCCGATTATAATAAGTACAGTAGAGTGTAGGACCCAGTTATATATAAGTACCAGTGAGGCTTAGGACCCAGTGTATAGAATAAGTACCAGTTAGGTTAGGACCCACTTATATAAAGTACATAGGAAAGTACCATTTAAAGTCCAGTAGGATAGGACCGTTTATATCAAGAGGTATGACCCAGAATAAGACGTATGTGGAACCCGTTAGATATAAAGTACCAGTAGGATTAGAACCCAGTATAATAAATACCAAGGTTAGGACCCAGTTATATACAGTACCAGTTAGGAAGGCCCACTATGTCAAGTACCAGTAGTTAGACCCGGTTATATTAAAGTACCAGTAGTTAGGACCCGGTTATATAAAGTTACCAGTAGGATAGGACCGGTTATATAAAAGACCAGTAGGTTAGGACCCAGTTATAAAAGTACCAGTAGGTTAGAGACCCGGTTGGGTATATAATACCAGTAGGTTAGGACACCGGTTCTATAAAGTACCAGTAGGTTAGGACTCCCGGTTATAATCAAGTACCAGTAATGGATAGGACCCGGTTATATGTATAGTACCAGTAGGTTAGGACCCGGTTATTATTAAAGTAGTACCAGTAGGATAGGACCCGGTATTTAATAAATTACCAGTAGGTTAGGGACACGGTTATATAAAGTTAAGTACCGTAGGTTTAGGATCCTTATATAAAGTACCAGTAGTTTAGGCTCCAGTTAGTTATATAAAGCTACCAGTAGGTTAGGACCAGTTAGATTAAAGTAACAGCCAGGATTAGGACCCAGTTATATAAAGTACCAGGCAGGATAGGACCCAGTTATATAAAGTCCAGTAGGATTAGGACCCAGTTCTATAAAGTACCAGTAGGATAGGACCCAGTTATATAAAGTACCAGTAGGTTAGCCCCAGTTCCCATTAATAAAGTACCAGTAGAGTTAGGACCAGTTATATAAAGTACAAGTAGGTAGACCCATTCAAGTTATATAAAGTACCAGGCGGATCGGACCCAGTTATTAAAGTACCAGTAGTATAGGACCCCCCCAGTATTACAAAGTACCAGTAGGATAGGCCCCAGTTATATAAAAGTACCAGTAGGATAAAGACCCAGTTATATTAAAGTACCAGTAGGTTAGTTCTTTTGGGACCCAGTTATATTAAAGTACCAGAGGTTTCCCCAGTAGTAAAGTACCAGTAGGAAAAGGACCCAGGTTATATAAGTACCAGTAGGTAGATAGGACCCAGTTATATAAGAGACGTAGGTTAGGATCCAGTTATATAAAGTACAGCGGTTGGACCGAGTTATATAAAGTACCAGCAGGTTAGGCCAGTTAAACCCATAGGTAGACAGTTATATAAAAGTACCAGTAGGTTAGAAAGACCCAGTGATAATAAAGTACCAGTAGGGATAGGACCCAGTTTACATAGTTAGGAATATACGCTAGTAGGGTAGGACCAGTTATAAAGTACCAGTAGGATGGAACCCCAGTTATATAAACGTACCAGTAGGTAAGGACCCAGTTAATAAAGTACCAGTAGGTAGGACCGACGTATATAATACCAGTAGGTTAGGACCAGTTATATTTAAAGTATCAGTAGGATAGGACCCAGTTTATATAAGTGATACCAGTAGGTTTAGGACCCAGTTATATAAATCCAGTAGAGGGTTAGGACCCACGAGTTATCTAACAATACCAGTAGGTTAGGACCACAGTTATTAAAGTACCAGTAGGATAGACCAGAATATAAAAGACAGTAGGTTAGGACCCAGTATGATAAAGTACCAGTAGGTAGACCCAGTTATATAAAAGTACCGTAGGTCAGTTAAAAAAATGGTAGGACCAGTTATATAAAAGTACAGTAGGTTGGACCCAGTTATATAAAGTACCAGTAGGTATAGGAACCGTTATATAAAGTACCAGTAGGTATGACGGATATACCGACCATAGACCAAGTATATAAAGATACCAGTAGGTTAGGAACCCAGTTATATAAAGTAACATGTAGGTTAGGACCCAGTTATATAATACAAGTAGGGTAGGACCCAGTTATATAGAGTACCAGTAGGTGTAGGACCCAAGTGAATAATAACAGTTAGGTTAGGACCAGTATATAAAGCTTACCAGTAGGATAGGACCCAGTTATATAAGTACAGTAGGTTAGGATCAGTTAATATAAGTACAGTAGGTAGGACCCCCCAAGTTATATAAAGTACCAGAGGATAGGGACCAAGTTATAAAAGTACAGTAGGTATAGGACCCAGTATATAAAGTACCAGTAGGGGGGTAGGCACCCCAGTTATATAAAGTACCGTCGGTTAGGACCGAGTTAATAAAGTACCAGTAGGTTAGGACCCAGTTATATAAAGTACCAGTAGGTTAGGCCCAGTATTAAAGTCCATTAGGATAGGACCCAGTATATAAAGTACCAGTGTGTTAGGACCCACGTATAAACCGTTATCCTAAATGTACTCAGTACGGATAGGACCCCAGCTATAAAGTAACAGTGTGACCAGTTAATAATAGTTGGTATAGGACCCAGTTACCCTATAATACTCCAGTGTCCGAGGTAGGACCCCAGTTATATAATAGCACCAGTAGTGTTAGGTTTCCCCAGTTATTCCTAATAGTCATCCAGTAGTGTCTAGGATAAAGTATATAAGAGTACCAGTAGGTAGGACCCCAGCTTATATAATCGTAACCAGTAGGTGGAGACCCAGTACTATACCCACGCTTACCAGGGGTATAGGCACCAGTTATTTGTCCTGGTTAGATGTTATATATATTATGTACCAGTACGGTAGGACCAGATATATAAAGTACCAGAGGATAGGACCCGCCGTATTAACAGTACCAGGGTTAGGACCCAGCTTATAAAGTAACAGTAGGTTTAGGACACGGTTTATATAAAGTACCAGTAGGTTAGGCGCAGTTATATAAAGTACCAGTAGGGTAGGAACCCCCGTTATATAAAAGTACAGTAGTAGGACCCAGTTATATAATAGTACCAGTGAGGTTAGGATCCCGTTGATATAAGATACCAGTGGTCTGGACCCCAGTTATATAAAGTACCCAGTAGGTTAGACCCTATAGAGTAGGTTGATCGTTATGAAAGTCCAGTGGATTAGACCCAGTTATATAAAAGTACCAGTAGGTTAGGACCGATTTTATTAAAGTACCAGTAGGATTAGGATCCGTTATATAAAGTACCAGTAGGATAGGACCACAAGCTTATATAAAGTACCAGTAGGTTAGGGACCACGGTTGTTATAGAAGTTACCAGTAGGTTAGGACAGGTTATATAAAGTCCAGTAGGATTAGATAGACCCAGTTATATAAAGTACCAGTAGGTTAGGACCCAGCTGTTACAAGTACGTATAAAAGTACCAGTAGGTTAGGACCACGGTTATAGTACAGTGATAGACCAGTATAAAAGTACCAGTAGGTAGGACACGTATATAAAGTCCAGTAGGTTAGACCCGTTATATAAAGTACCAGTAGGTTAGGACCCGGTTATATAAATTACCAGTAGGTTAGGACCAGAATCCGTCAGGTTAGCCATTATAATGGTACCAGTAGTAGACCCGATTAGTAGTAGATAGCAGCTATATAAGTACCAGTAGTTAGGATCGAGTTATATAGTACCATGTAGTGACCCAGATAAGTCGTAGGGTAGACCGTAAAGACCGTGTTGACAGTTTATTATAAAGTCCGTAGGTTAGGACCCAGTTATATAAAGTTACCAGTCGGTTAGGACCGTATTATAAAAGTACCAGTAGTTAGGACCCGCGTATAAAAAGTACCAAGTAGGTAGGACCCAGTATATAAAGTACAGTAGTATAGGACCCGGTATATAAAGTAACCAGTAGGTTAGATCCCAGTTATATAAAGACAGGTAGGTTAGGACCCCGTATATAAAGTACCCAGTAGGTTAGGACCCAGTAATAAAGACCAGTAGGATAAGACACCCCTATATAAGATACCAGTAGGTTAAGGGATCCAGTTTATAATAATAGGTATCCAGTAATAAAGTAGGTTAGGACAATATACCAGTAGTGACCGATATAAGATACCAGTAGTGGCAAGCTTAAAGTCAGTAGGTTAGTGACAAGAAAGGTTCGGCCAGTATATAAAGTACCACGTAGGTTAGGACCCATTAACAGTGTGACATTATAAAAGTACCAGTAGGTTAGGATCCGTTAGTACCTAGGTAGACCCATTATATTAGTACCCCCCCCCCCCGGAGGTTGGACGCATAAAGAGTAGGTGGATCAGTAATAAGTACCAGTAGATGGACAGTTATATAATGTACCACGTAGGTTAGGACCCAGGTATATAAGTACCAAGTAGGTTAGGATCCACGTATCTATAATACCAGTACGGATAGACCCAGCTATATAAAGTACAGTAGGTTAGGACCCGTTATATAAAGTACCAGTAGGTTAGGAGTATAAGTCCCTAGTTACCGTATAAAGTACAGTACGGACCTAGGACCCGTTATATAAAGTTACCCAGTAGGATAGGAACCCAGTAGATATAAAAGTACCAGTAGGTTAGGGACCCAGTTATATAATACAGTAAGGTTAGGGACCCCGTTATATAAAGTACCAGTAGGTAGGAACCGGTTATTATAAAGTACACGTAGGTTAGGAGACCGTTATATAAAGTCACCAGTAGGTAGGACCCAGGTTATTATAAAGTGCCAGGTAGGTTAGGACCCAGTTATATAAAAGTTATACAGTCGTTAGGATCCCGGTTATATAAAGTACCAGAGGTTAGGACCATTTATATAACAGGTTACCAGTAGGTTAGGACCCAGGTTTATATAAAGTACAGAGGATAGGACCCGCTTATAATAGTACGTAGGTAGGATCCGTTATATAAAGTCCAGATAGGATAGGACCCAGCGGTATTTAAAGAGTACCAGTAGGTATCGACCCGTTATATAAGTACCAGAGGTTAGGATCCAGTTATATAAAGTACCAAGATGGCCAGTATTAACAGCAGTTATTTGATTAGTTTATAGTTCCAGTAGGTTAGGACCCAGTATATAAAAGTACTCAGCAGGATAGGACCCAGTTATATAAAGACCAGCAGGTAGGACCAGTTATATAAAGACTAGTTAGTTGATAAAGTACGTAGGATCGCGAGTATATAAAAGTACCAGTAGGATAGGGACCCAGTTATATCGAAATACAGTAGTAGACCCGTATATAAAGTTTCCAGGTGAAGGAATAAGACATAGGAAAAGACCCAGTATATAAAGTTAACAGTAGTAGGGGACCAGTAATAAAGTACCAGTAGGTTAGGACCACAGTTATATAAAGTACCAGTAGTAGGACCCAGTTATATAAAAGTACCATAGTCCAGTTAGATAACGTACCAGTGTAGACCCAGTTATATAAAGGTCCAGGTAGGTTAGACCCAGTTATAATTAGATAGACAGTATTAGTACCAGTAGGTTAGGTCCAAGTATATCAAAGTACCAGGGTTAGCGTAATAAAAGGACCGAGTCAGATCCAGTTAATTAAATACCCGTAGGTAGGAACCAGTTATAAAACGGTACCAGTAGCATTAGGTGAGGACCCAGTTATAAAGAACCAGTAGGTTAGGACCCAGTTATATAAAGTACCGTAGGGTTAGGACCCAGCTATATATAATAGTTCAGGTATGGACCAGTATATAAAGTACCAGTGGATAGGACACAGTTATATAAAGTACCAGTAGATAGGAACCATATTAAAGTACCAGTAGGTTAGGACCCAGTTATAATAAAGTACCAGTAGGATAGGACCCAGTATATAAAGTACCAGTGGATAGGACCCAGTTATATAAAGACCAGTAGGATAGGACCCAGTTATTATAAAGTACAGTAGGTTAGGACCCGAGTTATATTAAAGTACCAGTAGGTTAGGACCCCGTTATATAAAGTCCGTAGGTAGGACAGGACAATATAAAGTACCAGTAGGTTAGGACCCAGTTATCTAATTACAGTAGGTTAGGGACCCAGTTATTAACCACAGTACAAGTAGGTTAGGACCCAGTATATAAAGTACCAGTAGGTAGGAACCCAAGTATATAAAGTACCAGTAGGGTTAGGACCCGTTATATAAAAGTACCAGTAGGTTAGGACCCAGTTATATAAAGTACCAGTCGGTTAGGGGACCCAGTTTATATAAAGTTAACCAGTTAGGTTAGGACCCAGTTATATAAAGTACCAGTAGGATAGGACCCCAGTTATTTAAAGTACATAGGTTAGGACCCCAGATATAACAAGTACCAGTAGGTTAGGACCCAGTTATATAAAGTACCAGTAGGATAGGGACCCAGTTATCAAAATTAACCAGTAGGATAGGACCCGGTTATACTAAAAGTACCAGTGGTAGGACCCAGTTATATAAATACCAGTAGGTTAGGACCCAGTTATATTAATTACCAGTAGGTTAGGACCCAGTTATATAAATACCCAGTAGGATGACCCAGAGTATATAATAACAAGTATGGTTAGGACCCAGTTGATATAAGTACAGTAGGATAGACCAGTTATATAAAGTACCAGTACGAGTAGACCCCGTTATATAAAGTAGTACAGTAGGAAGGACCCAGTTATAAAGACACGGTTAGGATAAGGACCGTATATAAAGTAACGTAGGATAGGACCCATTATATAAAGTACCAGTATGTTAGGACCCGGTTGGTTATATAAAGTACCAGTAGGATAGGACCCATTATATAAGTACCAGGGGTTAGGATCCAGTAATAAAAGTACAGAGGTTAGGGACCCAGTTACTAAAGTACCAGTAGGACCGGTCCTAACCTACTGGTACCTTATATAACTGGGTCCTAACCTACTGGTACCTTATATAACTGGGTCCTAGTACAACATATTAAAGTATATTTTTGGTCCCTAGTTGCACTTTAATGTACCACTGCCCTATTCTCTGTATATTGTGTCTCGCACAATGATATTAGGCTGAATAATCGGTGTGTAAACTTTCATCAGGATCATTTGGGGAGTTTGTTAGGATTCCGCCAGCCACTAAACCACGAGTTAAAGAAAAGTTTTTGTGTTTTTCGTATTCTCTGAAAAATGGTTCAGAATTAAAAATTTCTGCCCGGGTATAAATTTATTAATAATTCATTCCATGGGCACTGATACCCCCCGATACCATCATATACTCACAAAAGCCCCATTCCATGGGCACTGATACACCCAATATACGATCATATATAGGCAAACCCCCCATGTAATAGCCACTTATATGCCCCTATACTATAATTTTTGCGCAAATCCCCTTTATCATGGTCACTAATACACCCCAATACAATGACAGATACACAAATTGTTGCATGACTTCTGACATTGATTTACCAAAGTACTCCCATACCCATACGCCTATCACTGTTCCTAAGGAATTAACCCCTAAGGGTATTAGAGTACAACTACACCCTATGAGAAACCCTGGTCTATAACACCCAGTGTACCCCACACACCCTATCAGATACCCTGGTCTGTATCACCCAGTGTACCCCACACACCCTATCAGATACCCTGGTCTATAGCACCCAGTGTACCCCACACACCCTATCAGATACCCTGGTCTGTAACACCCAGTGTACCCCACACACCCTATCAGTAACCCTGGTCTATAGCACCTAGTGTACCCCACACACCCTATCAGATACCCTGATCTATAACACCGAGTGTACCCAACACACCCTATCAGTAACCCTGGTCTATAACACCCAGTGTACCCCACACACCCTATCAGTAACCCTGGTCTATAGCACCCAGTGTACCCCACACACCCTATGAGAAACCCTGGTCTATAACACCCAGTGTACCCCACACACCCTATCAGATACCCTGGTCTGTATCACCCAGTGTAATACCCTGGTCTATATCAACCCTGTCCCACCCCCCACAAACCCTATGAGAAACCCTGGTCTATAACACCGAGTGTACCCCACACACCCTATCAGATACCTGGGTCTGTATCACCCACCCATGTACCCCACACACCCTATCAGAATCCCCTGTCTATATCACCCAGTGTACCCCCACACACCCTATGAGAACCCTGGTCTATACACACCCATGTACCCCACACACAGCCCTAATCACATATCCCTGGTCTGTATCACCCAGTGTAACCCCACACAACCCTATCAATACCCTGGCTATAACACCCAGTGTACCCCACACACCCTATCAGTACCACCTTGGTCTATAGCACCAGTGTACCCCACACACCCTATCAGATACCCTATCTATTAATCACCCAGTGTACCCCCCACACACCCTATCAGTAACCCTGGTCGTATAACACCCAGTGTACCCCACACACCCACAGTAAACCCTGGTCTATAGCACCCAGTGTACCCCACACACCCTATGAGACACCTGGTCTCTACACCCGTTGTACCCCACACACCCTCATCAGATAACCCTGGTCTATCACACCCCAGTGTACCCCACACACCCTATCAGTACCCTGGTCTATATCACCCATGTACCCCCCACACACCCTACCCTATGAGAACCCGGTCTATAACACCCAGTGTACCCCCACACACCCTATCAGATACCCTGGTCTGTATCACCCATTGTACCCCCACACACCCTATCAGAACCCTGGTCTATATCACCCCTGTACCCCCCACACACCCTATAGAGAACCCTGTGTCTATAACACCCATGTACCACACACCCTATCAGTAACCCTGGTCTGTATCACCCCAGTGTACCCCACACACCTATCAGTAACCCTGTGTCTATACCCCAGTGTACCCCCACACAACCCTTCGTACCCTGGTCTATAACAACCTATGTGTAACCCCACACCACCCTATCAGATACCCTGGTCTATATCACCCAGTGTACCCCACACACCCTATCCGTACCCACACACCCTATCAGTAACCCTGGTCTATAACACCCAGTGTACCCCACACACCCTATCAGTAACCCTGGTCTATAGCACCCAGTGTACCCCACACACCCTATCAGATACCCTGGTCTATAGCACCTAGTGTACCCCACACACCCTATGAGATACCCTGGTCTATAACACCCAGTGTACCCAACACACCCTATCAGATACCCTGGTCTATAACACCCAGTGTACCCAACACACCCTATCAGAAACCCTGGTCTATAGCACCCAGTGTACCCCGCACACCCTATCAGATACCCAAGTCTATAGCACCCAGTGTACCCCACACACCCTATCAGATACCCTGGTCTATAATACCCAGTGTACCCCACACACCCTATCAGAATCCCTGGTCTATAACACCCAGTTTACCCCACACACCCTATCAGATACCCTGGTCTATAACACCCAGTGTACCCCGCACACCCTATCAGAATCCCTGGTCTATAACACCCAGTGTACCCCACACACCCTATCAGTAACCCTGGTTATATCACCCGTGTACGCCCACACACCCTATAGAACCCTGTGCTATACACCCAGTGTCCACACACCCTACAGATAACCCTGGTCTGTATCCCCAGTGTACCCCACACAACCCTATCAGATACCCTGGTCTATACACCCCATGTACCCCCCACACCCCTTCATACCCTGGTCTATAAGCACCTAGTGTACCCACACCACCCTATCAGATAAACCCTGATCTATAACACCCAGTGTACCACACACACCCTATCCCGTAACACCTGGTCTATAACACCCAGTGTACCCCACACACCCTATCATAACCCTGGTCTTAGCACCCAGTGTACCCCACACACCCTATCAGATACCCTGGTCTATAGCATCACCAGTGTACCCCCACACCCATATGAGATAACCCTGGTCTATACCCCATGTACCCCACACACCCTATCAGATACCCTGGTCTATCACCCCAGTGTACCCCACCACACCCTATCAAGAAACTGGTCTATTCACCCAGTGTACCCCCCCACCCTATCAGATACCCGTCTTCTATGCACCCAGTGTACCCCAACACCCTATCATACCCTGGTCTATATCACCCAGTGTCCCCCACACCCTATCAGAATACCCTGGTCATAACACCCAGTTATACCCCACACAGCCCCTATCAGATCCCTGTCATAACCCCCAGTGTACCCCCACACCCTATCAGAATCCCTGGTCTAACAACCCAGTGTACCCCACACACCCTATCAGATACCCTGGTCTATAACACCCAGTGTACCCCGCACACCCTATCAGAAACCCTGGTCTATAACATCCAGTGTACCCACACACCCTGTCAGATACCCTGGTCTATAACACCCAGTGTACCCCACACACCTTATCAGATAGCTTGGTCTATAACACCCAGTGTACCCCACACACCCTATCAGATAACCTGGTCTATAGCACCTAGTGTACCCCACACACCCTATCAGATACCCTGGTCTATAACACCCAGTGTACCCAACACCCTATCAGATACCCTGGTCTATAACACCTAGTGTACCCCACACACCCTATCAGATACCCTGGTCTATAACACCCCAGTGTACCTGCCAACCAGCACCCTATTCAAGAAACTGGTCCTATTGCACCCAGTGTCCCCGCACACCCTATCAATACCCAAGTCTTCTATAGCACCACGGTCCCCACAAACCCACCACCCTATCAGATACCCGGTCTATAAATACCCAGTGTACCCCCACACCCTAGCAGAATCCCTTGGTCTATACACCCAGTTACCCCCCACACACCCTATCAATACCCGGTTCTAACCCCATGTACCCCCCGCACCACCCTATCAGAAATCCTGGACATAACAGAAACCCAGTGTACCCCACAACACCCTATAGATACCCTGGTCTATAAACCCATGTACCACCCCGCACACCCTATCAGAACCCTGGTCCTAACACATCCAGTTACCCACACACCCTGTCAGTATACCCCCTGGTCCTATAACACCCAGTGTACCACACAACTTATCAGATAGCTTGGTCTATAACAACCCATGTACCCCCACACCCTATCAATAACCTGGTCATACACCTATGTGTACCCCACACAAGCACCCTATCAGGTAACCCTGTCCTCATAACACCCATGTACCCAACACCCTATCAATAAACACCTGTTCTATAAACCTATGTGTACCCCCACACCCCTAAATCAGATCCCCTGGTCTATACACACCTAGAGTACCCCACCAGCCCCCCGCCACCCTATCAGAATCTTCCCTGTCCTATAACACCCAGTGAACCCCACACACCCTATCAGATACCCTGGTCTATAAACACCCAGTGTACCCCGCCCACGCCTATCGAAACCCTGGTCTATACATCCGTGTACCCACAAACCCCTGGCTCAGATACCCTGGTCTATAACAACCCCAGGTCCCCACACACCTTATCAGATAGCTTGGTGGCTATAACACCCATTGTCCCCACACCCCTATCAAATACCTGGTCTATATCACCTAGTGTACCCCACACACCCTATCAGATACCCCACTGGTCTATAACACCCAGTTGTACCCACCCCTATCATAATACCCTGGTCTTATACACACCTATGTACCCCCCCACCATTCATGAATACCCTGGTCTATAACACCTAGAGTAACCCCCCGCCCGCACACCCTATAAGAATACCCTGGTCATAACACCCAGTTGTACCCCACACACACCCTAATCAGATACCCTGGTCCTATAACACCCATGGTACCCCGCACAACCCCTATCAGAAACCCTGGGGCTTATACATCCAGTGTACCCACACACCCTGGTCAGATACCCTGGTCTATACACCCAGTGTACCCCACACACCTTATCAGAAGTCTTGTCATAACACCCAGTTACCCCCCCCACACAACACCCTATAGAAACCTGGTCTATAACACCTAGGTTACCCCACACACCCTATCTCAGATACCCGGCTTGCTATAACAACCTAGAGTACTCCCCACCACCCTATCAGAACCCTTTGTCTATAAAACAACCTAGAGTACCCCACACACCCTATCAGATAACCCTGGTCCTATAGCACCCAGTTACCCCCCACCCCATGCCTATCAGATAACCCTGGTCTAAACACCAAGTGTACCCCACACACCTATAGAAAGCCTGGTCCTCAACAGGCACCCAGTGTACCACCCCGCAACAACCCATCAGAATCCGGTCTATAGCACCCAGTGTACCCCGCACAGCCGATCGATACCCTGGTCTATACGCACCCAGTGTACCACCACCCTACAGATACCCTGGTCCATATAGCACCCCAGTTTACACACCCCTATCAGATACCCGGTCTATAGCACCCAGTGTACCCACCACACCCTATCATGAAACCCGAAACCTGGGCTCATAACACCCAGTGTCACCCCCACACCCTATCAATACCCTGGCTATACACCCATTGTACCCCACACAGTCCTAATCAGATAACCCTGGTCTATAACCTAACCAGAGTACCCCCCCCCACATACCCTATCAATACCCTGTGTAATAGCACCCAGTGTAACCCCCCGACACCCTATTCAGAGAAACCCTGCTCTATACACCCAGTTGGCAACCCCACACACCCTATCAGTACCCTTGGCTATAACACCCGTGTACCCCACACCCCTTCAGATACCGTGGTCTCTAAAATTACAAACAACCCACAAGCAACCACTGTTACCCCACACACCCTATCAAATATACCCTGGTCTATACACCCGTGTTTAACCCCACCCATCCTATCAGATAACCCTGGTCTATAACACCAAGTTACCCCCACACAATAACCTACACAAGCCTGGGTCTAAGCACCCAGTTTTAACTCCTCACACCCTGCAGAATCGCCTGGTCGTATATACCCAGTTGTACCCCCACACCCTATCATAATCCCTGTCTATAGCACCCAGGTACCCACACACCTATCAAATACCCTGGTCTATGTCACCCATTGTACCCCCATCAGCACCCTATCAGAAACCTGGTCATACACACCAGTTACCCCCCGCACACACCCTATCAAACCCTGATCGACATCACCCAGATGTACCCCACCACACACCCTATATATATGTTCTATATGTGTATGTCGGTGTATACAGTTCTGATATGTATTCGGTGTATATATTTATCTATATGTGTCATGTCGGTGTAAGTATGTATCTTATATGTTTCTGTGTGATATAGTTATGTTGGTGTATATATGTCGTATGTTGTGGTTATATATGTACTTCTTATTTTGGTCGGTGTATACGTATCTTGTTAATTCGTTTATCTGTGTATGTCGCGTGTATACTATTATCTATATGTGTATGTCCGTGTTATAGTATAATAGCGTGTTATTACTCTATGTGTATGTCGGTGTATACTTAATCATATTGGTATGTGTCGGTGTATATAGTATCTATAGTGTATCGTCGGTGTTACATGTATTTTCTATATGTGTAATGTTACGTGTATCTGTATCTATAAAAGTAAATGTGGTGTTTGACATGTACTGTAAATACTGTATCGTCTAATGTATGTGTATGTGGCTGTTATGTATATTGTTATGTCGGTCCTTATATATGTGTATTCGGTGTATACAGATCTATAGTGTATTTCGGGTATCTGTATCATATTGAGTCGTGTATACATTATATTGTCGGATGAATCGTGTATACATGTATTCTATTGTTAATGTCGTGGTAATATATTTCGATATGTGTATGCTGCGGTGTATATAATTAATCTATTGTGTATTCGGTGTATATGTATCTCATAATAGTGTATTTCGGTATATAATTATCTATATTTTGTATGTGCCGGTGTATACTGTATCTATATGTGTATGTTAATATCGTGTATGTATATTTCTATGTGTTATGCGGTGATATTTATGTGTCATTCGGTGTATATATGTATCTATATGTGTAATGTGTGTGTATATATAGTAACTATATGTGTATGTTGGTGTATTATGTATCTATAATGTGGTATGTCGTGGTATATATGTATCTATAATGTGTATGTTGGTGTATATAGGTACTATATGTGTATTCGGTGTAGATATTATCGTGTATGTCGGTGTATATATGTATCTTATTGTATGCCGGTGTATATATATTAGCTATATGTGTATGTCGTGTATTATGTATCTATATTGTTGTTGTGTTATAATGTATCTATGTGTGTAGTTGGTGTTTTATTTCTACTATGTGTTGTGTTATCATATGTATATCTATATTGTATGTTGGTGTAATATATTTATATTGTGTAATTGTGTATCTATATGTGTGTTGGTGTATAGTGTTCTTAGTATTTGTGAGTGTATGTTGGTGTAACTATAATTGTATCTATGTGTTATTTGTGTATGTATGTATCTATATGTGTATGTTGGTGATTCGTGTATCGAATATATGTATCTATAGTGGTTATGTTTGGTGTATATATGGTTTATGTTTGGTGTTTTGTCTTATTGTATATAGTATCTATATGTGTATGTTGTGTGTATATATGTGTATTTGTGTGTATACTTGTATCTCTATTGTATGTTGGTGTATATATTTATCTATATGTGTATGTTTGGTGTGATATATGTGTATGCTTGTGTATATATGTACTAATGTGTATGTGGTGTATATATGTATCTATACTGTGATGTTGGTGTATATATGTGGTATGTTGTTGTATTACTGTTCTATTGGGTACTGTTTGGTTGTATATATGTGTATGTTGGTTTATGTATTGTTATGTGATTTTTATGCTGAAAATATGTTGTGTAAATCTGTATTCTCTGTTTATGTGTATGTTGGTGTATATTGTATGTATGATTTCTGTTGGTGTACTCTCTGTCTCTATCCTGGTGTCTGTGTGTGCTGTGTCTTGTCATATGTGTCTATGTGCGGTGTTACATGTGTCGTTGACTTGTATACTCTTGTCATGTGTATTGTGTATGTGGTGTCTATATGTCTCTACTTGTGTATGTTGGTTGTACATCTCTGTAGGATTGTATGTTGAATGTGTATATTGGGGATTATATCTATATGTGTATGTTGGTGAAATATGTGTACTGTTTTGTGTAATAATGTATCTCTATATGTGTAACTGTGGTGTCTGATCTATGTAAAGTTATGTTGTGTATATTGTATCTACGTGTGTATGTTTGGTGTATCTATGTTTCTGTTGGTGTATAATTAGTCTCTGATCTGTGTATGTTTGGTCTACGTATCTATCTTGATTTGGTCGTATATGGGTAGTCGGTCTAAGTCTCATCATAATGTGTCTGTTGTGGGTTCTCTGTTTATGTTGGACTGTCTGTTGTTATCTATCCGCTATAATGCTGTTTTAATGTATTTACATTGATGTGTCGTCTTTAAGATGTACTGTATGTGTTTTATTTGTGTATTTGTATGTGGTGTACTATAGGTCTCATCTGTATGTATGTCGTGTTGGTATGTAACTATAGTGTCATGTTGGTGTATATATGTATCTATATGTGTATGTTTGTGTATAATGTTATGTTTGTGTATCAGTATGTATCTATATGTGTATTTGGGTGTATTATGTGTATTTGGTGGTATATATGTATCTCTATGTGTATTTGGTGTATATATGTTCTAGTGTCTGTTGGTGCGATATATGTATCTTATGTGTCTGATATGTATTATGGATTCTGGTATATTGTATCTAGTTTATTGGTGTGATAATATTGTGTATGTCTGTATATATTTATAATGTAGTCTTTGGTGAATGTGTATGTTGGTGTATTATGTTTAAGTTTGTATTAATGTATTATGTGTCTGTTAGGTGTTATAATGTTATGTTGATTAATAATGTAAATCTATAATGGTAGTATGTACTTTGTTATGTATTGTGATATTATGTATCTATATGTGATGATTGTGCTTATATGTGTATGTTGGTGTATAATTATTGTATCTATATGTGTTGGTGGTGTGTATGCTCTGGTGTCATTTGGTGTCATATTGTATCATATGTGTCTGTTGGTGTAATATTATATGTTGGTGATATATGGCTCCATTTCGGATGTAGTTCTAATGTATTGGTGTATATATTATGTTGTGTATGTTGGTGTTCTCATGTGTATGTTTGGTGTATATATCGTATCATATAATTGTATGTTGGGTGATATATGTTGTACTGTGTGTGTATATTGTATCGTATATGTGTATGTTGGTGTATAATATGTATATAGTGTACTGTTGGTGTACTATATGTATGCTATTTGCTTGGTTATAATGTATTATTGTGTTGTTTGTATCATATGTTGTAGTGTTGGTGTAACTTATGTCTGGGTTATATATGTCTAAGTGTATGTTGTGGTGTATATATGTGTAGGTTGGTGTTCTATTTAATCTATACTATTGTTGTTGGTGTATATATGTGTATGCTGGTGTAATATTGTATCTACTGTACTGTGGTCAGTATTGTGTAATTTTGTTTAATATTGTCTATCTGTCTGTTGGTGTCTTGGTCTTTGTATATTGTCTTATCTGTTTGTTTCCCATCTGTTATGTGGTTCTATATGTATGTTGCATAGTCTTCTGCGTATGGTATATTGTCTATGTGTATGTTGGGGTATCATGATTAAGTGCTTGGATTATGTTCTTATAGGTGTTTGTGTATATATGTTATTGTTATACTATATTGCATGTTATATAGTTCGTTCCAGTGTATGTTGGTGTAATATGTATCTATAATGGTATGTTTGGTGTATATTGTAATCTATATTGTTATGTTGATTGAGTTGGTATATATTAGTATTGTGTGGTTTTGATATACTGTTCAATTATTTGGTGTTATCTGTATCCTAGTATGTTGTGTATCTATGTGTCATGTTGGTGTCTATCATTCCTTCTTGTTTGGTGATCATGTTGTGATATATTCATGTTGTGTGTATACTATTTATCTATATGTGTATGTTGGTGTATATATGTGTATGTTGGTGTATATATGTATTCCCTCCTGTATGTTGAATGTCCTGTGTATCATATGTGTATCGTTTGGTATATATCTCTGTGGTATATTGGTGATCTCTATGTGCTATGATGTCAATGTTGGTGTATATATGTTCTTGCCTATGGTGTAGGTATCAGGTGTATCTATGTTTATGTTGGTGTATATATGTTGTAAGTTTGGTGATATAGTATTATATGTTATCTTTGTGTATAATGTATATGTTATGTTGTGGATTAGTATGGTATATGTGTATGTTGGTGTAATATGTATCTCTCTGTGTCTGTGTGTCATTCTGTGTCATCGTGCTGTGGGAAAAAAAAATGTCATCTCGATCTATTGTGTCATCGTCTGGTCTTACATATCTATATGTTATGTATTGGTGTATCATCTGTACATCTTCATGTATGTCGGTGGTTTCTTCCATCTAAAGTGATCATGTTTGGTGTCATCTCTGTTCTCTATGTGTTTGTTATATGGTTTTGTCTCTACTATGTGTACTGTTGTGTTCATATGTCGTGTTTGTCTATTGTTCTATTGTGACTGTATGGTGTATATATGTCTATCGGTTAATTGCACTTTGTGTATGTGGTCTATAGTATCTATCTTGATGTCTATATGTTATGTCTGTTGGTATCTATTTCTCTTCATGTGTCTGTTGGTGTCTATATTATCTATGTGTATGTCTGTGTCATCTATTGTGTATGTGGGTGTATATCTGTCTCTATAGTGTATGTTGGTGTATATATATCTATCGTTTACCGTTTGATATCTGTGTATTTTGGTTTTGTTACTGTGTTGTTTCCCTCATACTGTGGTGATATTGTTAGTCGTATATGATGTGTGCTTATATTTGCTATGTTGGTGGTATATATGTATCTATAATGTGTAATTTGTTATCTGTATATTGTGTTGTTATACTATGTATCTATCTGTGGTATGTTGGTGTTTATATTGAGTTATGGTAGGGGGGGTATATATGTATCTCTATGTGTTGTTGGTGTATTTTGGATGTTGTGTATCATATCTTCTATATGTGTATTTTGTCATGTGGTGTCTCTGTGTGGTATTTTCTGTGTGGTGTAATTATGTTATCTATATTGTATGTTTGGTGTATATATGATGTAGTGGTGTATATATGTATCTATATGTTGTGTGTATATATGTATCCTATATGTGTATGTTGGTGTATCATGTTCTATTGTCGTTGTATACATGTTATATATGTTATGTTGTGTATAATGTATCTATATGTGTATGTTTGTGGGTATATTGTATCTATAATTGTATGTTGTCGGTGTAGTATGCGTAACTATACTGTAGTAGTGTATTAGGTATCTATAGTTTATGGTGGATATTATATCTATATGTGTATTGTTGGTGTATCATATGTATGTTTGTGTTTATCGGTGTTTTATGTGTCAATGTTGGGTTCATGTGATGTGTATGTTGGTGTATATATGCCATGTATCTGTATGTGTACTGTTGGTCGTATATATGGTATCTACGATGTTAGTATGTTTGGTGTATTCTAGTTCATTTGTCTGTTTGTGTATCTATGTATGTGGTATGGTTTGTGTATTATGTTATCTTATGTGTATGGTTGGTGTATTTATGTATCTTATGGTTGTATGTTGTGTTAATTGTATTGTGTTATTGTCAGGTTTTGGCTACGTATAGTGGTATGTGGTGTCGGTTGTATATATTTATGTATCTAAATATGTGTTATTTTGTGGTTATATATGTATCTATATGTGTATGTTGGTGTATATATGTATCTATATTGTATGTTTGGTGTATATATGTATCTATATTTAGTGTATGTGTTTTATGTATCTATACTGGTATGTTGGTGTATATTTCTTCTATCTGGACTGTTGTTATATATGTGTGTGTGGTGTATATATGATCATAGTGTTGTGTGAATTGTTTGGGTGTATATAATGTATCTATATGTGTTGGTTGGTGTATATATTTAGTGTATTTGGTGTATTATGTGTATCTACTCGTGTGTAGTTGGTGTATCATTTCTTCTACTCTGTGTATTGGTGTCTCTCTGTCTATATGTTTAGGGTATATGTTTATGTGTGGTGTATTATGTGCTAGTGTATGTGGTGTATATATGTATCTAACTGATGTGTATGTTGGTGTATATGTTATATTGTTTTGTTTGTCTCCATATGTGTATGTTTGGTGTATATATGGTATCTTATATGTGTATTTGGTGTAATTATGTATCTATATGTTTATGTTGGTGTAATATATGTATCTATTTTGATATGTTGGTGTATATATTTATCTAATATGTGTATGTTGGTGATATATGTTATGTTGGTGTATATAGTGTATGTTGAGTGTATATATGTCATCCTATGGTATGTTGAGTGTATATATTATCTATAGGTGTATGTTTTGGGTATATAGTGTTGTTGTGTAACGATATGTGAATCTATATGTGTTGTTTGTGTATATATGTATCTATATGGTATGTTGGTGATATGATATTTATCTATTTGATAATGTTGGTGTATATATGTATCTATATTGTATGTTGGTGTATATATGTCATCTATATGTGTAGTGTTGGTTATATATGGTATCTATATGTGGTATGTTGGGTGTATATTTGTAATCTATAAATGTGTAGTTGGTTATATATGTAATCCATATGTGTATGTTGGGTATATAATGTGTATGTTTGGTGGTTATATGTTATCGATATGTGTATGTTGGTGTATATATGTATCTTATATGTGTATTTTGGGTGTATATATGTATCTATATGTGTATGTTAGGTGTCGATATATGTCATCTATATTTGTATGTTTGTGTAATATGTATCTTAATGTGTATGTTGGTGTATAATATGTATCTTATATGTGTATGTTGGTGTAATAATATGGTATCTTATAATGTGTATGTTGGTGTATAGATGTACTATGTTATGTTTTGGTGTATATATGTATCTATTGTGTCTGTTGTGTATATATGTTCTATAATGTGTATGTTTGTTGTAATACTGTATCTATATGTGTATGTTGGGTGTATAATGTACTCTTATGTGTATGTTGGTGATATTAGTGTATGGTTGGTGTATAATGTCCCTTTTAATTCTGTCATACAGCTAACCAAGTGCTTCCATAATAAATATAGCACATACAGAATAATATTAATAAACACTGTCCCCTTATCCACGTACCCCCCCCCCCCACACACACACACACACCCACACTAACACGTTATATTTCTGCGGAGCAACAGGGGACCTTCTACTAGACCTGTCACCCAGAACTACTGGCCCTATTTATATTATAGTCTAGACCAGGGGACCTTCTACTAGACCTGTCACCCAGAACTACGGGTCCTATTTATATTATAGTCATGGACAATGTAGAGTGTAATGTGGTTCGGTTTCCCATAATGCTCGCTAGGCTGAGTGAAATGGGTCTCCAGCTTTGGAACCTCTCACGTTAAATGTCACATGGTTTCCCGATGAACAGACAGAAACGGCTTCATCTCTTCATCAAATTTATTTCATTTAGACAGAAAAAAATGAATTCCAAATAAACCGCAATAAATAAGAAATAAGTTAAGCATCATATAATAATCCTGGGGAACGGGTCAGTTATAACCCCAACCTCCCACCTGTCTATATTATATTAAAATACCCTCTTTACCTGCCCCTCCCCCCGCCCCCTCCCCCCCCACCAATTAAAGGAAGAAATAAAAATGAAAAACTCCTAGAGATTTACGATAAATTGGTAGAGATTTTTTTTTTTTTTTTTTCTTCTTTTCGAAAAACAAAATTCTGTACAATTTCCGGAGACTGTAAACACGATCATCGTCTTTCTGTGACCTCTGACCCCCGAACCCCAAAAGGTAAAATACGATTGATAGAAACGAAAAGGGTAAGTTAGGGCAGTGTTTGCTTCCCGTCCCAATTAGACATGTACATCGCGGTTACCCCACACAGGGTGGAGTTTTACTCCCATTTACGGGCGTTTCAATATCTCAAGTGCGTCTAGAAATCTACAGCCATTTAAATATTCATTTTGATTGGACACTCCCTTAAAAAATGGGCACCAGGTCGGATACTCAATAGTACGCCCTGTGGTGTCACCTAATCAACGCCTCTAAGAGGAAATTACAATTCACTTGACTATTACAGGCCAGGCGGCTTCTAAAGGGGAACTAAAGCTAAGGTTGACCTGAATGTTGGTATAGGAAGATATTGCACACTGATCCCGTACCCTCCTTTTCTTTATTTACACAGCAGGATGTTACTAAATATCCGATGGCTGTGGGTGCACATTCTATCTCCTAGCCCCCCGATTCTCAATAAATATACAACCCGTCCTCGTGATAATGAATGAAGAAAAAAAAACTCTTCCCCGTGGAAATACAGAAAGCAACAACAAAAAAAAATATGTAAAAAAAAAAATCTCAGCTTCCTGGTCTTCCCAGGACCGGTGTAGAGAAATATACAGTAAGGTTAGAGAATGACCCCCCGGAATATGGAATTATCTGTGCTGATCCGACTTCAGCTGGAGGCTCAAAAGTTTCCTTCAACTGGCAAGATTTCCTTATTTGTTACTGCATTAAAAATAAATCCACCACCAGGTTAAGAACAGAATAGCTCCATCATCTAAACATGTACAGATTTCAAGGAATCTTCTCCTACATCTCCGGGGGGATGGATATGTCTGATGGTCCTAGCTGGTTAAAAGTCGGGGCGAAACACCAGGTTTAACAGTTTGAAGATTTTTTTTCTTAAAGAAGAAAATGTCCTCCTTGGTCCAGCAGCAGTAAAACGTTACTAATCCATTCTGAGGTGCCACGAGAGAGGAAGGAAGGCGAAGGGTTGGAAACCAGGCACCCCTTGCCCCCAATAAACATGTACACACCCTAAAAAAAGCAATAAATGTAAGGTTAAATCCAAGTAGTACCCAAGGTTTCCTCCACTAGACCAATAGGCCAACATGCCTTTAACCCCTCCTCATCTGGGTTTGAATCCTGGGAGGCTCAGTTATCTTACGGAATCTTTGTCACCGAGATGATGGTGTAGAAAAGAAGAGATAATATAATAGATGCTAAAGAAAGTGAGGAAAGCTACTGCAGATACACGAGGAGTCTAAATTAAAGGGCAGAGACAGTGTAAGATGGAAATAGAGATGTATAAAGATTAAAGGAGACAAGGAAACCTTGTAGGTGATTGGTGAATTCATGGTGAAACTGCTCTTGATGGACCAGACGTTGGGCAAAGGTTGGTCCATCAAAGAGGCAAGCTGATTGTCTGATCTTGAGTTAAAGGGAAAGACAAGGGCGAGGGTGATATGTAGAGAATGTGTTTATCAGAGTAACAAGGCCATGGTTTGTTGTCCATGTGTTGTGGTCATGGCCTGAAATCTATATGAATCTATGGGCATCACCCAGAATTCAAAAGCAGCAGATGAGTAAGGAACGCAAGCCACAGGACCCCAGACATGGCAAATACCCCCATTCACCCAGAAATGCTGCTGGAAATGCCACAAGGCAGGGGAGGGGGATGGAAAAAGGAAGTCTACACAGTGATTCTGGGCAGCAGGAAATACGGATCGTGGACCACCCTTTGGTGGAATCTCCCGTCTTCTACAACATGATGTGATCTTTACTAACCAATGTCGTCTTCCATTCCTCACTGACCTTACGTTGGCCTTAATTCTACATTTCTCCCCAGTTCACTTTCTTTTCCAGCTTTTGTAGATAAGTTAGAGGTAGGACCTCAATGTTCTACTCCCTCTATCTACAGCTCCATCAGGCTTTACTGTGCCAGGTCTGAGATATGGAATCAGGAGACAATCTATAGAGCTGGAGACAATTCTAGAACTTTCCTTCAAGTATGTATACAATTGTCAAGATTGAATAAAGACGAGTCCATTTAGTCCATTTTAGTGACTGGCTATCTAAGAGTTGACCCAGATAAATGAGAAATATTCACTGTTCACCAGGGGAAGAAATTCCTTCCTGACTAAATGGCCAAGAGACTGATCCCCATATAAAAGCCCCATTCTACCACATGACTCGCCCCCTATTGGCTCTCTCCTAACTTCTGTGGGTACCTGATTGTACAGGGCGTTAAGGACGGATGCTATTGGGTTTAATACATGTCACACAAGGGAGCGCTGGAATAGATCAAGCAATTGGGTGGAAAGCAGGAAGTACACTGGCCGTGGTCTGAGACACAGAAGGTAAATCGTGACTGGGTCAGTGGAGAGGAGGAATTGACGGGATAACAGGACAACATGCACATAGGAGAGAGGAAGGTATCAATGTGGATGTCCTCATACTATCTACATGCTCATTATCAGACCATTCAATAGGATTCTCCCTAGTCCATCCCCGACTTTCTCGATTTTTCGGCCCATAAAATGTCTGACCTATTTCTGGTTTGTTGATTCAGTAGCTGTTGTACCTGGTTTCTGGATTTCCCTGTAATGTGTATTTGTGGTGCTAGACCCAGGCCAGAAAACCAACCCAGCCTACGGGAGAGTCTGAATCTTTATTCTTCCCTTTCATAACAGTTCCTGCATTTCATGGTGGAAATGGAAAGAAGGAGACCAAGGGGGTGAAATGAGGATAAGCCAAGGAGAAGACAGCTCAAGCCAAAATTCAAGGTGCACAGCCCACAGATCAAAATGCCAACAGCATTACAACAGCAAAGAGAATGTAGCAAGGATGGGAACAGACATGGGAGGAATTCATGGGTGGGATGGAAAGGAAAAAGGGGTCTGAAGCCAGAAGTATCAAGAGTCAAGTTTACAAGTAATCAGTCACAATAGCCCTGTCCTGTTAGAGAGCAGGCGGCACCTTTTACCAAACGCTACCCCAAAATGCGTGAAGGCTTCGAACACGTAATTCACAAGGCTGTACGGAGCGTTAATTATTAAGAATTCCAAACATAATAAGCAACTCTCCCACTGAAACGTGTCCTGTGTTTTGTTGGGTGAAGTTTGTTTTTTTAAATAACCATTTTATAGTTTTTGGTGGGGTTGAGGAATTTTATAGTTTTTGGTGGGGTTGAGGAAGCCATCTTGGAATGGTGATGTCAGCAGAATACGTCCCACTGACAAGACTATTCTTTAGATCTTCGCAGACAGGGGGAAGTTCCAAGTGTTACCAGTTCAAAATGGCTGGCTCGGGGCTGATCCCAGTTTATCAAAGCCTGAAAGTTTGGGCAAGATATTGAGGTCGCGTTTTGCAATGGGTGTGGCCAGCCGGTTTCATGGCACCCTGTACAAACTACAGAGCACACAGACAATAAAAGGTATTATACACAGCACGTAGAACTCCAAAATAACACAGCACTCCATGCATTCTATACATCGCTGGGAACTCCCCTTGGAACTGCTCCTCAGAGGCGGAGCATGAAAGAGGAGGAAAGGAATAGGGGGAAGGGGGAAGATTCTCAAATACAACACGGTCATTCCATTGGATGCAACTTACAAGGGGCGGTGCTACTTGTCCCAGGGCAGCCAATGGACGTTAGGGTTACGTCAATGCGACAGAGTCATCTCATGATTTGATTGGACCCTGGCACGAGGTGGATGGGTTTCAAGGCGGCAGAAAAAGAGAAGCTGATTTTTTTTTTTTTTTTTTTTAGCTTTGTTTTCCTGACAAATCTATAGAATACGGCTAGATATTCCTAGACATAAACCACCACACTGTACCTAGGAGGGATTCATTGCTCTGACATCACTGTAGATTAGATTTATTTGCGCTGACATCATTATTTACACAAGAATATTTACTTGGTCATCTCTATCTACTCAAAGCTTACGATGTAATAAATAAGAGACAAACGACACGTCTATAGCCTGGGATACACGTTGAATTCAAACAAACCAACCAGGACAATATTTTGTTCTGGACTAAAGGTCTCTGCTCCTCAGGGGAAGATACAAAGAAATTCTCTGCTTACAAAGTGTTTTTCTCTCTGTCTGCCCCTGCCGCGAAGCCTTTTAATGCTAAATTAACAAAAAAACAAACAAAATAAAAACAAGTGGAAGTTAAAAGTAAAATAGAAACGGACGAAAATATATTTAAAATACACACGGAGATACCGCACGGCAAAATAACAGAACACACACGTGAAACACACATGGGGCACATGACAGGGTCTCACTCCACTTAGAGAATCGAGAACAGTCACAGAGGGACACTTACCCTACTGGGTCTTTACAATAGCGCCTCCTAGAGGGGACCAAGATGTGGAGGCAATAATGTTTCACTCAAAAACGATGTATCTGGTTTTACACCGAAATTCTACCCAATAATCTTTCAGTAGCGGATCCTTTGGGTTTATGGAGCATTTTCCCTATTAGATTATTATCTACCCCCCCCCCACTAGGTCACGCGATATTGACTAGCCCTCTCCGTGTTCTTGGTAGAGACCATTCCTCCGAGCTCCCTAGAATGAAGGATGGTTTCTCATCATTTGGTACCCACCTGAATTCCTTAGTAGGGCCTGTTGGCATCTTTTGGTCGCTTGAGTTGCACCTTCAGCCTCTTCATTCCGATCTGAAATCCGTTCATAGCTTGAATGGCAGCCTGAGCGCTGCCTGGATTGTCAAAACTTACAAAGCCTGTTGGGAGAAGGCCCATGTTTATAGGGATTGTGTCTAATTGAAAGATGGCCACAGAGAAGACAAGTCCACCCACGGACAACGTAACGTGGCATTCTGCTCTCCATAATGGGACAGGAACGTACTCACCGAAACATTTGCTCTGATTGGTGGCCCGGTCTACAAACACTTTGGCTGAGATGACGTTCCCAAAGGGCAGGAACATCTGGAGGATCTCGGAATCGGTGAATTCCTGCGGCAGGTGGTAGATAAAGATGTTGCAACCCTCGGGGCCTGACGGTAGAAGAGGAAATGAAGGGAATATGGTTATTTGGGGCCGGAATGGAGACACTGGTGGAGGTCGGGCTATCCGGGCTTCACACTCACCCTCTCTCTGTTGTTGCTGTTGTGGGGGTTGCTGGGGGAGTAACGCTGGTGGTTGGGTAAATGCGGGACTCACCAGGCCATAGGCCGCAGGGTAGGCAGCTGTGACAGATACACAATATTATTTACTGTCTTTATATCCTACCAAGTGAACACAAATGACCCCACGGACCCGGCCCGGTACCTGTGTAATGCTGCATCCCAGCGTAAGCTTGTTGGAGAGGATCCAGCTGGGTGACTGGACTTTGGGCTGAAATG
>JAACNH010000506.1:0-57500 GCA_019447015.1 Hymenochirus boettgeri | reverse complement strand
ACAGACAGACAGGTAGATAGATAGATAGATAGATAGATAGATAGATAGATGATAGATAGATGGATAGATAGACAGATAGAGAGAGAGATAGATAGATAGATAGCAGAGATAGATAGATAGATAGACAGATGACAGATAGATAGAGAGATAGATAGAAAGGGTAGAAAGATAAATAGGTAGATGGATAGGTAGATAGGCAGGTAGATAGATAGGTAGATAGAAAGATAGACAGATAGGTAGATAGATCAATAGGTAGGTAGATACATAGTTAGATAGATCGATGGGTAGATAGATAAATAGGTAGATGGATAGGTAGGGAAATAGAAAGGTATGTAGATCGATCGATATATAGTTAGATAGATCGATAGTTAGGTAGGTAGATCGATAGGTAGGTTGATTGATAGACGGTAGATAGATACGTAGATAGACAGATAGGTAGGTGGATAGATAAGTAGGTAGATCGATAGGTAGGTAGATACATAAGTAGGTAGATCGATAGGTGGGTAGATCAACAGGTAGGTAGATAGATAAGTGGTATAGATCGATAGGTAGGTAGATCGATTGGTAGGTAGATTGATAGATACGGTAGATAGATACGGGTAGATAGACCAGATAGGAATGTAGATAGATAAGTAGGTAGATCGATAGGTAGGTAGATACATAAGTAGTAGATGACAGGTGGGTGATCAACAGGTAGGTAGATAGATAAGTAGGTAGATCGATAGGTAGGTAGATCGATTGGTAGGTAGATTGATAGATACGGTAGATGATACGGTAGATAGACAGATAGGTAGGTAGATAGATAAGGGTAGATCGATAGGTAGGTAGATTGATAGGTAGGTAGATAGATAAGTGGGTAGATCAATAGGTAGGTAGATTGATAGATACGGTAGATAGATACAGTAGATAGACAGATAGGTAGGTAGTAGATAAGAAGGTAGATCGCTAGTAGGTAGATTGATAGGTAGGAGACGATAGGTAGGTAGAAGATAGTATGTAGATCGATAGGTAGGTAGATCGATAAGGTAGGTAAGAATCGATAGGTAGGTAGATAGATAAGTAGGTAGATATAATAGGTATATATAGGTAGGTAGGTAGATAGAGAGGTAGGTAGATTGATAGGTAGATAGATCGATGGTAGGTAGATAAGTAGGTAGATAGAGAGGTAGATAGATCGATAGGTAGGACGATAAGTAGGTGATAGATATGTAGATCGATAGGGAGGTAGATAGGTAGGTAGATCGCTAGGTAGGGTAGATTGATAGGTAGGTAGAATGATAGGTAGATAGATCGTAGGTAGGTAGATAGAAAGTAGGTAGAGATAGACGGTTAGGTAGACAGGTAGTAGATAGATAGGTAGGTGAGAGATCGATAGGTAGGTAGATTGATAGGTAGGTAGATCGATAGGTAATAGATAGATGATAGGGAGGTAGATATATAGTTCATAGATTGATGGGTAGATAGATAAATAGGTAGATGGATAGGTAGGGAAATAGAAAGGTAGGTAGATCGATCGATAGGTAGGTAGATAGATAGCGTAGGTAGTTATAGGTAGGTAGATTAGTGTAGATCGATGTATGTTGATGATGTAGATAAGTATGGTAGATAGACAGATAGGTAGGTAGATAGATAAGTAGTTAGATCGATAGGTGGGTAGATCAACAGTAGGTAGATAGATAAGTAGATAGATCGATAGGTAGGTAGATAGATAGGTAGGTAGATTAGATAGGTAGGTAGAGGATAGATAGATAGGTAGATTTATAGGTAGGTAGATCAATAGGTAGATAGATCAATAGGTAGTTAGATCGATAGGTAGGTAGATCGTAGGTAATGTAGTAGATAGTAAGGAGATATAGGTATTTTGTTATGAAAGGGGTAGACTAGTAGAACAGGTAAGGTAGATAGATAGGTAGATTGATAGGTAGGTAGATCAATAGGTAGATAGATCATAGGTAGTTAGATCGATAGGTAGGTAGATCGATAGGTAAGTAGATAGATAGGTAGGTAGATCGTAGGTAGGTAGCTAGATAGACAGGTAGGTAGATAGATAGGTAGATTGATAGGTAGGTAGATAGATAGGTAGCTAGATAGTAGGTAGCTAGATAGATAGGTAGGTAGATAGAGTAAGTTAGATCAATAGGTAGGTAGATAGGTCGTTAGATCGATAGGTAGGTAGATCGATAGGTAAGTAGATTAGATAGGTAGGTTGATCGATAGGTAGGTAGGGGATAGATAGGTAGGTAGATCGATAGGTAGTAAGATAGATAGGTAGCTAGAACGATAGGTAGGTAGATAGATAGGTAGGTAGATAGATAGGTAGCTAGATAGATAGGTAGTTAGATCAATAGGTAGGTAGATAGGTAGTTAGATCGATAGGTAAGTAGATAGATAGGTAGGTAGATCGATAGGTAGGTAGGTAGATAGATAGGTAGGTAGATCAATAGGTAGGTAGATAGATAGATAGGTAGATCGATAGGAGGTAGGTAGATAACATATATCAGTCAGTCCTGTTCCTAAGATCCTCCCCCCATCTCTGTCTCTCACCTGAAGAAGTAGTGATGGGGTTGATTGGGGTGATGGCGTGGCTATGATCCCGTTGGGGTTGATTGTCGCCATTTGCTGCATTTGGACAGCGGCCATGGTGGCCATGGGATTGAGGTAAGTACTGTGTGCGGCCACCAGGGCGGCCTGCTGCTGCATGAGCTGTGGGGAGACACAAGGACACAATAGATGTGATAGACAGCAAGGTAAAGGGTGTCAGGGAAGGGTGAATGGCCATTTGTCAACTGGGAAAGTCACAAGGATTTCATTGTATTGATAATAGAGACAGAAGTGACTTGTAGGAGAGGCAATGCTGATTGGGTCTGGGTAGGAGAGGCCATACTGATTGGGTCTGGGTAGGAGAGGCCATACTGATTGGGTCTGGGTAGGAGAGGCCATACTGATTGGATATGGGTAGGAGAGAGCCATGCTGATTGGGTCTGGGTAGGAGAGGCCTCTGATGGGTCTGGGTAGGAGGGCCATCTGATTGGTTGGTAGAGGCTGCTTGATTGGGTCTGGGAGGAGAGGCCATACTGATTGGGTCTGGGTAGGAGATGCCATACTGATTGGATATGGGTATGAGGGGCCATACTGATTGGATATGGGTAGGAGAGGCCATACTGATTGGGTCTGGGTAGGAGAGGCCATTGATTGGGTCTGGGTAGGAGAGGCCATACTGATTGGGTCTGGGTAGGAGAGGCCATACTAATTGGGTCTGGGTAGGAGAGGCCATACTGCCTGGATTGAGTATTAGGGGCCTACTGATTGGATTATGGGTTAGGGTATGAGGCCCATACTGATTGGGTCTGGGTAGGAGAGGCCATACTGATGGGTTGGGTAGAGAGGCATATGATGGGTCTGGGTAGGAGAGGCCATGCTGATTGGGTCTGGGTAGGAGAGGCCATACTGATTGGATATGGGTATGAGGGGCCATACTGATTGGATATGGGTAGGAGAGGCCATACTGATTGGATATAGGTAGGAGAGGCCATACTGATTGGGACTGGGTAGGAGAGGCCATACTGATTGGGTATGGTATGAGGGGCCATACAGATTGGATATGGGTAGGAGAGGCCATACTGATTGGATATGGGTATGAGGGGCCATACTGATTGGGTCTGGGTTAGGAGAGGCCATGTTGCATTGGTTCTGGGTAGGAGAGGCCATGCTGATTGGGTCTGGTAGGAGGGCCACTGCATGGGTTCTGGGTAGGAGAGGCCATGCTGATTGGGTCTGGGTAGGAAGGAGAGGCCATACTGATTGGATATGGGTAGGAGAGCCATGCTGATTGGGTCTGGGTAGGAGAGGCCATACTGATTGGATATGGGGTAGGAGAGGCCATACTGATTGGGTCTGGGTAGGAGAGGCCATACTGATTGGGTCTGGGTAGGAGAGGCCATACTGATGGATATGGGTAGGAGAGGCCAACTGATGGGTCTGAGGAGGAGGCCAACTGAGGTTGGGTATGGTGAAGGCCATTGTAGGGGCTGGGTAGGAGAGGCCATACTGATTGGTATGGGTATGAGGGGCATATGATGGCTATGGGTAGGAGAGGCCATACTGATTGGATATCGGTAGGAGAGGCCATACTGATTGGGGCTGGGTAGGTAGGAGGCCATATGATTGGATATGGGTATGAGGGCATACTGATTGATGAAGAGGCATACTGATGGATATGGGTAGAGGGCCATACTGATTGGGTCTGGGTAGGAGAGGCCATGCTGATTGGGTCTGGGTAGGAGAGGCCATACTGATTGGGTCTGGGTAGGAGAGGCCATACTGATTGGGTCTGGGTAGGAGAGGCCATGCTGATGGATATGGGTAGGAGGGCCATGCTGTGGGTCTGGGTAGGAGAGGCCATATGATTGGGTCTGGTAGGAGAGGCACATGCTGATTGGGGTACTGGGTAGTAGAGGCCATGCTGATTGGGTATCGGGTAGGAGAGGCCATACTGATTGGATATGGGTAGGAGGGCCATGTGACTGATTGGATATGGGTAGGAGAGCAGGCTGATGGGGTCTGGGTAGGAGGCACATGTACTGATTGGGTTGGGTAGGAGAGGCCATCTGATTGGGTCTGGTGTAGTGAGAGGCCATGCTGATTGGGTCTGGGTAGGAGAGGCCATAGGAAGTGGAGTAGGGGGAGTGATTGGTAGTGCGCCATGCTGATTGGGGCTGGGTTAGGAGAGGCCATGCTGAATTGGGTCTGGGGTTGGAGAGGCCATACTGATGGGGTCTGGGTAGGAGAGGCCATGCTGATTAGTTTGGGTAGGAGAGGCATAATTGATGGTCTGGGTAGGAGAGGCCATGCTGATTGGGTCTGGGTAGGAGAGGCATGCTGATTGGGTCTGGTGGAGGAGAGGCCTATGATTGGGTTGGGTAGAGAGGCATGCTGATTGGAGTTATGGGTAGGAGAGGCCATGCTGATTGGGTCTGGGTAGGAGAGGCCATGTGATGGATACTGGGTAGGAGAGGTATGCTGATTGGATATGGTGGAGAGGCCATACTGATTGGTCTGGGTAGGAGAGGCCATGCGGATGTTGGGTATGGGTAGGAGAGGCCATGCTGATTGTTGTTGGGTAGGGTAGGAAGGCCATCTGATTGGGTCTGGGTAGGAGAGGCATGCTGATTGGATATGGGTAGGAGAGGCCATGCTGGTATTGGATATGGGGTAGGAAGAGGCATGCTGATTGGGTTGGGAGGAGAGGCCATGCTGATTGGGTCTGGGTAGGAGAGGCCATGCTGATTGGGATCTGGGAGAGGAGGCCTGCTGATTGGGTATGGGTAGGGAGGCCAGCTGATTGGGTCTGGGTAGGAGAGGCCATGCTGATTGGGTCTGGGTAGGAGAGGCCATACTGATTGGTTGTCTGGGTAGGAGAGGCCATACTGATTGGATATGGGTAGGAGAGGCCATGCTGATTGGGTCTGGGTAGGAGAGGCCATACTGATTGGTTGGGTAGGAGAGGCCATACTGATTGGGTCTGGGTTAGGAGAGGGCACTGATTGGGTCTGGTAGGAGGGCCATAACTGATTGGATATGGGTAGGAGAGGCCATGCTGATTGGGTATGGGTAGGGAGGCTACGATTGGTATTGGGTAGGAGAGGCCATGCTGATTGGGTCTGGGTAGGAGAGGCCATGCTGATTGGATATGGGTAGGAGAGGCCATCTGATTGGGTTTCTGGGTAGGAGAGGCCATACTGATTGGATATGGGTAGGAGAGGCCATGCTGATTGGGTCTGGGTAGAGAGAGGCCATGCTGATTGGATATGGGTAGGAGAGGCCATCTGATTGGATATGGGTAGGAGAGGCAATACTGATTGGGTCTGGGTAGGAGAGGCCATACTGATTGGAGTTGGGTAGGAGAGGCCATCTGATTGGATCTGGTGGTAGAGAGGCCATGCTATTGGGTTGGGTAGGAGAGGCCATACTGATTGGTATGGGGAGGAGAGGCACATGCTGATTGGGTCTGGGTAGGAGAGGCCATATGATGGGATAGGGTAGGATGAGGCCATACGGATTGGGTCTGGGTAGGAGAGGCCATGATTGGATGGGTAGGAGAGGCCATATGATTGGGTATGGGTAGGAGAGGCCATGCTGATTGGTCTGGGTAGGAGGGCCATACGATTGGATGGGTAGGAGAGGCCATACTGATGGGGGTCTGGGTAGGAGGCCATACTGATTGGATATGGGTAGGAGAGGCCATACTGATTGGGTCTGGGTAGGAGAGGCCATACTGATTGGATATGGGTAGGAGAGGCCATTGATGGGGTCAGGGTGGAGGAGGCCATTATGATGGGTTCTGGGTAGGAAGGCAGATGCTGATTGGTCTGGGTAGAGAGGCACTACTGATTGGGTCTGGGTAGGAGAGGCCATATAATTGGGACTGGGTAGGAGAGGCCATTGATTGGTGGTAGGAGAGGCTGCTGTTGGGTGGGTAGGAGAGGCCATACTGATTGGGTCTGGGTAGGAGAGGCCATACTGATTGGGTCTGGGTAGGAGAGGCCATACTGATTGGGTCTGGGTAGGAGAGGCCACTATACTGATTGGGACTGGGTAGGAGAGGCCATACTGATTGGGTCTGGGTAGAGAGGCCATGACTGATTGGGTCTGGGTAGGAGAGGCCATCTGAATTTGGGGACTGGGTAGGAGAGGCCATTGCTTGGGTCTGGTAGGAGAGGCCCATCTGATTGGGACTGGTAGGAGATGCCATGCTGATTGGGTCTGGGTAGGGAGAGGCCATAGTGATTGGGTCTGGGTAGGAGGGCCATCTGATTGGTGGGTAGAGAGGCCATACTGATTGGGTCTGGGTA
Source organism: Hymenochirus boettgeri (assembly GCA_019447015.1). Taxonomy (NCBI): domain Eukaryota; kingdom Metazoa; phylum Chordata; class Amphibia; order Anura; family Pipidae; genus Hymenochirus; species Hymenochirus boettgeri. The sequence goes on along the minus strand of JAACNH010000506.1, from coordinate 50,649 downwards.
GGAGAGGCATGCTGATTGGGTCTGGGTAGGAGAGGCCATGCTGATGGTCTGGTAGAACGAGCCATATGATTGGGTTGGGTGGAGAGCACTGATGGTCTGGTAGAGAGGCCATTGCGATTTGGGTCTGGGTAGGAGAGGCCATGCTGATTGGGTCGGTGGTAGGAGAGGCCATGCTGATTGGGTCTGGGTAGGAGAGGCCATGCTGATTGGGTCTGGGTAGGAAGAGGCCATGCTGATTGGGTCTGGGTAGGAGAGGCCATATGATTGTGTCTGGTAGAGAGGCCATATGATTGGGTCTGGGTAGGAGAGGCCATGCTGATGGGTCTGGGTAGTGAGAGGCCATACTGATGGGTCTGGGTATGAGAGGCCTACTGATTGGGTCTGGGTAGGCTGGGTAGGAGAGGCCATGCTGATTGGGTCTGGGTAGGAGAGGCCATGCTGATTGGGTCTGGGTAGGAGAGGCCATGCTGATTGGGTCTGGGTAGGAGAGGCCATGCTGATTGGGTCTGGGTAGGAGAGGCCATGCTGATTGGGCTGTGTGGAGAGGCCATGCTGTTGGGTGCGGGGTAAGGACCCCCGGACGGCATGCTGATTGGTTCTGGGTAGGAGAGGCTAGTCTGATTGGGTCTGGCGTAGGAGACGGCATGTAGGTCCGTGAGGGGATCTTGGGTCTGGGTGGGAGGGCCATCTGATTGGGTGGGCTGGTAGGAGCGTGCCATGATGATTGGGACTGGTGTAGGAGTAGGGCGACATACGAATTGTGTCTGTGTAGGAGAGGCCATACATTGGAGTGGTGAGCTCTGTGGCTGGGTAATGCATTGAGGACTGGTATGAGATGCCATACTGATTGTGTCTGGGTAGGAGAGGCACTCTGATTGGGTCGGTAGGAGCCTATCTGGTGGCGCCATACTGATTGGGACTGGTAGGAAGAGGCCATGACTGATTGGTCTGGGTAGGAAGGCCATACTGATTGGGGTGGGTACTGGGAGATAGGCCATATGCCTATTGGGTCCTGGGTAGTGAGAGGCATACTGATTGGTCTGGGTAGGAGAGGCCATACTGATTGGGACTGGGTAGGAGAGGCCATACTGATTGGGTCTGGGTAGGAGAGGCCATACTGATTGGGTTGGGTCGGTAGGAGAGAGGCCATGCGGAGGGGTCTGGGTAGGAGAGGCCATGCTGATTGGGTCTGGGTAGGAGAGGACATGTTACTGGACACATAGACAGGCAGTAGGACAGACAACAATCAGGAGAAAAGAAAGAAGCAGCTGTATTCACCTGGTCACTTACAGCCTGTGTGTAAGCACTGTAAGCTCCGAACTGCAGGGCAATGGGGCTGAACATCCCCAGCTGATTGGCTACTTGCTGCATCCTCCTCAGTCCTCGCTCCTTCTCTGTGTCTGCAAATTTTACAACTAGACTGGAGGAGGCTCCCTGCACAGACACAACAGTGAGTTCACCTGACGGACTGTCTACAAGATCCCCCCTCCCCACCTACTGTATGGCCACTTACCGGTAGAGTTCGACTTCCGTGCAATGTGTTAATAGCAGCCTGAGCTTCAGTGTGTGTCTGGAACTTGACAAATGCACAACCTGAAACAAAGACCCAAGACCTTAAATTCTCACTAGGGAGGATTCAATAACTAACATGATACTAGGGGTCTCCATCTAACATGATACTAGGGGTCTCCATCTAACATGATACTAGGGGTCTCCATCTAACATGATACTGAGTCTCCATCTAAATTACTAGGGTCTCCATCTAAACTGCTACTAGGGGTCTCCATCTAACATGATAATAGGGGTCTCCTCTAACACTGATACTAGGGGTCCATCTAACATGATACTGGGGGTTCTCCATCAACATGATACTAGGGGTCTCCATCTAACACGTACATAGGGGGTCCTCCATCTAAACACGATACTAGGGGTTCTCCATCTAAACACGATACTAGGGGTTCTCCATCTAACCCACGATACTAGGGGTCTCCATCTAACACGATACTAGGGGTCTCCATCTAACATCGATCACTAGGGGTTTTGGGTCTCCATCTAACCATGTACTAGGGGTCTCCATCTAACATGATACTAGGGGTCTCCATCAAACATGATACTAGGGTGTCTTCCATCACTAACATCGATACTAGGGGTCTCCATCTAACACGATACTAGGGTCTCCATCTAACACATACTAGGGGTCTCCATCTAACACGATACTAGGGTCTCCATCTAACATGATACTTGGGGTCTCCATCTAAACACGATACTCAACGGGGTCTCCATCTAACACGATACTAGGGGTCTCCATCTAACACGATACTAGGGGTCTCATCTACACGATACTAGGGGTCTCCATCTAACCGATACTAGGGGTCCCATCTAACATGATACTAGGGGTCTCCATCTAACATGATACTAGGGGTCTCCATCTAACATGATACTAGGGGTCTCTCCATCTAACATTTACTAGGGTCTCCATCTAACTGTATATAGGGGTCTCCATCTAACATGATACTAGGGGCTCCATCTAACATGCATCTAGGGGTCTCCATCTAACATGATACTAGGGTCTCATCTAATGATACTAGTGGTTTCCATCTAACATGATACAGGGGCTCCATTAACATGATATAGGGGTCTCCATCTAACATGAAACTAGGGGTCTCCACTAACATGATACTTGGGGTCTCCATGTACATGATACTAGGGGTCTCCATATAACATGATACTAGGGTCTTCATCTAACATGATACTAGGGGTCTCCATCTCAATGATACTAGGGGTCTCCATCTAACATGATACTAGGGGTCTCCATCTAACATGATCTCGGGGTCTCCATCTAACATGATACTAGGGGTCTCCATCTAACATGATACTAGGGGTCTCCCATACTAACATGATACTAGGGTCCCATCTACTGTATGGGCTCTCATCTAACATGATACTAGGGGTCTCCATCTAACATGATACTAGGGGCTCCATCTAACATGTTACTAGGTCTCCTCTCCATTACTGTATTCTACATGAAACTAGGGGTCTCCATCTAACATGTTAACTAGGGGTCTCCATCTAACATGATACTAGGGTCTCCATCTAAACTGATACTAGGGGTCTCCATCAACATGATACTAGGGGTCTCCATCTAACATGATACTAGGGGTCTCCATCTAACATGATACTAGGGGTCTCCATCTAACATACTAGGGGTCTCCATCTAACATGATACTCGGGTTTCTCCATCTAACATGATACCAGGGGTCTCCATCTAACATGATACTAGGGGTCTCCATCTAACATGATACTAGGGGTCTCCATCTAACATGATACTAGGGGTCTCCATCTAACATAATCTAGGGTCTCCATCTAAATGATACTAGGGGTCTCCATCTAACATGTACTAGGGTCTCCATCTAACATGATACTCGGGGTCTCCATCTAACATGATACTAGGGGTCTCCATCTAACATGATACTCGGGGTCTCTATCTAACATGATACTAGGGGTCTCCATCTAACATGATACTAGGGGTCTCCATCTAACATGATACTAGGGGTCTCCATCTAACATGATACTAGGGGTCTCCATCTAACACGATACTAGGGGTCTCCATCTAACACGATACTGGGTCTCCATCTAACACGATACTAGGGGTTCCATAACACGATACAGGGTCTCATCATCACGATACTAGGGGTCTCCATCTAACATGATTATAGGGGTCTCATCTAACATGATACTATACTATAGGGTCTCATCTAACTGATTACTAGGGTCTCCATCTAACATGATACTAGGGTCTCCATCTAACATGATACTAGGGGGTTTCCATCTAACATGATACTAGGGGTCTCCATTTAACATGATACTAGGGGTCTCCATCTAACATGAAACTAGGGGTCTCCATCTAACATGATACTTGGGTCTCCATCTAACATGATACTAGGGGTCTCCATCTAACATGATACTAGGGGTCTCCATCTAACATGATACTAGGGGTCTCCATCTAACATGATACTAGGGGTCTCCATCTAACATGATACTCGGGTTTCTCCATCTAACATGATACCAGGGGTCTCCTCTAACATGATACTAGGGGTCTCCATCTAACATGATACTAGGGGTCTCCATCTAACATGATACTAGGGGTCTCCATCTAAACATAATACTAGGGGTCTCCATCTAACATGATACTAGGGGTCTCCATCTAACATGATACTAGGGGTCTCCATCTAAAATAAGACTTGGGGTCTCCATCTAACATGATACTAGGGGTATCCATCTAACATGATACTCGGGCCTACTAACAGGGGTCTCATCTAACATGATACTGGGGTCTCCATCTAACATGATACTAGGGGTCTCCATCTAACATGATACTAGGGGTCTCCATCTAACACGATACTAGGGTCTCCATCTAACAGATACTAGGGGTCTCCCTCTAACAGTATATTAGGGGTCTCCATCTAACACGATATAGGGTTCCATCTAATGGTACTAGGTCTCCATCTAACATGATACTAGGGGCTCCATCTACATGAGGGGTCTCTCTAACATGATACTAGGGGTCTCCATCTAACATGATACTAGGGGTCTCCATCTAACATTGATACTAGGGGTCTCCATCTAACTGTAAACTAGGGGTCTCCATCTAAATGTAATATAGGGGTCTCCATCTAACATGATACTAGGGGTCCTCCATCAACATGATACTAGGGGTCTCCATCTAACATGATACTAGGGGTCTCCATCTAACATGAAACTAGGGTCTCCATCTAACATTATACTAGGGGTCTCATCTAAAATGATACTAGGGGTCTCCTCTAACATGAACTGGGTTCCATCTAACATGAATAGGTATCATCTACATGATAGAGGGGTCTCCATCTAACATGATACTAGGGGTCTCCATCTAACATTATACTAGGGGTCTCCATCTAACATTAACTAGGGGTCTCCATCTAATATGATACTAGGGGTCTCCATCCCTGGGATAAAATACACTATAGTGTTCCATCTAAACGTTGTCCCATTGGACATCAATCCCTAGAGAAAACACGTTACTACTACACCCAAGGATACAATCCCTAGAGGAACCAATTACTACAGACACCAAACATATTCCCCCATAAATAGACATGACATTACCAAGGTCCCATAGACATCAATCTCTACAGAAGAAATATGTTACCCCCCAAGGATACAATCCCTAGAGGAACACATACTACAGACACCAAAGTATTTATCTATGGACATGACATTACCAAGGTTCTACTGGATGTCAATACTCATTGAGGAGACACGTTACTACAACATCACAACAAATCATCCCCTGAAAATGCCCAGACGTCACACTCCAACCCAAGACACAACATTGTCCCTATGGCAGGGATTCTGGGAAATACCTTTGCTGGTCCATCAGGCCCCGCAGGACAGTGCACTCATCTATGGTTCCGAAAGGCCAAACATTCTCCGACATCTTCATCTGTTGCTGCTTCCCCAACATCCTACAAAGAGCTTGCGGTCCTCTGTGTGTGTGACAGGGGGAGTAAGAGATTGGAAACAGGTCAACAAAGGAAATCATGGACAGATATGAATTAGAGGGAGAGGTAGGGCTGTGGGGGCGCTGTTACCCTCGGCTATCGCTGTCTGCTGTCTTGGCTTGACCTGAATTGGCCGATTCATCTGAAAAAACAAAGTACTGAATATGAGACACAGTAATTCCAATGGAACAGTTCACACTGTTCTCACCCTATTCAGATTTCTCTATAACATTTATATAATTTCCCTTTAAATTAAATCCCTTAGGCTACGATTCACGTCACACAAACGCACGAAAAAAATGCAATATATTGCAATAAAACAATCGCATTAAACTGCACGTTTTTAGCTTCCCCCCAGACTTCATTGAGGGCATTATCACACTATAAACACGCAGCGCATAAACACAGAGTTGGATTTGTAGCTGGTTGAACTATTTTCTGTGAATCAATGCAATTCGGTTTAATATCGGATACATGGGGAATAGATTCAAGGAGAAAGATATTATTTCTCCCTCTTTACAAGGCACTGGTAAGGCCTCATTTGGAATATGCGTTGCAGTTTTGAATCCCATATACAAAAGGGACATCTTGGAAACTGAAGCAGTTCAGAGAAGGGCAACTAAATTAATAAGGGGAATGGAGGGGCTTGACTATGCAGGCAGATTAAACAAGTTATAACTAAATTATAAGGGTAATGGAGGGGCTGACTATGCAGGCAGATTAGACAAGTTATAACTAAATTAATAAGGGGAATGGAGGGGCTTGACTATGCAGGCAGATTAGACAAGTTATAACTAAATTAATAAGGGGAATGGAGGGGCTTGAATATACAGACAGATTAGACAAGTTATAACTAAATTAATAAGGGGAATGGAGGGGCTTGACTATGCAGGCAGATTAGACAAGTTAAACTAAATTAATAAGAGGGAATGGAGGGGCTTGACTATGCAGGCAGATTAGACAAGTTAGGGCTGTTTACATTGGAGAAGCGGCGGTTGCGTGGGGACATGATACCTTATACAAATTATTAATGGCCCATACAATGAACTCTCTGGTGCATTGTTCACTATAGGTCATAATCAGAGGACACGTGGACATCCTTAAGGTTGGAAGAAAAGAAGTTTCATCTTCAGGTTAGGAGAGGTTTCTTTACAGTGAGAACGGTGACACTGTGGAATGTCTTCAGCAGATGTGGTAATGGCAAGTTCATAAATTACTGGTATTATATACATATACTGTAGTTCTGGTTGGGTACGGGGATACTATATAATATTGAGAATTACTGGTATAATACATATACTGTAGTTCTGGTTGGTACGGGGAGAACTATCTAATATTGAGAATTACTGGTATTAATACATATACTGTAGTTCTGGTTGGTACGGGGATACTAGAATATTGAGAATTACTGGTATTAATACAATACTGTAGTTCTGGTTGGTACGGGGATATAATATAATATTGAGAATTACTGGTATTAATACATATACTGTAGATCTGTTTGTTTACAGGGATACTAATAATATTGAGAATTACTAGGTATTAATCAAACTACGTAGTCTGGTTAGTACAGGATACTAATAATATTGAGAATTAACTGGTATTAATACATATACTGCAGTTCTGGTTGGTACAGGGATACTATATAATATTGAGAATTACTGATATTAATACATATACTGTAGTTCTGGTTAGTACCATCTCTGTGTTGTGTCCTATTATTTATATACTCCTGACTGGGAGGTCTTTAGTACCATCTCGGTTGATGGGTATCTCTAGTTACATAAGGAGATGATAATGTAGGTGATGTCATTTCTCACACGGGTTTTCTATTCAGACATGTTGTTTAATTAAATCTTTGCAGCTGCTAACCGTAACACCCCACCCCCCAGAAGACACGCACATCCCTACTTAGGAGCTGCCAACTAACCATACCATACCCTTCCAGCCCCCCGGATGCAGTTCTTGATATTCATTATAATATCTGTCTGTTCTTATGTGCGTTCTTTATTTATTACATTGAAATAACCCTTTGTTTCTTTCTCTTCCTGACTTCATCTGCCTAGTTCATTATAGACCAGATACTATGAGGCTTCCAATAAAACCTCTCTGCATTGCAATATCCCCCTAGATTACACTACTGCCCATTGTCTGCCCAGTGGGGCAAACTTAGTGATCTGCTTCCTGTTTTGCACTGAATATTAACATTTAAAGGGACAATTTAAAGGGACATTTAAAGGGACAATTATAGAAACTAAAATGAAATAATTACCTGGAAAGTTGAAGCAATTATTGGGATTTCAGGAGTTAAAAAAAACTTCATTAACAGGGGTGATTTTTATTTAGATTTGGAGTAAACAGGGAAAGGGTTACAGGATCCGCAGTGTCTCTGTGTTAATGTGATAGGGTTAATGTGATAAGCAAGGGTTAACCATGGGATGTTATTCTAGACGTGGATGGGGGGATGGGAGGCTCTGCTTTTGGCACAGTTCATTAAGTAGGTAGGTAGCTGAATTAGGAGGTAGGTAGTGTAGAACTGAGGGGAACCTGGACAGTCACTGGCAGCAAAGAGGTTTAAAATAACTTATCGGCAGTAAAGGGGGTGAAACTGAATGATGTGATTGGGAGATCAGACACGGGTCTGAGAGTGGGCAGGGTCTAGTCTGGGGGGGGTTAACTGGCAAGCTGCCATTTTTAGTAATAGATAGGAAGAGATTGAAATAGTCGCTGACAGGAGGGGTTAGTGCCAAGATGGAAGTTGGCAGCCAAAAATTTAACCATGCCAATCCCTAAGAGGATTAGGGACTTACAGAACCCTCTGGCGCTCTCACTGTTAATAGGTTTATTTTAGTGCAGAGGACTGATGCTGTGTTGCCATGGTACCCAGCTCTGCATCCCACCTCAGTCTGTTGCCTGGAGACCATTGCAACCCCCAGCAAATGATTGTACCATGTGCTGAGAGAGAAAAAGATGGTGAATAGATGAGGCCGTAGGGGTTAATATGGTGATGATATTAAATACATACAAGGGAATCACTGGTCCCCCCAGCAAAGCTATGATGGGGCCCTATCCCTGCTTCATCCACAGTGGTTTTCTGAGAGGAGGCTATTATAGGATAAATAAGGACCCACCAGGGAGTGGGCTGAATGGAGAGGGGCCCCACCGGGAGTGGCTAAATGGAGAAGGGCCCACCAGGGAGTGGTGAATGGAGAAGGGCCCCACCAGGGAGTGGCTGATGGAGAGGGGCCCCACCAGGGAGTGGCTAAATGGAGAAGGGCCCACCAGGGAGTGGCTGAATGGAGAAGGGCCCCACCAGGAGTGGCTGATGGAGAGGGGCCCCACCAGGGAGTGGCTGAATGGAGGAGGGCAGGAAGACAAAGAATTATGGGAAGACTCCATATGCTGTAATGTAGATATTATTTTAACAGGGTATCATACAGGCACGGTGCCAGTCTCTACCCCCATCCAGTCAGTCCCCCAATATCCCTGCCTTATCACTAAAGTCCCAGCATCTCATTCACTAACAAAGCAGCCAGATGCTTTGTAACCAAGGAAACAGAGAAACATGCTCCATGGCAACCACCCACTCATCCCGATTTATCCGTAAGTTGCCAAGTAACGGCCGTGACATCATCACAATTCTCTGTAAACAAAAGAATGGGAGGGGCAGAAACTTCCCAGAGAAGCAATGGGGACAGCGAGAGGAAAAGGGAAATAGCGAGAGGGAAACAGAGGGGGCACAGGGAAAGGGAAATAAGGAACCGTTCCCCAAATCCCGTATAACCCTTGTTGCCAGTAACCTGCCATTCACTGACAATCTTCATTCAGAGGGAGAAACACATTATCCTGCCCAGCACAGAATGTTCTACTAAATTGGGTTGGTTGCCATGGTGATGTACAGGCGCTGTGGTACCTTTACGTCTGACATCAACCAGAGCAGAGAAGGTTTATCGGTCATTTCTACCCTGATACCCCAATACCCAGCTCTATACCCTGGTACCCCAATACCCATAGCTCTACCCTGATACCCCAATACCCACAGCTCTACCCTGATACCCCAATACCCATAGCTCTACCCTGATACCCAATACCCACAGCTCTACCCTGATACCCAATACCCACAGCTCTACCCTGGTACCCAAACCCACAGCTCTACCTCGTACCCAATACCAGCTCAACCTGTACCCAACCCAAGCTCTACCTGTACCCAATACCCATAGCTCTACCCTGATACCCAATACCCAAGCTCTACCCTGGTACCCATACCCACAGCTCTACCTGGTACCAATACCCACAGCTCTACCCGGGACCCCAAACCCACAGCTCTACCCTGATACCCCAATACCACAGCTCTACCCTAGTACCCAATACCCACAGCTCTACCCTGGTACCCAATACCCACAGCTCTACCCTGGTACCCAATACCCACAGCTCTACCCTGGTACCCCAATACCCATGCTTACCCTGATACCCCAATACCCACAGCTCTACCTGGTACAAACCAAACCACTCCACCTGTACACAATACCACAGCTCTACCTGGACCCCAATACCCAAGCTCTACCCTGATACCCCAATACCCACACTCTACCCTGTACCCCTACCCACGCTCTACCCTGGTACCCAATACCCACAGCTCTACCCTGGTTACCCAATACCCACAGCTCTACCTGGTATCCAATACCCACAGCTCTACCCTGGTACCCCAATACCCACAGCTCTACACTGGTACCCCCAATACCCACAGCTCTACCCTGGTACCCAATACCCACAGCTCTACCCTGGTACCCAATACCCACAGCTCTACCTGGACCCAATACCACAGCTCTACCATGATACCCAATACCCACAGCCTCTACCCTGATACCCCAATACCCACAGCTCTACCCTGGTACCCAATACCCACAGCTCTACCCTGATACCCAATACCCACAGCTCTACCCTGATCCCCAATACCCACAGCTCTACCCTGATCCCCAATACCACAGCTCTACCCTGGTACCCAATACCCACAGCTCTACACCTGATACCCAATACCCACAGCTCTACCCTGGTACCCATACCCCACAGCTCTACCCTGATACCCCAATACACAAGCTCTACCTGGTACCCAATACCACAGCTCTACCCTGATACCCAATACCCACAGCTTACCCTGGTACCCAATACCCATAGCTCTACCCTGATACCCCAATACCCACAGCTCTACCCTGGTACCCCAATACCCACAGCTCTACCCTGATACCCAATACCCACAGCTCTACCTGGTACCCAATACCCACAGCTCTACCCTGGTACCCAATACCCCAGCTCTACCCTGGTACCCAATACCAAAGCTCTACCCTGATACCCCAATACCCACAGCTCTACCCTGGTACCCAATACCCCCACAGCTCTACCCTGGTACCCAATACCCACAGCTCTACCCTGGGACCCCAATACCCACAGCTCTACACTGTACCCAACCCAAGCTTACCCTGATACCCCAATACCCACAGCTCTACCCTGGTACCCAATACCCACAAGCTCTACCCTGGTTACCAATAATACCCACAGCCTCTACTGGTACCCCAATACCCATACTCTACCCTGATACCCAATACCACAGCTCTACCCTGGTACCCAATACCAACCAGCTCTACCCTGGTACCCAATACCCACAGCTCTACCCTGGGACCCCAATACCCAAGCTCTACCTGATACCCCAATACCCACAGCTCTACCCTAGTACCCAATACCCACAGCTCTACCCTGGTACCCAATACCCACAGACTATACCCTGGTAACCCAATACCCACAGCTCTACCCTGGTATCCATACCCACAGCTCTACACTGTACCCAATACCCACAGCTCTACCATGATACCCCAATACCCACAGCTCTACCCTGGTACCCAATACCCACAGCTCTACCCTGGTACCCCATACCCACAGCTCTACCCTGGTACCAATACCCACAGCTCTACCCTGAACCCAATACCCACAGCTCTACCCTGATAACCCAATACCCACAGCTCTACCATGGTACCCAATACCCACAGCTCTACCCTGTACCCAATACCCACAGCTCTACCCTGATCCCCAATACCCACAGCTCTACCCTGATACCCCAATACCCACACGCTCTACCCTGGTACCAATACCCACAGCTCTACCCTGATACCCAATACCCACAGCCTACCTGGTACCCAATACCCACAGCTCTACCCTGATACCCCAATACCCACAGCTCTACCCTGGTACCCAATACCCAGCTCTACCCTGATACCCCAATACCCACAGCTTACCCTGGTACCCATACCACAGCTCTACCCTGATACCCAATACCCCAGCTCTACCCTGGTACCCAATACCCACAGCTCTACCCTGAACCCCATACCCACAGCTCTACCCTGGTACCCAATACCCACAGCTCTACCCTGATACCCAATACCCACAGCTCTACCCTGGTACCCAAACCCACAGCTCTACCCTGATACCCCAATACCCACAGTGTGACCTTTATATAGAGAACCATTTAACCCTTTATCCCCATATAGAGATGTGTAAGGGACAGAGTTTGACCTTTATATACAGAACCATTAACCCTTATCCCCATATAGAGATGTGTAAGGGACAGAGTGTGACCTTATAACAGAACCATTTAACCCTTTATCCCCATATATAGATGTGTAAGGGACAGAGTGTGACCTTTATATACAGAACCATTTAACCCTTATCCCCATATAGGGATGTGTAAGGGACAGAGTGTGACCTTTATACGAACCATTTAACTTTATCCCCATATATAGATGTGTAAGGGACAGAGTTTGACCTTTATATCAAGAACCCTTTAAACCCTTATCCCCATATAGGGATGTTAAGGGACAGAGTTGACCTTTATATACAGAACCATTTAACCCTTTAACCCCCTATAGAGATGGTAAGGGACAGAGTGTGACCTTTATATACAGAACCATTTAACCCTTTAACCCCATATAGAGATGTGTAAGGGACAGTGTGTGACCTTTATATACAGAACCATTTAACCCTTTATCCCCATATAGGGATGTGTAAGGGACAGAGTGTGACCTTTATATACAGAACCATTTAACCCTTTATCCCCATATAGAGATGTGTAAGGGACAGAGTGTGACCTTTATATACAGAACCATTTAACCCTTTATCCCCATATATAGATGTGTAAGGGACAGAGTGTGACCTTTTATATACAGAACCATTAACCCTTTATCCCCATATATAGATGTGTAAGGGACAGAGTGTGACCTTTATAACAGAACCATTAACCCTTTAATACCCCATATAGAGATGTGTAAGGGACAGAGTGTGACCTTTATATACAGAACATTTAACCCTTTATCCCCATATAGAGATGTGTAAGGGACAGAGGTGACCTTTATATACAGAACCATTTAACCCTTTATCCCCATATAGAGATGTGTAAGGGACAGAGTTTGACCTTTATATACAGAACCATTTAACCCTTTATCCCCATATAGAGATGTGTAAGGGACAGAGTGTGACCTTTATATACAGAACCATTTAACCCTTTATCCCATATGAGAGATGAGGGAAGAGGACAAGTTGACCTTTATTTAACGAGAACCATTTAAACCCTTTATCCCCATAAGAATGTGTAGGAACGCAGTGTGTGACCTTTAATACAGAACCATTTAACCCTTTATCCCATATAGAGATGTGTAAGGGACAGAGTTTGGCTTTATACGAACCATTTAATTACAAAGATGTGTGGACCGTATTACAGAACCTTTAACCCTTTATCCCCATATAGAGATGTGTAAGGGACAGAGTGTTGACCTTTATATACAGAACCATTTAACCCTTATACCCATATAGAGATGTGTAGGGACAGAGTGTGACCTATATACAGAACCATTTAACCCTTTATCCCCATTAGGATGTGGTAAGGGACAGAGTGTTGACCCTTTATATACAGACCATTTAACCCTTTATCCCCATATAGAGATGGTAAGGGACACCCCAACCCCCCTCCCACCGAGTGTGACACTTTATATACAGAACCTATTTAACCCTTTAACACATATAGAGATGTGTAAGGGACAGGAGTGTGACGCTATATACAGAACCATTTAACCCTTTATCCCCATATAGAGATGTGTAAGGGACAGAGTGTGTGACCTTAATTACAGAACCATTTAACCCTTTTCCCATATGAGATGTGTAAGGGACAGAGTGTGACCTTTATATACAGAACCATTTAACCCTTTATCCCCATATAGGATTGTGTAAGGGACAGAGTGTGACCTTTATATACAGAACCATTTAACCCTTTAACCCCATATAGAGATGTGTAAGGGACAGAGTGTGACCTTTATATACAGAACCATTTAACCCTTTATCCCCATATAGAGATGTGTAAGGGACAGAGACCCTCTGTGTTCACACATAGGCCAGTGCAAGTAAAGTAAATACACAAGAGAAATGCAGTTGCATTTGCATTGGGGTAATATAGGGTGTGGCCCATTGGATGTGGCCCCGGATGGGTGTACAATGATTTTTGCTGCGGTAAGACTTTACATCAGAAAGCAGCTGTGCTCAGATTCTTCTTTTAATCGGCCCAGAGGCCTCTCGCTAATCCCAGGATTATCCAATCAAATTGTAATCTCCCCTCCTCCCAGCATGCAAAGCGTCTGTCAGGATTAATGGTCCAGGTTAAAGATAGAAAGATTCTTAATGTAAATGGACAGAAAGTCCAGTTTTACTTCCACAATCCTGCCAAGTCCTGATGTGACGGATCCCTCGGGGGTCGTTCATCTATTTACTATCCCTGTTCCAATAGGGCATGCTGGGAAATGCCATTGGCAGTGACAGCTGATTGGTTCCCTTCGTTAATCTGTGTTTGGCTGTCAGGGGACTTCCAGATTATCAATAGCTGGACATACATGTGACACGTGCCATTGATTGGGATTCTACATCCATGACTTCCTGCTGTAAAGCCAAGTCAAGATTATTAATTAATGGCCCCTTCCGCACGTCCCCCCCGAAACGTTGCGATATGATATACGGTCACAAATAAATCGTATTGCAGTCTGACCCTCCACTTTGTAATAAAGGTTTTCACACGGAAACCCTGAATAGGACATTGTCTGAACCGAGAGACAATTAACTAAATTAATAACCCCAGATCTCATTCTAGGCTTCGCAAATCAGTTTGACAAGAAGGAGAATAATAATAATATAATCACCAGGGTTCTAAAGTAGGGGCCAATGCAGAGACTAAAAAGCTTTTCCTTACTTACAAAATGGATTTCCACACAAAGACGTGACGTATCTGTGAAATAGACCGCAAGCCGGAAACAGAAAGTAGTTGGAGAAATTATCCGCTGTCATTGGATGACGTGTTGGCCAATCCATAAAGGAGAAACACAGCGTGAAAATGGAACTGTGCTCGTCCCACTTCCAATTTCTCTCAACTCTCCTGTTACAAAACCAAACTTTATACCCTACCCGTAATGTCTGTATAACAGTTACATAGTAACATAGTATTGGAGGTTGTATAAAGACATACATCCATCTAGTCCAACCTTTATACCCTACCCATAATGTCTGTATAACAGTTACATAGTAACATAGTATTGGAGGTTGTATAAAGACATACGTCCGTCTAGTCCGACCTTTATACCCTACCCATAATGTCTGTATAACAGTTACATGGTAACATAGTATTGGAGGTTGTATAAAGACATACGTCCATCTAGTCCAACCTTTATACCCTACCCATAATGTCTGTATAACAGTTACACAGTAACATAGTATTGGAGGTTGTATAAAGACATACGTCCATCTTATCCAACCTTCATCGTGAATACGGCTGCGTTCCGAACTTAGCTTTCTTTCGAAAACCCCAAAATTGCAAGAGAACAGATCCGTGGGAATCACACCAAAAATTAACATCACAAGCAAACAAGCGCTATGTAAACATGGACACAAAAGATTAAAGCTGATCCATCTATCCTTGGAACATGTTTATTTTGGTTCAACAGTGCCCCTCTGCTGTCACAAACCGATATCAAAGCCTGCTCACCCTTAAGTGTAGATTGAGTTTAAGGAGATCGCCTATCCAGTAAAGCAGAGGAGCCGATAGCAACTGCAGCAGTCGCCTTTGCTCGCGAGCGCCTCTTGGAAAACACCCTGTTTGTGCCCTGTAATAAATATTGGCATAATAGAGCAACGCACAGACGCTGGGGTGGAAAAAATGGTTCAATTTATCTAAATCCGAAAAAGCCTCTCATTGCAATGAAACCCTTTTATGGACTGGACTGCGTATTGACGCCAGCGTCCCGCACAGACCTGGAATCAATCCAGGATTTGTCCTTAATCTTCGCTGATATGGTGAATATCCCCATCTGGCACATCCAGTCTGGGTGAGCCCATTAATACACGCTTGACGGTTTTTTCTCTCATTGGGGTCCGGCAAATGGTTAGTGAAGTTTATATGTAAGGATTAAAAACTGCATTGCAAGAGTTTACAGCAACATCCCAGTACAACCCAGTACACTGTAGATGGCACTTACCCCACCACCCCCGTACAAATAGTACCCAGGATGAGGAACCAAAAACCATAAGGTCTAGCATCTAGTTGTGCCTAAACTAATACACCGATAATTCAAAGAAGGAATCTCATGCTGGCTTAGCCCCGCCCACTTCACGAGTCCGGGGCGCTTCTTGGACTGGTCCAACTGGGCCCACACACTATATTTATCCTTTAACCACAATGAATAGATATAAACAATTGCAGACTAAACCAAAACATCTCTGTGGTTTATATCGTGTATTTCCCATGTTAATTGAAAAAGACCATCCTTGTTTTTAGATTTATCCTTCCCTAAGATAAGCCTGACTTATACATAGAGTGACAGGATGTGCAGCCAAATATAAACTTAAATTTTTAGCCGTCGTACCCCCACAAGCTCTAGTCGTTTTAAACCTTCTCTTGATCTGACACGTCACACGCCAAATACTTAATTTGACCCGCTCATCCAGCTTCCTGACTTCAGCACTGTAACCGCTCCTTCGGATTATGGACATCAGCCATTGGCCGTGATGTCACCCGTTGGCCAGGCGAATACAGGCGGGCAGGACACAGGACGGGCCGGGAAGGACCGACAGTACAGGCCGGGCAGAGGACCGACAGTTACAGGCGCGGCAGGACCCACAGTCAGGGGCAGAACGACATACGGCGGGCAGGAACCGACAGGACAGGAGGCAGGCGACCAGTCAGCCGGGCAAGGACCGACAGTAGACCGGCAGGACGGCAGGGACCGACAGTACAGGCGCCGGAAGGACCGACAGTACAGGCGGGCGGACGAGAACAGGCCGCAGACCTACGTATACAGGTCCGGGCAGGACGGACCAGTTACAGGCCGGCGGACCCGAGGGGGCCAGGACTCGACAGTACAGGCGGGCAGACCGACAGTAAGGCCTCCCGGGCAGGACGACGGTTACAGCCGGGCGGACCGACGTACAGGCCGGGCAGGAACCGACCAGTACAGGCCGGGCAGGACCGACAGTACAGGCCGGGCAGGGACGACAGTTAACAGGCGCGGGCAGAAGGAAAGGCGCTGGACCGTACGTACAGCCAGTTGCAGGACCGACAGTACAGGCCAGGGCAGGGACCGGACAGTACAGGCCGGGCAGGGCCGACAGTACAAGGCCGGGCAAAGGACCGAAGTAAGCCGGGCAGGACCGACAGACAGGCCAGGGGCAGGACCGACAGTACAGCCGGGCAGGACCGACGAGCGGCGAGACGAAGGCCGGGCACGACAGCAGCCGGATCGACAACCGGGCGGAGCTACGGAGGGCAGACGCAGTACAGGACGGGAAGGACCGGACAACAGGCGGGGCAGGAGGACCGACAGTACAGGCCGGGCAGAGAAGACGGCAGAGACAGTACAGGCGGGCAGGACCGACCAGTACAGGCGGGCAGGACCGACAGTAACAGGCCGGGCAGGACCGACAGTACAGCAGGGCAGGACCGGCGACAGTACAAGGCCAAGGCAGACTGACGTCAGGCCAAGGCAGGACCGACCGTACCAGAACCAGGAACCAGTAGTTCAAGTAAGGTTTTAAACGACACTTGAAATTTTGGGGGGGTTAAATGAGGCTAAAATGCCTTACTTTGGACGGGGAATCAAATACCAAATTACTAATTATAATAAACATGCCAGGGTTCTAACCCTCAGTTATGTATGGTAAGAGGATATTGGGGGGAGTAGAAACCAGGGGTGTGCATTTAGCAGTCTGTGCGTGTGGGTCTTCTTGCAAGAGGCCTCTCGTAATGTTCCGCAGGAATACATGTCTGTCAAGTCCAGGCCATGTGTTCCCAATGTTATACAGGACAGTCATCTGCACTCAACTTCGCTGCGGCACTTCCTAAGTAGGAGGAGAGTTGGAGTGGAGGAGCTGCTTGTCGTGTTTTGCGAGACATTCAAGCTGTCTTGTGCTTACATAAACGTCTTCCTCTCCTCCTCGAGACGGTAACTGTCCAGGCTCCGCTCTCTTTTAAACTTGCCAACAGTTCATGTTCTGCTCTTTGACTCCTCCTTCACAATTTGCCAAGTTTCTTCTAACTTCCTAGGCGATGCAAGTTCCATATCCCCACATCAAGAATCCCCGTCTCCCCACCAGAGCTGATATAAGCCACCCCCCTAAGCATACGACTTCCTATGGGGCCTCCAGCACGGCATGAACCAACTCTACCATGTACAAGTTTCACTGCTCTCAGATTCACAGATATTGATTTCTATGACTTGTTTGACGGTTGTGTGTTTCAAGACGCAGCAGGATAGATGGTCGGTGTAGCTGTTCGTAAGAGGATCTGCCGAAAGGGGCAAAAAGTGAGATTCTTCTACAAGTTTCTTTCCGTTTCTGTCTCACTAGTGCTGCATTAAGGTGTGATGACTTGGTTCTGGCTGTTTTGGTGTCTCCCACAAGGGGCACTACACTTCAGTTTTCAAGTCCTTCATCCACTGCTCCTACAGGGCATCTCTTATGGTTCGAGGGGGGGTTAGGTTTACTAATGATTCGTGGTCCCATGGAACGTTTCGTACCAGTGAGCGTTTGGTAGCTCTTGCTGGGGAGAAGGTTCTTTGGCGGGAGAGGAAAGAGTGCTTAGGTTCAGATTTGGGCTTGCGAGAAGTTCTATGACTTGTGAGTACGGAGTTTCAGTGAAGAACGAAGGGGAGTCTCCGGTGATTGTAGGGGGAGCACTTCAAGGTGTCAGGCTCCTCCTGTTTTGGATCCAAAGTAAAGGGCTAAGCGGAGGTTCAGAGATATTTCTGGAACTGTTTTGGTTTTTGTTTGCTCTCAGTCCCCTCTGTCTTCTTCTTACAGGGAGGAGTTGAAGGACACCAGGTCTTTCGTCTTTCTTGGGGGGAGGAAGGGCTGCAACGGAGGGGATGGAGGAGGACATGGTTTGAAGGAGGCTCAGAGGTGACCATGGTTGGCTCTAGACACCAGTGAATTCTTCCTCCTGATCTTCGGAGCTGTTGGGTACATGTGAACTTTAGTTTAAAGAACAAGGAGGTGGGGTTGCAAGATATTAGTAAGTTAGATGAGGACACATTGCCCAAATTTAACAGTATATAAGTTAATAAAAAGGGCAATTGGTGGCCTTGAGAACAGTTAGGTTAAGTAAAAGCCTCCGTTTCTTTAAAATGAGCCCAAGGATCGTCTATAGCTGCTGCAGCGTGTGAGAAATGTATATGTTGGAGTTATTTTCAAATTTCCTGCTTTCAGTAGATATGTGACATCACCTGACACTATTCCTCTCCCCTGTCCCCATCCGCGCACTTTAGATTTACTGGAACAGACAGGAATAACCTTACTGGACAGTTGAAAGAGGGATCGCAGTTCAGGACTAGTCACATGGCTACAAGTTGTGAAAGCAGGAAGGAGTGTTTAATAAAAGTTATATTGCTAAACCTTTTCCAGCAATATAACGGGAGAACAAAGTGCCTTTAAAACGTTCAAGGTGTCTTAAGTCCCATGAAAAAAGAATTTCAAGGAGATTCAATAAAAGTCTTTTGTTAATGGTGCTAATTTGCCCCAACCAATCAGATGTAGTTTCAAATGTTAAATAACATATGATTGGTTAGGAAAAATTAGCACCATTTTAAAACGATAGAACTTTATTGAGATAACTCTGTTTCTCAAAGAATAATGTGGCCATTTGTGTCCCCTTCGAAACATTTGACTGCATTTCAGTAATAATTTTCTGTAGATATCCAATCATGTGACCACTTTAAAATGTCGAGTCTCCATACAGAGATTTTAGCAGCCTTACCTGCAATGGGTCTCCAACTAGGGCAAAGTATGGCCATAAATAAAATGGCACAAAGGGGAAGTGCAGCAACAGAATGCAAAAACCAACATTAAAAGTGCTAAACAAAAACACTGACAAAAGTGGCTTCTTTATCAGCCATGGGTTCGGTGTCAAGGAGGAAGGGGGATGGAGCTGGAGGATTCCTGGGTTCAGATACATCCAAAATATCTGGGTCCATTTCTGTTCCTTTCATATCAGAAGAGGCGGAGAGGGAGAAGAGGAAGACGATGAGGAAAGAGAGAGAGAGAGACACGAGCTGCTTGTCTATCGATTCAGAGTCTAGAGCGTGTCACTGTCGTCCATCAGAGAGCAATTTTGGCAGGATGAGTTTAGTGAGAGGCGACCTCTTCCGGTCAGTACCAGAAAGAAAAGGAGAAAAAAAATAGTTTATACAGTATCGGGCATCGTCTGGTATTTAAGTACTACGTTACTGTAAAGGCTAGTGTTAGAGTACTCTAATCAATCATCCCTACTGCACAACATACCAAAATTCCCCACCCAAAAACACAGGATGTTAGAGCAGCCAGGTTAATGCTAATCCCCTAATATAGAGATTCCTGGCAGTTTTCTATGGCAGAGGCTATCCTGTGTAATTCAATGCACCCTGCCACACATTTATTTAGCAATTTTCCACATCGGGTGCATACAGTAATACAGTAATTGTTGCAAAATGCGATGGTGAGTATGTGTGAGTGTAAACAAAACCATTTGTATAGATACACCAAAACACAAAAAATAACGTGACTAGACAGGGTGTATTTAATAAAAGTTCTTATCGTTTAAAATGGTGCTAATTTGCCCCAACCAATCAGATGTTGCTTTTCAAAGTAAAATAAGATCTGATTGGTGTGGGGCACAAAATTAGCACCTTTTGAACAAAATAAGAATTTTTATTGAATCTCAGTGCAAACAAGGTTCACCTTCCAATTCATCTTATCACTTCGTCTTCATCCTCTTCCTCATCCTAAAAGCAAATGAAACCGGACATGTTATGGACACTGGATGATGCAAGAACCAATCAAAGCAACGAATGGGCGCTACACTGGAAAATGGATATAAAAACAATTTGAGGGCTGGTGAAATAAAAGGGCAAAAGTTTTGCCTGTCTTATTAATCTGCCAGAAACCAATCAGATAATAGCTTCTTTACTGGGTTACAGCAGTTACATAACATTCTGATTGGTTTGTGGAGATAAATAGCAGAGAAAAACCTTGCACCTTTCTATTGCAGTTAGCTCCTGGTCTTTATTGGGAATGCACAAGCCAGAATCGGTAAGTTACAATATGAGTTTATACAAAGTAAACATTCCCCAGGACCTTCCCTTGTACAACTGCAACTTCAATAATAAAGTAAAACATAGCAGGAAATCTGAATTAACTCCAAATGTCCCAAGCATCAATACACCAAGTAATTAAAGTTCAGGTTAAAATAAAATGTCATTCCTAATCCAATAACTATTACCCGTAAGAATTATCTTATAAACTCTGCTCCATTCTCGAGGAGATACAAAGTATCAGTAGGGAATTGACTGTAAAGAGGTTTATCTTGGTTAGAAAAAAAGTCATTACATGGTTTTACTCAGAAAAGGTGTACTTTATACTGAACTTCTGTAAAAAAGAATATAGCCTTAAAACAGTCCTTGACCTCCCATTTTATGTTTAAAGGGTAGGTTCACTCACACAGTTAATCTATACCTTTTAGCAGTAATGCAGGACAGTGGTAGGTAAAGGAGCATGTTCGTACTTACTGTTTCACGAGGTAAGGTTAAAAGGTTTCTTCATCGCTCCTGCAGATTATTTGAAGAAGAACAGTTAGGGAAGAATCAATCCTGACCACCCGTTCTTTAATAATGAGATAACGGGATAGTTTCAATTTTTGAGAAAAAATAAAAAACCAAAAGCTGCACTTGTATGCAACTCAAAATACATGTATAATGTGTAGATTAAATCACAACTATAAAAAATACTAAGAAACAAAGAATTAGGCTTCAACAAAAACGGCTAGTGTGCAGAGGATCGATTGATTAAGAGACTATTAAAAAAAAAAAAAAGAGTTCTTGTACATTGTCCCGGTGATCTTAAACTTGGGTATCCTTTACACAAATCAAACCTTATTATACATCATTAAAAATAACCATATAAATAATCCACTCCTGTATGGCAGGGTTTCTACCCTCTCAGTTTATTCAGTTCAGGATGTGGAGGGAGATGGCAAAAAGTTGGTAGCAACACAAGAAAATAAAGTTCTTGTATCAATTTAGTGCCTTGTTTTGCCTTAGGCTTATTCAGCTGGGGTCAGTAGTATGTAACCAACTTCAATAGGTTATTATCCTGCTCCATCAAATTCGAGCTCCACCCTGGGGATCAAGTTTGGTTGCTCTAAGGGAATCTATCCCCCTGGAATCTTGTCTTTTATACGGGTTAGTTATGGTGTTGGATAATAAAGGTTGAGTTCAGCAATACGTATTATAGATCGAGCTCTATAAGAGTGCGGGACAACACAGTCTCTTTTAGAGTAGTAAAACCATCCTATTCAATGCACGAGAAGATAGTACTGGACATTACAACTGGAAACAAAGACACTTCATGTGCAGCTACGTCTTCGATCAGGAATCTGACCAATGAAATGGCCAACAAGGGATATTTTTAGAACGAAAGGTTCCTGTTGGTGCGTTTGACTGTGAGCGGTTACAGTTAAATATGCCTTACATTCAGTTGCTCAAAGTTATGCGTTCATTAGGCAAGGTTCTGAGGGGTCAACACATGGGTTTTTACTTGCTCTGACGCAGAAGAGTCTTCAGAGGCTCTCTCCTTCGTGTCCAGCTGCGAACGGACGCCGGACGCTTCTGAACCCTCTACTAAAACCTCTGCTGCGGGAGTTTTGCCCCTGTCCTGGAATCAGATCGAGTTCCTTCTCTCTTTGGTTGGGAGAAGTAAATAAATAGAAACAATTGTAGTCATCAGATAACCACAGGTACGGATATGAGGGCACTTGTCCCCAGGAGATAGGGAACGCTTCCAAACTCACCATTCCTGCTCATTCACTAAAGGGGGCGGGACGGCCGAGGTCTTTCTGGTGCATTGTCTTCAGCTGTCAGAGGCTGTTTCCTTTGACCTTACGAGAGGGGAACAATACAGTTGCCACGTGTATCTAAGGCGGCAACTCCCTTTGGTTGAAAAGATGATCTCCCGTCGCAAGTCTTCATTTAATATGTTTACGTTGGCCACATACACCAGACTGTAGTGGAACACGCTACGCTTTTAATGACCCCCCTCCTGGAATAGCCAGCCTGCAAAATTAAACAGCTTTAGGAACCATATCCATCAGGATGCTACCTTCAATCTCAGTCATACAATTCACTGGCTATCACCTTAAAGGATGGTGGAAGGGAGAGCTACAATGAGCCCAGGTCCAAAACCAAAGCCCTCTGACACCTCACTCGTGGCCCAGTCCACCAATGACAGCAGCCAGGCTCTTGGGGACGACCTTATCCTTGTCCTCCTCCTTATCGTGGGTGGTTTTTGACCACATTTGAATGGCTGAAAGAAACAAAGGTAACTTGCCCACTTCCCTTCTATGACTTTCATCACATCAGCACAGCAATGCGATGGACTACCTTGGCTTTCCTCTTCCTACGTTCCCACAATTAACGAACGCTCTTCTGAACGCCACATTTTCCACCATTTTCTGTGTAAGTCCCTCTGCATTTGCTCTTCATCTTCCGGAATCAATGCGAAAAGCACACTGGTGGCCAGTGTTGAACAATGAGGGGTCCCACACCGCTATTGGGGCGCCAGCCTGGACCTAGGATCTTGGATGGGCCTCTGTTGGTTGGGAGCGGGGAACTCCGCAGGGGCAAATAATAGGGGTTGGGGTTGCCTGGCCCGGGAAAGAAAGGCGGGAAGGAGGGGATAAACCTGCTCAGAATTAAGTGGTGGTGGATGGGACTGGTGGAGCCGTTGGTGGTTATTGGGTGAGGGTAGGAGTGGGGATAGGAGTCCTCAAAGGGGATGTTTTTGCTTTGCCTATTTGTTGTAGTCGGCCCCTTTTTCTTAGTGCATCGGGGTCTGCATCTGAAATGACCATAGATGGTCCATCCCCACTGGTTACCCAACCGGTGGACAGCTCCATTGAGTTATACATAAGTCATGAAATATGAGGGAGGCGGAGGAGGGATGAAGCAGGACGGCTGAAGGTCGAGCGTTTTGTTAGTTCTTTTTTTTGTTTGGTTTGGGCGTCGATGAGCGGGCAAAAGGTCTCCAGTCTACCGCTACTTGCAGCAGTGGAAGGAAGCGGATAGGGGGCAGGTGGGCGATGGCTGATGGTGAGACATGGCGAGAGACGGCGACGGTCAAGGATGAGAGGCAAAAATACCCGCAGCGCCCGGCACAGGCGGGCAATAGTGGAAAAGGTGGGCAACTGCAACGGGAATTCGTAGTCATTCTTCATCAGAAATTCAGTCTTCTCCAGATGACAGCTGAGAGAGGTGTAAAAAAAAATCACCAAGCGTTAATTAAAAGAATTTCACACATTACCACCACATATAGAGTCTCCGTTTACACTGATTTTACATTCGCCAAATCCCTAAAAGCTTCCAGTCCTACAATCCACATTTCTTAAGGTTCGTACACAAGTTCGACACAAGATGTGTAAGAACCCCCTTTTCGGCCGATAATCGGACATGTATGGACACTGCTGGCTGAAAACAGCCTCATCTCGTTCGGTGATCAACCCAGCGGATGAGCAACCGATCCTCAGAACGAACAAAAGTTGAATAACGAAAAGGCCATGTGTCAAATCGTGTGTCTCAGGTCGGCACCCGCGAAACTTGAAAAAGTCAACTTGAATTGCCACACCAATCCGATGTGAGTTCAAATGTTAAAATAAGATCTGGTTGGTTGGGGCAAAATTAGCACATTTTTAACGATAAGGAAACGTTTATTGCAACTCCCTGTAAGTTCTTAGGAATGTGCTCCACACAAGGCAAGTGGCCATACTAATGAAGGAATTGTCCTTCTAACATTGGGAAGTGATGTGGGAGGAGGCAGCACACTTCTAACGAACAATCTAATCATCCAAGTGGTTCATGGCTGATACACACCCCACAACTTTCCTACCAGACGGAATGTTTGAGACCAGTCGGCCAGGAGGAAGGACCGTCAGTCCACATCTGGACAATAAAAAAAAAACCACGACGAGCGTGGGAACCCGATACACAATTTGTCCCCAAAACACGAAAATGACGGTCAGTCAGGTATAGAATCTATTGTGGTGGTACCCAGCGTAAACAGACAGCGGTATGATCTGCTAAAGGTAGGGAGGGGTGAGATTTTTAATATAGACATCCTTAACTATATCTGTCCTTCGTTCATATTGTTAAAACCAAGCTATCAACCCATGGTACCGTGTAAAACATTCATTATTGGTGGAGAAACTGACCCTAGGCTTGTGGAAAGCATTTACTGGACCAAATGCTGGGGTCTCTTAGAAGGGAAGTTCCGGCATCTGCATAACCTGTAACAAACAATTATATTGGTGGTTCATATGTGACACATGGATCATGATTTAGAGGTACTTTAGAAACAGGAAGAATGGGGGAGATTCCAACAGGAAAGAATACCAAGCCCTGACCACTCCGTCCACTCCCAGATAGATCTGGACTCAAGATTTTGTTGCTTGGCTGCACACATCCCCCAATAAACCTCCGCAGTCTCACCCAGGTAGCTAGCTGTGTGCTTCCCCTAATGAATCAGGGTGACAAATTTATAAGACTATGTATGTACATGTAACAAGTGCCACGATAAAAGTTGGGTGATAAGTCTTAGCGAGCTTTGGGGTGTTTTATCGCAAGGTGTTAGGGGGACGGTTAAAGACACGAACATATATTATATGCTGTATATGTGCCTCCTATAGACTGCGAGATCCCGTTTTAACCAATAAACCCTCCAACCATGCTACCCGTCATGATTCCAGATTTAAACAGTTAGGACTAAAAAGCCTGTTGTTAATGCCGGGTGCAGCTTGGAAACCCTCAATAAAAGGAAATATTTCAATTGCAAGTATTGCAGGGTCCCCATTGGGATCGTGAGTTGTACAAAAGTTTTATTTTATTTACAAGATGGCACATGAGTTTAAGATATTAGACTATTAGGGTACGCATGGGTATAGGAGGTTGTGTCTAGTACAATAAAGTTTATTTTATTTACAAGATTGTGCACATGAGGTGGGTATGTACAATAAAGTTTTATTTTATTTACAAGTGTGCACATTGAAGAGGTGGTATAGTACATAAAGTGCGGCCAGTTTTTCTGCCAATGCATACATATGGTCATGAGTGCTAAATGCTGGTACAGGCTTCCGGTTTTCTCATGCTGGTTTACCATCGGTAACCCCTAAGCACCACAGATTATCAACTACGTATGGTTAGCAGAGACCATTAAATAAAGCAAAGTAGGGGTCAATTCTATATTTCTATGCTGGGAACGAACTATATTACATCATGTATTTTATGATAAGCAAAAAACACATATGTAGTATGTTAAAGGGACACTATGTAGTGCAAAAAAGGTTTGTCCAATATCAGGGCAATACAGTCTAAAAAGCGGACTTATAACTCTGAACAGATTTTCCAGGGTGGTAGGAAAGCCCCTTACTCTAAGACTTCCTGCATGGTGCCAATACGAAGGTGAACTTTCAAAGATCCCCCGGGAATGGTTACTAATTAGATTTCCGCCTCATTCCCATTTTGTGATAAGAGGTTGGAGCGGGGTTAAGAGTACAACGCACGTTACCCCGGCTATCCCTGCCTCATAGAATATAAGCGAGAAACGGGAGATGTCACCCATAAACTATTTATTCTATTACAGAAACAGGAGAGGAAATTAGTCACTATTAGAACTTAAGTTTAGGAATGATTCAGGCACAATGGGTTGATTCGGGTAACTAGGATGAATACTCGGTAAATAAAAACAGCCAGAGCAGGTCTCAAAAGACATACGTCCATCTGTCCAACCTTTATACCCTACCCTAAGGTTCTGTTTAAATGTTAATAGTAACATAGTATTAGGTGGTAAAGACATACATCCATCTAGTCCAACCTTTAACCCTACCCATAATGTTGTAAACAGTTACATGTAACATAGTATTGGAGTTGTATAAAGACATACGTCCTCTAGTCCAACCTTTTACCTACCATAATGTCTGTATAACAGTTACATAGTAACATAGTATTGGAGGTTGATAAAGACATAGTCCATCTAGTCCAACCTTTATACCCTACCCATATGTCTGTATAACAGTTACCATAGTAACATAGTATTGGAGGTTGTATAAAGACATACGTCCATCTAGTCCAACCTTTAACCCTACCCATAATGTCTGTATAACAGTACATAGTAACATAGTATTGGAGGTTGTATAAAGACATACGTCCATCTAGTCCAACCTTTATACCCTACCCATAATGTCTGTATAACAGTTACATAGTAACATAGTATTGGAGGTTATAAAGACATAAGCCATCTAGTCCAACCTTATATACCCTACCCATAATGTCTGTATATCATCAGTAACATAGTATTGGAGGTTGTATAAAGACATACGTGCCATCTGAATCCAACCGTATAACAGTCCACCAGTAACATAGTATTGGATGATGTAAAAGACATCGTCCATCTAGGTCTCAACCTTTATACCCTACCCATAAGTCTGTTTATAACAGTACATAGAAATAGATGGAGGTTGTATAAAGACATAGTCCATCAGTCCAACCTTTAGAACCCTCCCATAAGGTCGGTAAACAGCACATAGTCAACATAGATTGGAGGTTGTATTAAAGACATCGTCATCTAGTCCAACCTTTTGACCCTACCAATAAGTCTTGATAACATTACAAAGAACATTATATTGGAGGATGTATAAAGACAACGTCCATTAGTCCAACGTCTACCACTACCCAAATTGTCTTGAAACAGTTACATAGAACATAGTATTGGAGGTGTATTAAAGAATACGTCATCTAGTCCAGCCTTTATACCCTAACCATATGTCTGTATAACAGTACATAGTTAAACCTAGTAATTGGAGGTGTATAAAGGACATACATCCACATCTATGCCAACCTTTATACCCTCCTACCTAATGTAGGTATAACGTTACATAGTTAACATCGTTTGGAGGTTGTATAAAGACAGACGCTCCATATAGTCCAACAGTTATACCCGTACCATAATGTATGTATAACAGTCACATAGTAAATAGATTGAGTTGTATAAAGACATACGCCATCTGTCCACCTTTATACCCTGACCCATACTGTCTGTATACACAGTACATAGAAACATAGATTGGGAGGTTGTATAAAGACAGACATCATCTAGTCCAAACCTTTAAACCCTACCCATCAATGTCTGTATAACAGTTAATAGTAAACTAGGTGAGGTTGTTTAAAGACACACTCCATATAGGTCCAACCTTTAACCCACCCAATGTCTGTAGAACAATTCATAGTAACATAGTATTGCCGAGTGTATAAAGACATCGTCCATTAGTCCAACCTTTATTGACCATACCATAATGTCTGATAACAGTCACATAGTAACATACGTATTGGAGGTTGCAAAAGACATACGTCCTCTAGTCAACCTTTATACCCTTACTCCTAATGTATCGTATAAACAGTTACATAGGAACATAGGATTGGAGTTGATAAAAGACCATACGTACATATAGTAAAACCTTTATACCCCACCCCAGAATGTCTGCTATAAACAATTACATAGTAAATTAGTATGGAGGTTGATAAAAGGACATACGTCAATCTAGTCCACCTTTATACCTACCCATAAACTGTCTGTATAACAGTCAATAGGTAACCTAGTATTGGGAGGTTGCATAAAGACATACGGCCCATCTAGCCAACCTTTATACCCTACCCATAAGTCGTATAAAACAGTACTACGTAAATAGGATTGGAGTTGACTAAAGCCATACGTCCATTAGTCCAACCTTTATACCCTACCATAAATGTCTGTAAACAGTACAGAGTAAATAGTATGGAGGTTGTATAAAGAAATACATCCATCATTCCAACCTTTACCCTACCCATAATGTCCCGTTTATAACAGTTACATGTAACCATAGTATTGGAGGTTGTATAAAGACTACGTCAATCTTAGTCCAACCTTTATACCCTACCCATAAGGTCTGTTAACAGTACATACGTAAATAGTATTGGCGGTTGTATAAAGACATAACCATCTATTCCAACCTTTATACCCTACCCAGAAGTCTATGTTTAATAGTAACCTAGCATGCACGTAGGTCTTTATTCCACACAATACCATTGTAACTATGTAAAGCTAGCCAGCTAAACTTTAGTAATCGTTCGCAAGAATAATCTTTCGGAGAGACAATCTGCTCTACAGAACTAAAATTCAGGCAAATTGTTTCTGCCAGACATTTGTTAAATCAGAAACAGATAAACTGGTGATTAAGTGTTCGGGGAGTTGTAATTTATTGGCTACTCGCCATGCAAGCAGCACGGTTTTAAAGGCTATTCACACCAAAAAAAATATATATAGGTAATTATCTCCAAAACAACAACAGTTAGACTTATGACGACGTAGGGCTAACAGGTTAAGCAGCAACAAATGGTGTTCGTACCCTTATCTCTGCTCTCAAAGGTTCGGCCCCTTTTCAAGCTCTAAAGGTTTTTACACGCTTGCGACGGCTCAGAGGAGGAAGCTAGGGAACAATCATTAGCCAGTGGCTAGGATGTCATTAACTTTGCTTCCTGTCCCCCTTACAGTTAGCCGCAGCTGGGGATCCTGGTAACAGTCATGGAAGCGGATTCAGGCTAGACTGCATCTCTCTGCTTTATGAGGAGATGGGGTTTGGGGGTGTGATTGACTTCTTATGACTCTTTTCCCATTTGAGCGCGTGAACCTGCCCTTCAAACTCAAGCTTTTTATGCATTTGCATCTATCCATAATAAAAACGTTCTCTGCCATTCTGCAAAGGAGACCCTAAAGGTCTAACGAACTCACCTCCGTATGTTCTGACCCACGTACTATCTATACCTTTCACGGCACCCAGCGATGGTTCAGGCACACAAAGCCCCATCGTGAATACGGCTGCGTCCGAACTTAGCTTTCTTTCGAAAACTCCCAAAATGCAGGAACAGATCCCGTGGGAATCACACCAAAAATAACATCACAAGCAAACAAGCGCATGTCAAATGGACACAAAGATTAACAGCTGATCCATCTATACCTGGAACATGTTATGGTTTGGTTCAACATGCCACCATCTGCTGTCACAAACCGATATCACAAGCTTGCTCCCCTTAAGTTAGATGGAGTTTAAGGAGATCGCTCTATCAAGTTAAAGCAGAGGAGCCGATAGCACTGCAGCAGTCGCCTTTGCTGCGAGCGCCTCTCTCTGGGAAAACACCCTGTTTCGTGCCCTGTAATAAATATTGCGCATAATAGAGCAACGCACCAGACCGATGGGGGTGGAAATGGTCAATTATCTAAATCCGAAAAAAGCCTCTCATTGCAATGAAACCCTTTATGGGACGGGACATGCGTATTGACGCCAGGT
Source organism: Hymenochirus boettgeri (assembly GCA_019447015.1). NCBI lineage: Eukaryota > Metazoa > Chordata > Amphibia > Anura > Pipidae > Hymenochirus > Hymenochirus boettgeri. The sequence continues at coordinate 20,142 of JAACNH010000506.1, read as the reverse complement.
CCCGCACAGACCACTGGAATCAATCCAGGGATTTGTCCTTATCTTGCTGATATGTTGAATATCCCCAATCTGGCACATCCAGTCTGGGTGACGCCCTTAATACACGACTGACGTTTTTTCTCTCTATTGGGGTCCGGGCAATATTGGTTAGTGAAGTTATTGTAAGGATAAAAATGCATTGCAAGACGTTTACAGCAACAATCACCAGTCACCCCAGTCACTGTAGTGGCCTTACCCCACCACCCCACGTACCAAATAGTACCCAGGATGAGGACCAAAAACCACTAGGTCTAGATCCTAGTTGGCCTAAACTAAATAGCACCGTAACTTCAAAGACGGAATCTCACTGCGGGGCTTAGGCCCGCCCACTCCACGAGTCCACGGGGCCGCTTCTTGGACGGTCCAATGGGGACCAACACTATATTTCCTTTAACCACAAATGAATAAACAATTGCAGACTAAACCAAACATCTCTGTGGCTTTATATCGTTGTAATTGTCCCAGTTATGAAAAGACCATCACTTGTTTTTAGATTTATCCTTCCCTAAGATAAGCCTGACTATACATAGAGTGACAGGATGTGCAAGCCAAAATATAACTTAAATTTTTAGCCTCGTACCCCCCAACGCGTAGTGCGTTTTAAACCTTCTCTTGATCTGAACACCGTCACACGCCAAAATACTTAATTTGACCCGCTCATCCAGCTTCCTGCTTACAGCACTCGTAACCGGTCTTCGGATAGGGACGATCAGCCATGGCCGTGATGTCACCATGGCCAGGACCGACATACAGGCCGGGCAGGACCGACAGGACAGGGCCGTGGAAAGGACCGACATACAGGCCGGGCAGAGGACCGACAGTTAAGGCCGGCAGGACCTACAGTACAGGCCGGGGCAGACCGACAGGACAGGCGGGAGCAGGGCAGGACCGACAGTAAAGGACGGGCAGGGACCGACAGTACAAGGCCCGGAAGGACCGACAGTACAGGCCGGCAGGACCGAACAGTAAAGGCCGGGCAGGACGACAGTACAGGCCGGGGGGCAGACCGACAGTACGGCCCGGGCAGACCGACAGGTAAGGGTCTCCTCCTCGGGCAGGACAGACAGTTTACAGCCGGGCGGACCGACAGTACAGGCCGGGCAAGGAACCGACCAGTACAGGCCGGGCGGACCGACAGTACAGGCCGGGCAGGACGACAGTTTAAACAGGCCGGGAAGGACCGGCCTAGTACAGCAGTTGCAGGGACCGCAGTACAGGCAGGGCAGGGCCGGACAGTACAGGCCGGGCAGGGTGCCGACAGTAAAGGCCGGGAAAGGGACCGACAGTAAGCCGGGCAGGACCGACAGATCAGCCGGGGCAGGACCGACAGTACGGCCGGGCAGGACCGACAGACAGGCCGGCAGGACGACAGGAAAGGCCGGGCAGGACCGACAGTACAGGCCGGCAGGATCCGACCAGTACGCGGGCAGGGGACCGCAGTACAGGAAGGGCAGACGACAGTACAGGCCGGGAAGGACCGGACAGACAGGCCGGGGCAGGAGGACCGACAGTACAGGCCGGGCAGGACGACAGTACAGGCGGGCAGACCGACCAGTACAGGCCCGGGCAGGACCGACCCAGTACAGGCGGGCAGGACGACAGACAGGCCGGGGCATGACCGACAGTACAGCAGGGCAGGCCCGGCGACAGTAAAGGCAAGGAAGACTGACAGTCCAGGGCCAAGGCAGGACCGACCGTACCATAGAACAGGAACCAGTAAGGTTCAAGTAAGGTTTTTAAAGCCACTGAAATTTTGGGGGTGGTTAAATGAGGCTAAATGCCTTACTTGACGGGAATCAATTACCCCAAATTATCTAAATTTAATAAACATGCCAGGGTTCTAACCCTCAGTTATGTATGGTAATAAGGATATTGGGGGGTAGGGTGAGAAACAGGGGGTGCATTTAGCCAGTCTGTGCTGTGGTCTACTTGCAAGAGCCTCTCGTAATGTTCCCGCAGAATATCATGTCCGTCATAGTCCAGGCCCTGTGTTCCCAAATGTATATTACAGGACAGTCATCTGCACTACAAACCGCTGGCATTCATAAGTAGGAGAGGAGATGTTGGAGGAGGAGCTGCTTGTCGGTTTTGACGAGACATCTCAAGCTGTCTGTGTTACATAAACGTCTTCCTCCTCCTCCTCGAGACGGTAACTGTCCAGGCTCCGCAATCTTTTACAACTTGCAACGTTCATGTTCTGCTCTTTGACTCCTCCTTCACCAATTTGCCACAGTTTCTTCTAACTTCCTAGGCGAGGCAATTCCATATCCCCAACATCAAGAATCCCGTCTCCCCATCCAGAGCTGATATAAGCCACCCCCTAAGCATACGACTTCCTCATGGGGCCTCAGCACGGCATGACCACCATCTACCATGTACAAGTTCACTGCTCTCAGATCCAAAGATATTGATTCTTGCCTTTTTGACGGTTGTGATGTTTCAACGACGCAGCAGGACTAGATTGGTTAGCTGTTGCTAAGAGGATCTGCCGCAAAGGGGCAAAGGCGATTCTTCTAAAGTTTCTTCCTTTCGTCTCACTAGGTGATGATAAGCGTGTGATGACTTGGTTCTGGCTGTTTTGGTGTCTCCACAAGGGGCATACACTTAGTTTCCAAGTCCTTCATCCACTGCTCTCTACAGGGCATCTCTCTATGGATTCGAGGTGGGTGGTTAGGTTTCACTAATGATGCGTTGGTCCCATGGAACGGTTCGTACTAGTGAGCGTTTGGTAGCTCTTGCTGGGGAGAAGGATTCTTGGATGGAGAGGAAAGGTGCTTAGGTTCAGATTTGGGCTTGCGAGAAGTTCTATGAATTGTTGAGTCGAGAGTTTCAGTGAGAACGAAGGGGAGTCTCCGGTGATGGGAGGGAGCACTCTCAAGGGTCAGGTCCTCCTGTTTTGGATCAGTAAAGGGCTTAAGCGGCGGTTCAGAGATATTTCGGAAACTGTTTTGGGGGGTTTTTGGTTTGCTCTCAGTCCCCTCTGTCTTTCTTCAGGGAGGAGTGAAAGGACCCAGGTCTTCGTCTTCTTGGGGGGAAGGAAGGCGCTGCAACGGAGGTGATGGAGGAGGACAGGTTTGGAAGGAGGCTCAGGAGGCCAGGTTGGCTCTAGGCATCCCAGTGAATTCCTTAGCCTTGATCTCGGAGCTGCTGGGTACATGTGAACTTTAGTTTAAAGAACAAGAGGGGGATGCAACGATTATAGTAGTTAGAGAGACACATTGCCCAAATTTAACAAGTATATAAGTAATAAAAAGGGCAATATTGTGGCCTTGGACAGTTAGGTTAAGTAAAAGCTGCCGTTTCTTTAAAATGAGCAAGGATCGTCTTAGCGGCTGAAGCCTGTGAGAAATTATATGTTGGATTATTTTCAAATTCCTGCTTTCAGTAGCTGATGTGACACTCACCTGAACATTCTCCTCCTCCCCTGTCCCCATCCGAGCACTTTAGATTTCACTGGAACAGACAGGAATAACCTTATGGACAGTTGAAAGAGGGATCGCAGTAGGATAGTCACATGGCTACAAGTTGTGAAAGCAAGGAAGGAAGTGTTCGTAATAAAGTTATATTGACTAACCTTTCCAGCAATATAACGGGAGAACAAAGTGCCTTTTTAAAACGTTCAATGTCTTAAGTCCATGAAAGAAAAATTTCAAGGAGATTAATAAAAGTCTTTGTTAATGTGCTAATTTGCCCAAACAAGTCAGATGTTAGTTTCACATGTTAAATAACATATGATTGGTTATGGCAAAATTAGCACCATTTTAAACGATAAGAACTTTTATTGAATAACTCTGTTCTCAAAGAATAATGTGGGCAATTGTGTCCCCTTCGAAACATTTGACTGCATTTCAGTAATAATTTTCTTAGATATCCAATCATGTGACCCACTTTAAAATGTCGAGATCTCCATACAGAGATTTTTAGCAGCCTTACCCTGCAATGGGTCTCCAACTAGGGCAAAGTATGGCCATAAATAAAATGGCACAAAGGGGGAAAGGCAGCAACAGAATGCAAAAATCAAACATTCAAAGTGCTAAAAAAAAAAACACTGGACTAAAGTGGTCTTCTTTATCAGCCAATTGGTTCGGGTCCGAAAAGGAGGAAAGTGGGGTGGAGTGGAGGATTCCTGGGTTCAGATTACATCAAAATATCTGGGTCATTTCTTGCTTCCTATCTCATTCAGAAGTGGCAGGAGAGGGAAGAAGAGGAAGACGATGAGGAGAAGAAGAAGACTACGAGCTGCTTGCTCTATCGATTCGCTAGAGCTTCTAGAGCTGTGTCACTGTCGTCATCAGAGACTTAATTTTGGCAGGATGAGTTTAGTGAGAGGCGACTCTTCCTCTACCAGCAAAGAAAAGAGAAAAAAAAAAGTTTATACAGTATCGGGCCATCGTTCGGTATTTAAACGTATATTACTGTAAGGCTAGTGTTAGAGTACTCTCAATCACTATCATCCCTACGACAAACCAAATTCCACATACCCAAAAACACAGGAGTTAGAGCAGCCAGGTTAATGCTAATCCCCTATATAGAGATTCCTGGCAGTTTCTATGGCAGAGGCTATCCTGTGTAATCTCAATGCACTGCCACACATTCATTAGCAATTATTCAACATCGGGTGCATACAGTAATACAGTAATTGTTGCAAAATGCGATGGGAGATAGTGTGAGTGTAAACAAAACCATTGTATAGATACCACATAACACAAAATAACGGACAGACAGGGGTATTTAATAAAAGTTTCTTATCGTTAAAATGGTGCAATTTGCCCCAACCAATCAGATGTTGCTTTCAAATGTTTAAATATAAGATCTGATGGTTGGGGCCAAATTAGCCACCATTTGAACAAACATAAGAATGTTTATGAATCTCTAGTGCCAAACAAGGTCTCACCTTCAGATCTTCTCTTTATCACTTCGTCTTCATCCTCTTCCTCATCCTAAAAGCAAATGAAACCGGACATGTTATGGACACTGGATGATGCAAGAACCAATCAAAGCAACGAATGGGCGCTACACTGGAAAATGGATATAAAAACAATTTGAGGGCTGGTGAAATAAAAGGGCAAAAGTTTTGCCTGTCTTATTAATCTGCCAGAAACCAATCAGATAATAGCTTCTTTACTGGGTTACAGCAGTTACATAACATTCTGATTGGTTTGTGGAGATAAATAGCAGAGAAAAACCTTGCACCTTTCTATTGCAGTTAGCTCCTGGTCTTTATTGGGAATGCACAAGCCAGAATCGGTAAGTTACAATATGAGTTTATACAAAGTAAACATTCCCCAGGACCTTCCCTTGTACAACTGCAACTTCAATAATAAAGTAAAACATAGCAGGAAATCTGAATTAACTCCAAATGTCCCAAGCATCAATACACCAAGTAATTAAAGTTCAGGTTAAAATAAAATGTCATTCCTAATCCAATAACTATTACCCGTAAGAATTATCTTATAAACTCTGCTCCATTCTCGAGGAGATACAAAGTATCAGTAGGGAATTGACTGTAAAGAGGTTTATCTTGGTTAGAAAAAAAGTCATTACATGGTTTTACTCAGAAAAGGTGTACTTTATACTGAACTTCTGTAAAAAAGAATATAGCCTTAAAACAGTCCTTGACCTCCCATTTTATGTTTAAAGGGTAGGTTCACTCACACAGTTAATCTATACCTTTTAGCAGTAATGCAGGACAGTGGTAGGTAAAGGAGCATGTTCGTACTTACTGTTTCACGAGGTAAGGTTAAAAGGTTTCTTCATCGCTCCTGCAGATTATTTGAAGAAGAACAGTTAGGGAAGAATCAATCCTGACCACCCGTTCTTTAATAATGAGATAACGGGATAGTTTCAATTTTTGAGAAAAAATAAAAAACCAAAAGCTGCACTTGTATGCAACTCAAAATACATGTATAATGTGTAGATTAAATCACAACTATAAAAAATACTAAGAAACAAAGAATTAGGCTTCAACAAAAACGGCTAGTGTGCAGAGGATCGATTGATTAAGAGACTATTAAAAAAAAAAAAAAGAGTTCTTGTACATTGTCCCGGTGATCTTAAACTTGGGTATCCTTTACACAAATCAAACCTTATTATACATCATTAAAAATAACCATATAAATAATCCACTCCTGTATGGCAGGGTTTCTACCCTCTCAGTTTATTCAGTTCAGGATGTGGAGGGAGATGGCAAAAAGTTGGTAGCAACACAAGAAAATAAAGTTCTTGTATCAATTTAGTGCCTTGTTTTGCCTTAGGCTTATTCAGCTGGGGTCAGTAGTATGTAACCAACTTCAATAGGTTATTATCCTGCTCCATCAAATTCGAGCTCCACCCTGGGGATCAAGTTTGGTTGCTCTAAGGGAATCTATCCCCCTGGAATCTTGTCTTTTATACGGGTTAGTTATGGTGTTGGATAATAAAGGTTGAGTTCAGCAATACGTATTATAGATCGAGCTCTATAAGAGTGCGGGACAACACAGTCTCTTTTAGAGTAGTAAAACCATCCTATTCAATGCACGAGAAGATAGTACTGGACATTACAACTGGAAACAAAGACACTTCATGTGCAGCTACGTCTTCGATCAGGAATCTGACCAATGAAATGGCCAACAAGGGATATTTTTAGAACGAAAGGTTCCTGTTGGTGCGTTTGACTGTGAGCGGTTACAGTTAAATATGCCTTACATTCAGTTGCTCAAAGTTATGCGTTCATTAGGCAAGGTTCTGAGGGGTCAACACATGGGTTTTTACTTGCTCTGACGCAGAAGAGTCTTCAGAGGCTCTCTCCTTCGTGTCCAGCTGCGAACGGACGCCGGACGCTTCTGAACCCTCTACTAAAACCTCTGCTGCGGGAGTTTTGCCCCTGTCCTGGAATCAGATCGAGTTCCTTCTCTCTTTGGTTGGGAGAAGTAAATAAATAGAAACAATTGTAGTCATCAGATAACCACAGGTACGGATATGAGGGCACTTGTCCCCAGGAGATAGGGAACGCTTCCAAACTCACCATTCCTGCTCATTCACTAAAGGGGGCGGGACGGCCGAGGTCTTTCTGGTGCATTGTCTTCAGCTGTCAGAGGCTGTTTCCTTTGACCTTACGAGAGGGGAACAATACAGTTGCCACGTGTATCTAAGGCGGCAACTCCCTTTGGTTGAAAAGATGATCTCCCGTCGCAAGTCTTCATTTAATATGTTTACGTTGGCCACATACACCAGACTGTAGTGGAACACGCTACGCTTTTAATGACCCCCCTCCTGGAATAGCCAGCCTGCAAAATTAAACAGCTTTAGGAACCATATCCATCAGGATGCTACCTTCAATCTCAGTCATACAATTCACTGGCTATCACCTTAAAGGATGGTGGAAGGGAGAGCTACAATGAGCCCAGGTCCAAAACCAAAGCCCTCTGACACCTCACTCGTGGCCCAGTCCACCAATGACAGCAGCCAGGCTCTTGGGGACGACCTTATCCTTGTCCTCCTCCTTATCGTGGGTGGTTTTTGACCACATTTGAATGGCTGAAAGAAACAAAGGTAACTTGCCCACTTCCCTTCTATGACTTTCATCACATCAGCACAGCAATGCGATGGACTACCTTGGCTTTCCTCTTCCTACGTTCCCACAATTAACGAACGCTCTTCTGAACGCCACATTTTCCACCATTTTCTGTGTAAGTCCCTCTGCATTTGCTCTTCATCTTCCGGAATCAATGCGAAAAGCACACTGGTGGCCAGTGTTGAACAATGAGGGGTCCCACACCGCTATTGGGGCGCCAGCCTGGACCTAGGATCTTGGATGGGCCTCTGTTGGTTGGGAGCGGGGAACTCCGCAGGGGCAAATAATAGGGGTTGGGGTTGCCTGGCCCGGGAAAGAAAGGCGGGAAGGAGGGGATAAACCTGCTCAGAATTAAGTGGTGGTGGATGGGACTGGTGGAGCCGTTGGTGGTTATTGGGTGAGGGTAGGAGTGGGGATAGGAGTCCTCAAAGGGGATGTTTTTGCTTTGCCTATTTGTTGTAGTCGGCCCCTTTTTCTTAGTGCATCGGGGTCTGCATCTGAAATGACCATAGATGGTCCATCCCCACTGGTTACCCAACCGGTGGACAGCTCCATTGAGTTATACATAAGTCATGAAATATGAGGGAGGCGGAGGAGGGATGAAGCAGGACGGCTGAAGGTCGAGCGTTTTGTTAGTTCTTTTTTTTGTTTGGTTTGGGCGTCGATGAGCGGGCAAAAGGTCTCCAGTCTACCGCTACTTGCAGCAGTGGAAGGAAGCGGATAGGGGGCAGGTGGGCGATGGCTGATGGTGAGACATGGCGAGAGACGGCGACGGTCAAGGATGAGAGGCAAAAATACCCGCAGCGCCCGGCACAGGCGGGCAATAGTGGAAAAGGTGGGCAACTGCAACGGGAATTCGTAGTCATTCTTCATCAGAAATTCAGTCTTCTCCAGATGACAGCTGAGAGAGGTGTAAAAAAAAATCACCAAGCGTTAATTAAAAGAATTTCACACATTACCACCACATATAGAGTCTCCGTTTACACTGATTTTACATTCGCCAAATCCCTAAAAGCTTCCAGTCCTACAATCCACATTTCTTAAGGTTCGTACACAAGTTCGACACAAGATGTGTAAGAACCCCCTTTTCGGCCGATAATCGGACATGTATGGACACTGCTGGCTGAAAACAGCCTCATCTCGTTCGGTGATCAACCCAGCGGATGAGCAACCGATCCTCAGAACGAACAAAAGTTGAATAACGAAAAGGCCATGTGTCAAATCGTGTGTCTCAGGTCGGCACCCGCGAAACTTGAAAAAGTCAACTTGAATTGCCACACCAATCCGATGTGAGTTCAAATGTTAAAATAAGATCTGGTTGGTTGGGGCAAAATTAGCACATTTTTAACGATAAGGAAACGTTTATTGCAACTCCCTGTAAGTTCTTAGGAATGTGCTCCACACAAGGCAAGTGGCCATACTAATGAAGGAATTGTCCTTCTAACATTGGGAAGTGATGTGGGAGGAGGCAGCACACTTCTAACGAACAATCTAATCATCCAAGTGGTTCATGGCTGATACACACCCCACAACTTTCCTACCAGACGGAATGTTTGAGACCAGTCGGCCAGGAGGAAGGACCGTCAGTCCACATCTGGACAATAAAAAAAAAACCACGACGAGCGTGGGAACCCGATACACAATTTGTCCCCAAAACACGAAAATGACGGTCAGTCAGGTATAGAATCTATTGTGGTGGTACCCAGCGTAAACAGACAGCGGTATGATCTGCTAAAGGTAGGGAGGGGTGAGATTTTTAATATAGACATCCTTAACTATATCTGTCCTTCGTTCATATTGTTAAAACCAAGCTATCAACCCATGGTACCGTGTAAAACATTCATTATTGGTGGAGAAACTGACCCTAGGCTTGTGGAAAGCATTTACTGGACCAAATGCTGGGGTCTCTTAGAAGGGAAGTTCCGGCATCTGCATAACCTGTAACAAACAATTATATTGGTGGTTCATATGTGACACATGGATCATGATTTAGAGGTACTTTAGAAACAGGAAGAATGGGGGAGATTCCAACAGGAAAGAATACCAAGCCCTGACCACTCCGTCCACTCCCAGATAGATCTGGACTCAAGATTTTGTTGCTTGGCTGCACACATCCCCCAATAAACCTCCGCAGTCTCACCCAGGTAGCTAGCTGTGTGCTTCCCCTAATGAATCAGGGTGACAAATTTATAAGACTATGTATGTACATGTAACAAGTGCCACGATAAAAGTTGGGTGATAAGTCTTAGCGAGCTTTGGGGTGTTTTATCGCAAGGTGTTAGGGGGACGGTTAAAGACACGAACATATATTATATGCTGTATATGTGCCTCCTATAGACTGCGAGATCCCGTTTTAACCAATAAACCCTCCAACCATGCTACCCGTCATGATTCCAGATTTAAACAGTTAGGACTAAAAAGCCTGTTGTTAATGCCGGGTGCAGCTTGGAAACCCTCAATAAAAGGAAATATTTCAATTGCAAGTATTGCAGGGTCCCCATTGGGATCGTGAGTTGTACAAAAGTTTTATTTTATTTACAAGATGGCACATGAGTTTAAGATATTAGACTATTAGGGTACGCATGGGTATAGGAGGTTGTGTCTAGTACAATAAAGTTTATTTTATTTACAAGATTGTGCACATGAGGTGGGTATGTACAATAAAGTTTTATTTTATTTACAAGTGTGCACATTGAAGAGGTGGTATAGTACATAAAGTGCGGCCAGTTTTTCTGCCAATGCATACATATGGTCATGAGTGCTAAATGCTGGTACAGGCTTCCGGTTTTCTCATGCTGGTTTACCATCGGTAACCCCTAAGCACCACAGATTATCAACTACGTATGGTTAGCAGAGACCATTAAATAAAGCAAAGTAGGGGTCAATTCTATATTTCTATGCTGGGAACGAACTATATTACATCATGTATTTTATGATAAGCAAAAAACACATATGTAGTATGTTAAAGGGACACTATGTAGTGCAAAAAAGGTTTGTCCAATATCAGGGCAATACAGTCTAAAAAGCGGACTTATAACTCTGAACAGATTTTCCAGGGTGGTAGGAAAGCCCCTTACTCTAAGACTTCCTGCATGGTGCCAATACGAAGGTGAACTTTCAAAGATCCCCCGGGAATGGTTACTAATTAGATTTCCGCCTCATTCCCATTTTGTGATAAGAGGTTGGAGCGGGGTTAAGAGTACAACGCACGTTACCCCGGCTATCCCTGCCTCATAGAATATAAGCGAGAAACGGGAGATGTCACCCATAAACTATTTATTCTATTACAGAAACAGGAGAGGAAATTAGTCACTATTAGAACTTAAGTTTAGGAATGATTCAGGCACAATGGGTTGATTCGGGTAACTAGGATGAATACTCGGTAAATAAAAACAGCCAGAGCAGGTCTCAAAAGACAGTTACTTTTTCTATTTCTTAATCCTGCTTAAGGTTACTTTTAAATGTTAGATAGTAGAACATAGTATGTAGGTGGCTAAAGACATAAGTCATTAGTCCAACCTTTAACCCTACCCATAATGTGGTAAACAGTTAAATGGTAACAGTAGTATTGGAAGTTGTATGAAGACATACGTCCCACTAGTCCAACCTTTCTACCATACTTATAAGTTGTATAACAGTACATAGTAAACCATGTATTGGAGGTTGATAAAGACATATGTCCACCTAGTCCAACTATACCCTACCCATAGGTCTGTATAAACAGTACCTAGTAACATAGTATTGGAGGTTGAACAAGGACATTAAGGCCATCTAGTCCAACCTTTAGACCCTTACCATAATGTCTTATAAACAGTGACATAGTAACATAGTCTTGGAGGTGTATAAAGACATACGTCCGGTCTAGTCCAACCTTTATACACTACCCATAATGTCGTAAAAAAAGTACATAGTAAACAAGTATTGGGAGGTTAAAAGACATAAGGCCATCTAGTCCAACCTTAAACCCACCCATAAGTCTGTATATATAGTTAACATAGGATTGGGCGGTTGTATTAAAGCCATACGTGCCATCTGAATCCAACCTTTATACACCCAGTAAGTCTGTATATAACAGTTACATAGTAACATAGTATTGGAGGTTGTATAAAGAATAGCCATCAATCCAACTTTATACCCATTAACCAAATGTCTGGTTATAACAGTTACTGTAACATAGTATTGGATGGTGTAGAAATGACATGACGTCCATCCAGTCCAACATCTTAATACCCTACCCAGAAGTCTGTATAACAGTTACATAGTGACGTCCATCTAGTCCAACCTTTATACCCTACCCATAAGTCTGGATAACAGTTTCCTAGAACAGAGTATGGGGGCTGTATAAAGACATTACGTCCATCTAGTCCAACCTTATCACCATACCCATAATGTCTGATATAACGTTAATAGTAACATAGATTGGAGGGGTGTATATTGAAAGGTACAGCGCTGTGTCCCAAGTGGGGCTATATAAAACATTTATAATACAGCCTGTTAATCTGTGGATTGTTATAATGTTACAAGCGCTGTGTATCACGTGGCGTATATATATAAACAAGAATATTACGGGATAACTGATATTGTATAATGTACAGGGCGTGTCCTTCCAAGGGCGCTAATAAAAACATTAAAGACATACTGTATAATCGTAGGGGGATAAGGGCGAGCGAGGTGGTTACCAAGAGAACTACAAGGGGGATGCTAGAGGAAATAATCAAATAAACCTATAAAAAATAACATACATACCGGTATAATCTCGTAGTTGGGTATAATGTACAGGATGGACGCCTAGAGTCGGCGGTATAGAAATAAACATACATACATAACATAGCTGATGAATCTGTATGAAATTGGTACTAGGCTCTGTGACCAAGTGGCGCTATCTAAAGAAACATATACATACATGGTTAATTGTATGGTGTATAATTTGCCATCTCTCTTTTTTTTCCCCCCATTGGCTTCTACAAAAACAGTTAAGCTATGTACTATAATGAACAACAGTTACTTTACCTCCTGACCTCTACCAATTATATAGTGTTAGAGGTTGTATAAAGACATACGTCCATCTAGTCCGACCTTTATACCCTACCCATAATGTCTATATAACAGTTACATAGTAACATAGTATTGGAGGTTGTATAAAGACACTACCACCCAGGGTACCCCTAACACCCCGGTCAGAAACCCTGGTCTATACCACCCAGTGTCCCCAAAACACACCTGTCAGAAAAAACTGGTCATAGACAACACAGTGTTTCCCACACAACGTCAGAAAACCCTGGTTCATGGAACCCAAGTGTACCCAACGACACCCATTAGAAAACTTATCTATACCACTCAGTGTACCCACACCAACCTATCAGAAACCCTGGTCTATATCCACCCAGTGTTACACCCACCCACACCCTGTCAGAAACCCTGGTTATAGAACCAAGTGTACCCCACACACCCGATTAGAACCCTATCTTACACGCAGTGTACCCCACACATCTGTCAGAACCCTGGTCGCTTACCACCCAGTGTACCACCCCCGTCAGAAACACGGGTATAGACACAGTGTACCCAACACACCACTGTCGAAACCTTATCTATAACACCCCGGTGGGACCCCACACACCCTGCCAGAAATTCTGGTCATAGAACCAGTGTACCCCACACACCCTATAGAAAAACGCATGGTCCATAGACCCAGTGTACCCCCACACACCCCTGGAAAGAAACCCTATCGATAAACACGCCAGTGTACCCCACACACCATGTCAGGTAACCCTGTGCGTATATACACCAGTGACCCATCACCACCCTGCTCAGGTAACCCTGAGTTTCTATGGCATCCAGGTCAACTTCTACACCCTATCAGGAAACCTATCTATACCACCCAGCGTACCCCACACACCTATCAGATACATGGTTACTACACCAGTGGACCCCACACACCTATCAGATACCCTTATTATACACCAGGTACCCCACAAAATATCCGAACCCTTCTCTATACCACCCAGTTTACCCCACCAACCCCCTATCAGAACCCGTAATCTATATCACCCAGTTGATCCACACATCCCTATCAGAAACCTTATCTATCCCCCCAGGTACCCCACAACCTGCCCGAAACTCTGGTCATAGAACCCAGTTACCACACACACCCTGCCAGAAACGCTGGTCAATAGCAACCAGTGTACCCCACAAACCTATCAGAAACCCTGGGGCTATAGCACCCTAGTGTACCCGCACACCCATATCAGAAAACCATTATCATATACCACCCAGTGTACCCCCCGACACCTATCAGGGAAACCATTATATATACCCACCAGGTTACCCACACACCCTGCCAGAAAAACTCTGGTCCAGAGAACCCAGTGCTACCCAGGTACCCCACACACCTATCAGAAACCCCTTGTATCTATAACAACAGTGTACCCACCCACCCCTATAAGAAAACCCATCTATACCACCCAGGGTACAACAACACACCCTATCAGAAAAACTCTTATCTATACACCCAGTGTACACCACACACCTACAGAAACCCTTACTGATACCACCCAGTGTACCCCCACACCCCTGCCCGAAAATCTGGTCAGAGAACCAGGGTACCCACACACCCATATCAGAAACCTTATCTATACCAAACCAGTGTACCCAAACACCCTATCAGACACCCTATCTATAACACCAGTGGACCCCACACACCCCTATCGAAACACCTATCCTTACCACCCAGTGTACCACACACACCCTATCAGAAACGCTTATTATACCACCCAGGTACCCCACACATACCTCATCAGAAACCCTTATCATACCCCAGTGTTACCCCACACCTCTCGAAACCCTTATCTATAACACCCAGTGTTACCCCCACACACACTGCCAAAATCTGGTCCTAGAACGCAGTGTACCCCACCTACCACCCTACAGAAACCCTTATCTATAACAACCAGTTACCCCACCAAAACCTCGTCAGAAACCTTACTTTATGATCACCCAGTGTTCCCACACACCCTGCCCGACAACTCTGGCCATAGTAACCAGTGTACCAACACCCCATATAGAAACCATTATTATAACCAGGAGTTATCCCACAAACCCTATTAGAAACCTTATCTAAACAGTTTTACCCCACACACCGTCGAAACTTGGCCATAGAACCCAGTGTACCCCACACCCATTTACGGAACCCTGCGTCTATAGTACTAGGTACCCTGAACTACCTATGAGTTAAAGCAGTGAGTTATAGCATCCCAGTGTTATCCCCACCCACCCTGCTCAGAAAACCGTCCGTTGTCTATAGACCCAGGTACCCTGCACCACATTTAAAGGGCATGTCTACCCCACCAAAACTATAATTCTGCCCACCACTGAGCCCACTCTGTTCAGTAAAAAAATCCCCCCCCCCCCCACCACGTTCCCAAACAAATGCCATCCAGGAGGAGAGCAGAGTCCATAAGGACTCTGCCTTGTCTCGCTCAGGAGAATTGCCTGCGTTCCTGAGCCATTTCCCCCGCCCTCTGCTCCCATTTTTGGACTCCCATCCCCTAGCTACAAACCCATTTTTATAGTTTAGGGCTTAGTCTCCCAGCCCCAACCGCTATATTTTTAATGCAAGAAACTTCCCCGATCTTTACTTACCTTCCCTCTTTCCTCCGCCGTTCAGATCTACCGGCAGCCTCGTCCTTGATTGGCTGCCTCTTAGCCAATCACAGACACGGCTGACTGTCCTGCCCCTTTGCTTGCATTTTCGCGCAAGCAGAGGGCCAGGAAGTGCGGTGGAGGAAGGAGGGAAGGTAAGTAATGTTTGGGGAAGTTTCTTAGATTAAAAATATAGAGGTTGGGGCTGGGGGACTAAGCCCTACACTATATAAAAAATTGAATAGAAGGGTTTTAGGGTCTATAGCACCCAGGCACATTCTATCAGAAACCCTGCTCTATAGCACCAAGTGTACTCCATAGTAACCAATGTACTCTGCACACCCTATCAGAAACCCCGGTCTACAGCAGCCAGCATACCATGCAGAAAAACCTCCATAACACACTGTAAGGTTGTAAAAGCATTTTAAGACTGGTATATTTTGCATAGTTTCATAATACTGTGAGGTTATATAAAGGCATACGTCCATCTAGTCCAACCTTTATACCCTACCCATAATGTCTGTATAACAGTTTATACCCTACCCATAATGTCTGTATAACAGTTACACAGTAACATAGTATTGGAGGTTGTATAAAGACATACGTCCATCTAGTCCAACCTTTATACCCTACCCGTAATGTCTGTATAACAGTTACATAGTAACATAGTATTGGAGGTTATATAAAGATGTCCTTGGTAATTGAATGCACTCCAACCCACATTGACATGCACTGCTCTGGGATCCTAACCCAGTAAGGGGTTGCAGGGTGCTGGTAGGATGTGACAGACGTGCAGTGTGGTCTAGTACTAACAGTCAATCCAGAGGAAAGCGAAAAAAACAATATGAAGGGGAAAATTTCTTCCTACTCCAAGTGGATTCACAGGCCAGGGACCCAGCTGAAGATTCAGATATCAGGGAATGTCTCCCCCCCTCCGACCTCCCCTGTCCCCCTGTGACCCCCCCTGACCTCCCCTGTGACCCCCTGACCTCCCCTGTCCCCCTGTGACCCCCCCCGACCTCCATTGTCCCCCTGTGACCTACTCACCCAGGGACCAATCAGTTTCTGTTTCCTATAAATTAATATCCCTCAGAGTCTCCCACATGGATCCCACCTGTTCCCTGATCCTGGGATTTTATATTACAATCTTCTACCACCTCTGCCGGAAACCTGCGCCCAGCACCCACCCTCTTCCCTGGCAGATTTATGTCACCACCCCCCCTCCTCATCTCGTGCGCCTGACACAGCTGCTGGTCTGTCACGAGGGATTCGCACTCCCACGCTGATCGCACTTCCATTGCCGTGGATAATAATAGGCGCCTATTTTTACATGGTTACCGCTGGGGCAACAGGTTAACCTCCTCCTAGCCGGAGGGCTCCTATTATAGTGGGAAGGCCCACCTGCCCTCTAGTGGGTCCATTTCCTATATAGTAACATACGGGAAGCATTGCTGGTGGACTGTCTCTTTAAAGGAGAATTAACAGTGATGCGTCCAGTCACTTACCCCTGGTAGGGTCTTCTGTTCGTGGAGGGCACTTTGCGCTTTCAGTGCCGATTCCCGGGCACAGTAGGTCAGGAACGCACATCCTGGGAGAGAAGGGACACGACGGGTTAATGACAGGAAGGGGGGTCATTCACTAAGTAGGTGAATGACCCCTAATATAATGCCCCCCCCTAATATAAACAGTTGCCACCCCCTGGCAATGCCAACACAAGTCCAACTTCCCAGGTCCTAAAGCAACATTTACAGTGACCAGGAATAAATAATCTCTATATTAACCCCTCACTGGGGCCCCCCAGGGACCATCTAGTAACGTGCAGAGACATTTCCGTCCCCACATTGATTGATCTTTTTCTAACCTGCACTACTATGTCTATTTTTATTCTGATAACCATGATTACTTACCCTTGAAACATTCATTACATGCCATGGGCCCTCTTCTACACCTACAATGTTACCTTCATGCCACGCCGTGTAACGCACATATATGTTACATGTACACGCAAACATTAACACAAAGGAATCTCATGCCTTCACTCCCAAGGCTAACACAGGATTCTGGGAGTTGTAGTGTAGAAGTTGTACCAATCAGAAACGTTAAAATATTTAACACTGAGCTGGAAGGATCATAGGGGGTTCTGGGAGATGTAGTCATCTTCATTTTATTACCCCTCCCCCTGCTACTGACCCACAGGTCAGGAGCCACAACCTCTAATCTGTTAAGCAGACACTGGGCAGGATTTGAAGTGTCTGGAAGGGGTTAAATGTCCCAGCTGTCATCATCAATAGGCCCGACTGGGGACCATTCACTGTTAATTAAAGGTCATGTCTTTTCTTCTCCATTTAACCCATTCTATGCCCAACCCCCCATGAATTCTCCCTAATGGTAGATTCCCCTCCAGCACTGAAGCAGTTAAAAAGAAACCCAGTAACAAAAAAAGTCTCTGGATAACAGCCCCACCTGGCAGTGCCGGGGTTAATGTGCCATTATCCAGATAATTACCCAGGGTCCCTAGCACAATGATAATATTATAACATGGACCTTATTACGTAACAGTAAAGGGCAAATTGGAATGAACCACCCATGAAGCTCCCATTAGAATCAACGTGAAATGGAAAGTCATGGGAAGTTAACTCTTTGGTGCCCAAGAGCTCACAGTCTACACCAATGCCATAGCTGGGACCCAGCCCCATTATACCAGGGTTGGACAGACCTGTCAGTCACTGCCCCCAGTCTATTCCCATCTCCCTCCCCCAGCTCACCCTCTGTTGTATGATCTCCCCCCCCTGCCATCTGTCACCATCTTCCTTACACATCACCCTTCCCCCACCATCAGTTGCCCTGTAGGTACCACCAGAACCCAGTATGGGCAGAACTGGGTCAACCCTCCCTAATCTTTCCCTCCTGGGGGTCTCTCCCCATCCTGGGGGTCTCTCCCCATCTCTGTGTGTCTCTCCCCATCCTGGGGGTCTCTCCCCATCTCTGTGTGTCTCTCCCTATCTCTGTGTGTCTCTCCCCATCCTGTGTGTCTCTGCCCATCCTGGGGGTCTCTCCCCATCTCTGTGTGTCTCTCCCCATCCTGTGTGTCTCTGCCCATCCTGGGGGTCTCTCCCCATCTCTGGGGTCTCTCCCATTCCCCTGGGGGTCTCTCCCCATCTCTGTGTCTCTCCCCATCCTGGGGGTCTCTCCCCATCCTGAGGGTCTCTCCCTATCTCTGTGTGTCTCTCCCCATCCTGTGTGTCTCTCCCAATCCTGGGGGTCTCTCCCCATCTCTGGGGGTCTCTCCCCATCTCTGGGGGTCTCTCGACCCCAAGAAGTGGGGAGAGGACCCACCCGGGTGGGAGAGACCCCAAGAGATGGGGAGAGAGGACCCCACAGAGATGGGGAGAGAAACACGAGAGTGGGGGGAGAGACCCCCAGAGCTGGGGAGAAGGAACACAGAGATGGGAGGAGAGACCCCAGGGGAATGGGAGAGACCACCCCAGCAGATGGGGAGGACCCACCAGAGAGTGGGGCGAGACACAAAGAGATGGGGAGACCGGAGAGACCAGGGGAATGGGAGAGACCCCCAAGATGGGGAGGACACAGAGATGGGGAGGACACACCAGAGATGGGGAGGGACCACCAGCAGATGGGAGGGAGACACACAGCAGGAGATCGGGGAGAGGACACAACAGAGAGGGGGAGAGACCCCCAGGGGAAATGGGAGCAGACCCCCAGAGAATGGGAGAGACCCCCAGAGATGGGGGGACACACAAGAGATGGGGAGGAGAGACCCCCAGAGGATGGGGAGGAGACACAGAGAGGGGGAAGAGGACACACAGAGAGGGGAGGACCCCCAAGGGAATGGGAGAGACCCCCAGAGATGGGAGAGGAACCCCAGGATGGGGAGAGACACACAGGGGGGACGAGACCCCAGGGGAGGGGAGGAGGAGAGAGCACCCCAGAGATTGGGGAGAGGGACCCCCAGGGGAATGGGAGAGGACCCCCAGGATTGGGATGAGGAGACCCCCAGAGATGGGGAGAGGACACAACAGAGATCGGGGAGAGACCCCCAGAGATGGGGAGAGACACACAGAGATGGGGAGAGAGACCACACAGAGATCATGGGGAGAGGACCCACAGGGGAATGGGACCATCTCTGGGGGTCTCTCCCATTCCCCTGGGGGTCTCTCCCACCCCATTACCTTTGTGCATCCCAGTGAATTTGTCCTTAATGACGGTGAGTTCATAGATCTTCCCGAACTGCTCGAAGATCGGTTTCAGGTCCTTCTCATCCAGGTTCCTGGGGATCTGCCCGATGAAGAGTTTGATGGCATCTGGTTCCTTCATTGGGGCAGGTGGGCACAGGGCACCAGCTTCTTCTACAGGGGCTTATGGGGGCAGCATGAGAGGGGCCCGGGGCTGGTCCTGCTGGGACTTCCTTCTCCCTTCTCCTCGGTCCTCACTGGAGCTTCGGGTCGGATTCAAAATCTTTTCTTTCCCAACAACTCCCCCCGCCCCCTCCTGGGCCCAGGGACCGCCCCCAGCCTGGCAGGGGAGGATGGAGAGTGAGGGACCGGGGGGAAAGTGCCACTCCCGCCCACAAACGTACAGCAGGCCTGGGGAAGAGGGGGGTGCACAGGGGGGGATGGACTGGGGATGTTAACACAGTAACCGTGTGATAATAATAATATTATAATAATAATGATAATAATAATAATAATAATAATGATAATAATAATAATAATAATAATAATAATAATAATAATAAAATGTCATAAGTGAACATTTCCTGGTGATTATTAGTGAGCAGGGTGTAACATTGTGTCTATAGACAGTGGTGAACATTTCCTGGTGATTATTAGTGAGCAGGGTGTAACATTGTGTCTATAGACAGTGGTGAACATTTCCTGGTGATTATTAGTGAG